>CM068834.1:93518116-94118116 GCA_028554795.2 Sinohyriopsis cumingii
ACACTATTTGAAATCAATTTATGGAATATTCCATGCGGATATACTGAATGCATGGCATCGTTGGATGTTTTATCCTGAAATGTCTATTAATTGGTCGACCTGACATCACGTGATTGATGGGTGGTCAGCCAGTGATTTGAAGCTAACAAATATGTCACTCTGACGGCGAATGCTGAATACATTACATAGCATGAGCAAGTCATCTTTCTGTATAGTCCTACAACAAAGAACAGTGTTCAAATGTTTAGCCGGCTGCTATTAAGCAACTATTAACCACAGGTGTGTGGTGGCTTATCAACTGTCCCACAGTTGGTCAATTTCCATTTCCTTTGCTAGCAACATACTGCCATGTGTTTTTGTTTTTTGAATTTTGCTTTGCTGACTTGTTTGCCACTGTGTTCGCCGCAGATTGAGGGGTCGACGAGGCAGGAGGGTTCCCTTTTCACTGCCGCTCTTTGGTAATTTATTTCTTGTTTGTCCTTTCTTATCTCATCTCTTTCCTTCTTTCCCTGTTCTGACCTATATTGTCGCGGACTTCTTGCTGACGTTGCTAGTGACGACGCTTCTGTCTTTTTACTCGACTCGATATCACCCGAGTGTGCTTTGCAACTTGTGCCTTGAGCACTGGCGGTCTCCACAGGGGCATTTTTTGTTGTTTCTAGGTTCCTCCCGAATTCCACCCAGATGATAAGCTCAGGCCTAGTCCTTTGAGGGCATTCAGAGCTTATGGGGAGGGGTATTATAGCTTCCAGTTCTAACGCTACTGGTGCTTGTTTCTTGTTCCTCTGTTCACTACGACTGATATTCTGATGCAAGATAGTTTCTATGCATTTCGCTTCAATCAAGTCAATGGAGGTAAGGAATGATAATGTTTTACCATTCTCTCAAAATCGTCAATTCTGAGATGGTAATCCATGAGTCTTGCTGACACTCTTCCAGCTTGTTCTTGACTCATTATTAAACATTTGTTGTTTTGCTGTTGATAAGGATGATAGATTGGAGAACTGTAATGATGTTCTCTAGTTAGGCTTGTAGCAAGACAGGAGACTTAAGTGTTGTTCTTATTTCTAGCCATCTTGATATCGTGGCTGTGTTTTTCTATTATGTTTCTTCTTCATCTGTGATCTATGTCTCTTGTTGATCTCAGTAGAAGACAATCTCTTCGACATTCTCCAAATATGTGTGTTCCATCTTATAATAATGTATGATTACTTCTCTCAGACTGATCATTTCCAGAGTATTGTCAAATTCTGCATACAAGATGATCTTTACTGTGGATTACACATCTAGTGCAAACTGAAGTTTCGCACGAAGTTGACTCAGTTGTTGGGGGTGGAAATGTTCCTCGTCACAGCGATGGTGTGGAGTGATATAAAAGACGCAAAACATATCATCATAGCATTGTGGTACCAAACGTCATTGCTATAGCCGGTTCCTAAAAGTTTTCTTTGGCTTCAAATAGAGTTTAGTAAGATCTCAAGTAATTTTTCTGAGCACGGTTAGACTAAAAAAAATCTGGTGTACAACTTCTGATCATTTTGGGTGACTTCTATCTTCTCTTGATTCAAGTGATGAAACTAAAATAAAACGTTTGATCCAAGGATCCGTTAAAGGTCGATTTGCCTACAATGCCATTGAACAAAAATGTACTGGCCAGGAGATGTGGGTGCTGTTTGGTAACACTGGGTATTAGTTAGTTAGTTGGTGGTGGTAATTAGATGTAGCTGCGGGTCAGTAAGCGTGTGAGTTGTTTATTAAACGTGATTAACTGACCAGCACCTGCACCTACTCAACAATACACGGCCTTACTAACTAGCACCAATGCTAGGAAACCAACAGGACAATTTGTACTACTGACCAGCACTTAAATCTGCTGCCCAGCACATACAGCTTTGCTGTAAATTTGTAAATTAGCATTATATAAGTGTGTGTGTGTGTGTGTGTGTGTGTGTGTGTGTGTGTGTGTGTAGCATTTTTCGACATGATAGTGTTCTGTATTAATATTTTGTAAAAAAAACAAAGATCATTGTTCTCAAAGAAATTCCAACGTTTTAATGAAAATGATAATGAATTATCTTTTCAAAGTTTGAGCTGCGAGCAAAGACTTATAAAATAAAACCGCTTCTAATTGCTTTTAAAAGTTAAATATTTTATTAGCTGTTTTGTATTTGATCAGATTAAAACTGCTAATAATAGCGGGTCGAATTTTCGTTTCAGATCAATATTCGGATCTTTACCGGCATTGGGTCAAACATAAAGATTCCTGTCTTAAATTTCGAAATCCATTGTTGAATCAGCAATACTTCAATACATTCTTGGTAAACATTGAATGTCAAACTTTGCCGCTCACACTCATGTCATTAGTTGTGCTTGCCTGCACACGTATTAAAAATGACTCAGAGTTTTCCTTCAAACTACAATGTTTGACGTTGATTATTTTTAATATGCATATACTAAAAGAAAAAAAGACCCTGCTAAATCGATATTTTAATTCTTAAGTTATAGTCAGGTAGAGAAGATCAAACATTTATTCGTCGATAATCAATAGACATTAAATACCTTATAAAATGTTGCATCCGGCTTAATTCAATTGAAATATGCCAAAGTAAAATAGTAATAGCACAAGAATTTGCATACAAAGATTTTTGTTTACTCCTTTCAGTGATACATTGAAACGATAGAAATGGTATCAGAACAAAATTATAATCCTGTACAAAGATGCTTCTAAATGTAATAATTTCTAATAATAGATTTCCAAACATCGTGATATTTAGATTTATCATTCAATGTGTTGATTTATATTTCAAACTTGATCTGCCTGACTCGTTTTCTCTATTTGAAGATGTAGCTATTCACAAGTTACACACGTGATGTCCAACCACTTTCCCATTTAATATCTTGCTATTTTTGGAGGCAATAATCACCCTAATTAATAAGATATTATTCTAAATTGCAAATAATTATATGCGTGCTATTGTGGATAATCGAACTGTATTATCTATTAGGAATCAAGTTTTTATAAACAAGCATAATCGTGTGATCATAGCGTTCAACCAGCCCGTCCATAATTATGGATAATGCCGTTATTAATAGATTTCAACATCCTTGCAAAAATAAATAGCAACATAACGAATTAAATTTGCAATACACCTTAGTATTTGGAACAAAAATTATGGGTTTGCTTTTAGGAATAAGACTCCAAAATAACCGAGTAAAATTACACGGTTTATATTTTGTTATATAGTTTAAGCGATAGCATATTTTCTAAATATTTCACTGTATCTAGATAAAATATACATGGTTTTCCTACGTTTCATGAGTCGCTGGCTCTTTAGATGACTTTTATAAATATACTGAATATTTTTAAAGACTTAAAAAGACTTGATACTAAACCTCATGGGCTATAAAGTATGTCGAACTTTTCAGATGGTCTTTATCACACGGCTATAAAGTATGTCGAACTTTTCGGATGGTCTTTATCACACGGCTATAAAGTATGTCGAACTTTTCGGATGGTCTTTATCACACGGCTATAAAGTATGTCGAACTTTTCAGATGGTCTTTATCACACGGCTATAAAGTATGTCGAACTTTTCAGATGGTCTTTATCACACGGCTATAAAGTATGTCGAACTTTTCAGACGGTCTTTATCACACGGCTATAAAGTATGTCGAACTTTTCAGATGGTCTTTATCACACGGCTATAAAGTATGTCGAACTTTTCGGATGGTCTTTATCACACGGCTATAAAGTATGTCGAACTTTTCAGATGGTCTTTATCACACGGCTATAAAGTATGTCGAACTTTTCGGATGGTCTTTATCACACGGCTATAAAGTATGTCGAACTTTTCAGATGGTCTTTATCACACGGCTATAAAGTATGTCGAACTTTTCGGATGGTCTTTATCACACGGCTATAAAGTATGTCGAACTTTTCGGATGGTCTTTATCACACGGCTGCACAAACCATTTTGTAAACATATTACGGTTAAAACATCTACTCAGAATGATTCTGAGTATGGTGAACTGGCAATAATTCGCTAACAGATCATTAAATATTACTGTATTCTGAAATAATGGACTAAACTTATCCCATCCAATTATATATAGAATAAAATTTGAGTAGACATAACTGGTAGGTGGTACTTAAACATTGAAACCGATTATGAGAGATCATATTTTGGGATAGGCGCTAATGCCTTTGACAAATAAAATAAGCCAAAATTCACCATAGGCCAAAATAATCATGAAGTACTCTCTATTTGATGATGATGATGATGATATATATATATATATATATATATATATATATATATATATATATATATATATATATATATATATATATATATATATGTGTGTGTGTGTGTGTGTGTGTGTGTGTGTGTGTGTTTGTGTGTGTGTGTGTGTGTGTTGACCAAATGTATTTGTGGTTTTGCTTGGATACGTTCGATGCTCTCTTTTGGAAACAGATTCAGGCTGAATATAACTGATATATAAATCAAAGTTATTTGTATGGCTAAAAATATATCATTTATTAATTTTTTTGTTGCTTCAGTTGCTATTTTTATTTTTTTTTTTTGTTCCGTACAGTTCCTGTTATAAGTTGATGCTTAGTGATTATGGCGGTCCTTTCAAGGCTAGCGTTCATCTTTCTAATTTGATCTAGCCAGTGCTGATAAATGGTAGTTAAACTTTGTTAATTGAAGTTTGATATTTATGCTAATCGATAACAAATATTTGGGTCATGAACAGATCCACTAGGGTGGGCTCGTAGTGAATCTCGCTATAGAAGGTGTTGAGTTAAAGACAGTATTAACTATTCATTGTTGATGATTAATTGTTGTCAATCTCTCAATCGAGCTTATGAAATAGTTAGCGTGTGTATGCCTGTGTGTGTGTGATTTGGATTTTTAACTTAGCTTTAACAATTTGTCAGTCATATTGCTTCGATGTCTGCAGTTTGGTAGTTTGTAGTCAGTTTATAGTGATGTCTTGCATTCGGGCATGATACCGCAGACATGTAGCATGATGTCCCACCCAGTCACATTATCCTGACACTATGTCGACCAGTCGTAACATTAACTCTTAATGTTGAACGCCTAGCGAGGCAGCTGTTAGTACCATTTTTATAAGTCTTTGGTATGACTTGGCCAGGGTTCGAACCCGCGACCCCCGCATCCGAGGCGGACGCTCTAGCCACTAGGCCACCGGAGCGGTAAAAATAGTTAGGGTTTCGGAACCTAGAATTTAAAATTTATTTATTGGAAATGCTTGCAGACGTAGCCTATGTAGGGATCCCATCGATGCCTGATTATGTACATATTGGACTCCTCGACAAGAGTGCCCATATATGACAGTCGTTGGGTGACATTATGTTGGTGATATATTTAGATTCCATCTCTGATAACAATGGACTACAATTGTTTAAAAGTCGTCTACGTCAGATATAAATGTGATGTTTATTATGGATTTTGATGTGCTGAATTCAAATACGACAATTAAGAAAACTGATTGGCTACTGTTTCCAAAATATTTAAGTTTTTACATTTTATGTCTATGTATATTGTGTAGATAGTAGAGTTTTAATTATAAATTGTAAATCTATGTATTTTCATGCGTGTATGGTTGCTTTACACGATGCTATTTCACCTGTCCTGCTTATGTAACACTTTAAAGAAAAACAGCAAAAGGGTTGAATAAATAAAATTTATTATGAAATAAAAGGCAAAAAATTACAATATGTATATGTATAAGTATATAGTTTAATCGTTATTCAGTGTCTACTCGGCGCTTCTTGGCTTGTCTCTTGTATCCAATAAATGGAACATCTCTTGTCACTGTCCAGCAATATTCTGCAGGCATTGATGGGCTCCATTTGCCCTGATAGCGTTTCTCCATTTTTGCAATGTCCTGGTGAAATCGCTCGCCGTGCTGGTCGCTCACTGTTCTGAAGTTCGGTGAAAATAATCTAGATGAGAGTGCAAAAATTGTATCTTTAGTGACATGTTGCAATCAAAGCTTTTGTATGCGCTGATCAGGTTTTCCATCAACTCCCTGCAGTTGTCTGCCTTATTATTTTCGAGAAATTTTTCAGGTTCCATTGAGAGTCGGTGTAGTCAATCTCTCTTGATGTAGTTGGAATCTCTCACAGGACTTTCCCATTCGCAGACAAAACGGCAGTAATTTGTGCTGCAGACCAAGCAAGAGGGTAATAACCTTCAAATCTCCACAATGCTGCCACTCATGTTGGTCATAGTTTATGCACCTCAAATGTTGTTTCATGTCTTACTAAGTTTCCTTCTTATAGACTGCATGACCAACTGGAATAGATGAGAAAACATTGCCATAATGCATCAAAACATATTTAAGACTCGTCTTAGATGAATCAATGAACAGTCTCCATTCATCTGGATCATGAACGATGTTGAGGGGTGTCATCACACCATCGACGTTGTTGCAGGCTACAAGATCACATTCCATGAAGAAGAATGGGACAAGATCCTTTTGACGGTCAGAAAATATGGAAACCCTAACATCACCTGCCAGGATATTCACCTGATGTAGTCTGGAGCACAACAGCTCTGCCTTACTGTTGGATAGTTCCAAATCCCTGACAAGGTCATTCGGATCGCATTGTGTTATCAGGTGTGGTTCAAAGGAGAAGGACGGAAGTAAATATCGGTAACGTGACATTGATGGTTCAGGACTAAATATTGCATCCTCTTCTTCTTCCTCTTCCTCGTCCGACTAACGTGAAACTGATTCTGGTGCATCAGGAACCGGCAGTCCTTCTCCGTGGGGTACTGGGCGTGTAGCTGATGGAATGTTTGCATAATAATTCACAGTCCACTTTTTCTTCTTTGACACACATTTCTGAACTGAAGGCACCATGAGAAGGTTACAATTGCTGATATCATCTGTTGGCTCTCTCCAAATCATTCGTACTGCAAAAGGCAAAGATCTCCTTTTCCTGTGCAACCACTGGCGAAGTTTTGTTACACAAGTTTTGCAACATAAATGATGGACCCATCTCTTGTTCTGGTCTACAATTTTGCAACCAAACTAAAAGTGATATGCTTTCTTAACTACAGTGGTTTTACTGCGCTTTTGTGATGCAAAAGCCACTTCACCACAAACAAAGCAGAAGTTATCTGCATTGTTCACACAGATACGAGGCATCTCTGCTCATTTAGGCTAAACAGAAATGTGTCCCTTTGCAAAATCAAACTCTGATAAATAAGAGAGCACTACACTGTGTGATTTGTAGGGCTGATATAGGGCAGTTTGTTCAGTGATGTAAGCTTAGTTATGATTGCATTATCAATGACTTCTAGAAATAACATGATGCAATTCATATCATGTATGACGCAATACGAGCTTCAGATTGCATCATTAATTGTTTTGCCTAAAAAGCAAGTCATGTCCAAACCCAGTCATAGATTTATTCATAGATCCAGCCAAAGATGTATTTTAGTCATTTCTGGTGTAAATTGAGATCCCTTTCCTTTATAACTCACTTGTCCTCCGCCATTCCCAAGTCAATGGTCGTATATATTGACCCAGTAACATATCTTTAAAACTAGAGCCAATGAACAATTTTAAGCGTCATTTTCGTTCTCAGTGACCCAGAATTAGTAAATTTTGACTACATTTATTTTGGTTGTAGACCAGAGTAAATGTCAATTATCACTTTGATGAAAAATAATTGAATGATAATGAGTAACTGCTGATAATTGTTTATTGAATGTACGGACGTTAGCGGACAGGGAAAGTACGATTGTCGTATGCATTTGTGTGATTCTGCGCTGTAACATGTTATGTGTATGCCATGAGTTCTCACTGATATAGTGTAAAACCCTTGTTCAGCGATATTTTTGTGATATAAACAAATTCACCCCGAAATAAAGCTACTCTTTAGTCTGGTAGTGAGATACCCACTCTCTAAGAATTATGTAACTTAGAATAACATTGTCCAAAAGTAACCATTGATCAACTGTTAACCAATTATCAATACTCTGACCGAACTACTGACCAGTCAGACTAAACATCACTTGCGTAAAATAACTTAAAGACATAACTTTACCAATTGCTTGTCAAAATATTTGACAGGGCTTTCTCTGTCTCTGTCTCTTTCAATCTCTCAATACTGAATAGAAACTCATATGCTTAATAACAAGATGAACTCAGTCTACATTAACTCCATTGAGGGGGAGATCTTGTGATAGTTGCATGTCAAATACAAAGAAACTACACAGGCACAGACACGCTTCCACCCCGGTTCTAAAACAATTCCCACCTCCGTCATTTACCCAGTCACCCCAGGTCATTCCCCCCAAGTCAATTACCCCAGTCAATTACCCTCGTAACAATCACCCCCTGGTCAATTATCCCCCGTGTCGATTACCCCCTAGAAAAGTACCTCCATGGACCGCTCGGGTAACCTAAGTGGTTAGAGCGTGCGCCTCGAATGTGGGAGGTCGCGGTTTCGAATCCCGGCCGAGTCATACCAAAAACTATTATAAATGGGGCTCGGCGGTCAGCATTAAAAGGTTAATGTTAGAACTTGTCGGGCAGGTATCAGGATAATGTGACTGGGTAGGACATGATGATGCATGTCTGCGGCATAATGCTAGACATCACTATAAACTTACCACACTGTAGACATAGTGGCGATATGACTGAATTTTTTTAAAACTATGTTAAAAATTCAAATCACACACACACACACACACACACTAACCTCATTCCATGGTTATTCCCCTGCATCAAATACTGGTTGCTTTAAGTAATTATAGAGCAGCATATATTTATTACTGTTAATTCAATTATGTCTGGGAGACCACTTCGGTGGACTAAGCGGTAAGAGCGTCCTTCTTGGATGCAGGAGGTCGCAGGTTCGAACCCCGGCCGAGTCGTACCAAATGCGTATAGAATGGTACTAGCAGGGACCTATCTTGTCGCTCAGTATTAAGATATTAGTATTAGGACTGGTTGGCTTGGTGTCAGGATAATATGACTGGGTGGGACATAATGCCACAGTAGCAACATGCGCCTGCAGATCAGGGTCTATTGTGTTTGTTTTACTGATTACTCCTGACAAACTTAACAGACCTATATCTACTTGCGCATTAAGCATGCACGTATATATGTATGTATGTATGTATGTATGTATGTATGTAATATACAATGGATTTTAGTATCGAATATATTAGTTAATCTTCCTGTGGTGAATTTGTCTCTCCATAATGTGTATCATTCTGGACAGTATTTTGGTGAATATATGTAAAGAATATATTTATTTCCAACTGAAAATATTTAAGATATAAAAACTTCAAATTTTGTATACTTCTGTAGATGACACATTTTTCACTACAATCATTTGTACTATAAGAAAAGCTAGACCTACTAGATATTGGATTGAAGGGAACCTTGTTTGGAACTGGTGGTGGGTGGGTGTGTTGGTGGTACATAATAAGCAGATACTAAGCGGGAAGGCAACTTATGCAGTGTACATAAAGGAATTGAAGCTGACTCTAATCTGCAGTAGATTTACCATGGTATGTTGCTATTTTTATGAACTAGAATAATCATAATTAAAATGATGCCTTAGCACTTCAAAATATATAGGTTACTGTACTTGTAATTGAAGTAAATGATAAGTATATATTTTTCTATTATGTTCTGTATATATTTAATTTCTATATTCTTCTTTTTTCATTCATTAATTTATTTAAAATAAGACTTAGAAAGAAAAAAACAAATTTTGTTTTAAGCATTCAGTTGTTTTACGATTTGAGTATACATGTATACACGTTTGTAATTTGAAAATATTAATGTATATAATATTAGAACACGTATGGAAGGAAGTTTTTCACTTGTAAATTTGAGCTCAAGGTTTCAGATCCTAAGCATTTGTTGTACGAGTAGTGGAAGAAAATAAACAAAGTTATTCTGGAACTTATTATATTAGTTATTTTTATTTCCACGGCTGATTCATATTTCATTTTGTTTTATTTTGTTTTAGCTGCAACTTAGGCTATTAAACATTTTCTGATATTTAAAAATGTCAAAGTGGTTATTTCGATTTTGAGGTTCCAGTTCTTTGATTTGCAATTTTTTAGTTATCTGGATGCCTGTGGTGTAAGTGCAGTGATCAGTGATAGGTCAGGTCTGTGTAGTGTACTAAACAATAATCTTCTTGAATGGAGATATAAAGGTTTTATGTGTTTTATACGTCTAAACTCAATGGCGAAATCGGATCAAGTAACGTCTTTTGATAATTCTTTAAAGTTCCCATTATTGATTTACCTGTCCAATCACTGACAACAAGGAAGAGTCATCACGAAGTAAGCAACCACTGCAAATTCTAGTTTTATTCATAAGCTGTTAGAACCAAAAACAATCAAAAAGCCTTTTGTTAACCGATGAAAGATAATTAAGCTACACCTTATTAGGAACTATTTTTACTACTGTTATTTTAGAGATTTGCGGTAAACAACGGGATATTTAATTGCGTCTCGCGTGTTGGTTGCAAGACAAAACAGAATAAGTAAAGTCTTTGATGAAAGTCACATTTTTCCAAATTCAAGTATAGTTATTCATTAGATGCCTTAGCGATTGTGCCGTTCAAAGGACGATTTTATGTTCATTATTTAAACAGAGTTTATTGCAAACGAGACGTTTTGCAGTAAAGGGCACTGCAAAAGAAGTTTGATAATTTATCGATCTGTCACTATTGAAACTCTAGCATGTAATTATATTTAATACGTTTATAAAATACAATTATCTGATTTATTAGGTTTTCAAGAAATTACCACTATGTGTATACGGACTAAATGTATCTAAGTTCGTGGACCATTGACTTCTTGTCATTGCAGGCTTCATTATTTTCCCTTTTAGCTTCTTTCGTATTACCATCGATCCACATGTATAGAATTCATCTCCGACAAAATTTTGATATCTTTCTGATGACAAAAAGCCAGTATGATAAGATTATTCAATTTCTGTTTCAGGACTGTTACTACTAGCTGCCTCAGTAGCAAGCGAGTCGACTTGTCGGAAATATGCGTACAAATTAGGCCATACGATCTTTACAACACAGTCACGTGTCCCTATGGTTGCTGCAGGGACGTGACCAACAATCCGTGCTGGTGAGGCACAGGCAAATTTCACACATTTAGGCATTATAAAATTGTCGATGCTAGTCAGTTTTATAATTTAGTTCCTTATTTAAATTAACATACTCAGATAGTATAATTAATTAAATTATATATATATATATATATATATATATATATATATATATATATATATATATATATATATATATATATATATATATATATATATATATGGATAGATAGATAGATAGATAGATAGATAAGAAATCAACCAGCTGTGATGGTTCAGTGAAAGCGGTTAACCCGTATATCGACTGGTTTCCTTTTGAGCAGTGAACAAAGAGGTTTATGTAGTTAGTCTTTTTTTTTCTCAATCCATACCAATATTTTCGCTTTTTTATTATTCGTGAACATACATCTATTCATGTGCGTGTTAATTTATGCAGTAAATAATTTTTTTTGAACATTTCTTTATTTTAGCGATGCACCAAACGTTTGTCGTATAAATGCTGGATCAGTTATCGGAGGTATTTTATGTCTGATCATCGTTGGCGTCATCGTCTTCTGTGTCATCCAGAAACAGAAGAAAAATACCCGAGCTATCGTACATCCAGTGACCTAGAAATGTAATGCTTTGTCGGTGTATGTATACATGTGTTTGGACATATGGATGGATGTATGCGTGTACGCATGTATGTTTGTATGTATATAGGTATATGAGGTAGGTAGGTAGGTTGGTAGGTATGTTGGTAAGGAGGTAGGTATGTGGGAGAGATGACCATATTCCACTGAAATCTATTAAGATTCAAAAAATTCTAACTGCTGGTTTCCTTCACTTCATTTATTCTTTTCTTGTTTCTAACGGCATTTTTAACACATTATTGACTGCATTATGCCGAGGAAATGGGACATAAGCGCCTTTCCCGAGGACACACCTAGGCAGACGACATGGTTTGCCCCGGTCGCGTATCGCACCAGCGACCATTGGATGACGAGTATGACATTCTACCAGCTGAGTTATAGCGGCTCTGTTTCATTAAATCAACCAACACATGACTTACATTTCTTAATACAGATGAAACTATGAATATATATATATATATATATATATATATATATATATATATATATATATATATATATATATATATATATATATATATATATATATATATATACATATATATAGAAATACACATAAAACATTAAAGTAATTATTCAAATGTTATGCTAAACTTAATTAAAGAGTACCAACTTTATATTTGTTTTAGAATTTACGAAGAATGAAATGATTTCTTACCTGTAAAGAAGATGTCAAGAACTCTGTATATTGCAGATGCAGCTTTTCATACACCTTATTTTATGCACACTAATAGAGTCCTAGATGCGCAAGGAGCTTAATTGACCCTAAATATGTGCAACAGGCTTTGTCTGGAAAAGAACAATTCTAGTGAAACAATGAAACGAATTCGCCTACAAAGGAATTGCGCTGTAATTGTGTTTAAAAAATAGGACTTGTGAGGAAACAAAATACGGTCTAATGGTAGAACCCATAAAATGAAAGAAAATTATCCTTGACAGCAATATCTGCCAAGTACATAAGGATCATCCACGTGTTGGTGTCTTAGCATGATGGGGATACTATGACCCCACGGTTGTACTCTAACCCTACAAATCAGCGATGCTGCATTCTTTTTAATTTTCTTTGTTTCTGTATGTCATTTTAAATCACATCACGCAAATTGTCTGACTTATTTTAATAACAAAACGGTTACCCGAATACTGGATAAGATTTCATTTGCTGATTTTAATTATAAAACACGTACATATATCACTTGCTTTTCATTTTGCAGCTCCTGGACGCGTCATTGTGTCAAATATCCAGATTCAACAATACTTGTGATATACACAAGCTAAACATGACAAATATTGGATTACCTGTTACTGCCGTTTTATTCTTAAGGACATAAACTACAAACAATCAGAAAGTATAATAAACTGAATCGAAATGTATGACTAAATTGTTTGCATTTTAGTGTTTATTCGACAACTTGTGCCTCATAATCTACTTAAGTTCTCCCATGTGACTGGCGATTTTGAAGTGCGCGCAGTAATGCACACACACAAAACAAACATACACACACAAACACGCACTCACGCGCGCGCACACACGCACGTACGTACACAGGCACACACACACATACATACATACATACATACATACATACATGCATGCATGCATGCATGCATACATACATACATACATATATACATGCATACATACAGTCACTGGTAGCTCAGTTACAAACAACTCATTTAACGTTTCGAGCCAACCATACTCATTATCAGGCGTCAAAACAACATCTATCAACAAAAAAGCACTAGTAGAAGATAAACACTAACGCTTTAAACCGGATTTTAATATTTATAGAAGAAACCCTTATTCACCAGCATATTTTTCTTCTTCTTCAAACAATTGTCGAGGGACATGAATACTAATATTTAATTTTTTCAAGAAACCTTTCTCACCTAAATGTTTTAGAAATGTTCTAACCATTACTATTGACCCACTACACTTTTGTTATGTTTTAAACGCTATATCACTTTGATCGCCATCAGTGTGTTGTTCATTTGTTTGTTTGTTGTTTGTTTTGAGGTTTTTTGTTGGTTGGGACGGGAAGGGGGATCTGGAAGAAATTTGGCTCGCCACCATTATTACTCGTTTTACAAAACTGTTATATGGTGCATCAGATAATTACTCCCTTTTAAACTTTGTAAATAAAAATAATGAACATATGACTCAGTACCATTGTTAACATTTTTCTATAACAAATTGGAATATGCTTTTCTACTAAGAAGTTTAGCGCATTGAATCTATATGGTTACTACTAATACCACAAATTTGTTAGGATGATGGTACTGATAATTGCTAACTAAATTACATTCGTAATCATGTATATATGTATGAATGATCTGTATTTTCATTAGTGTAACGTTAATAGCTGGAAAACTTGCCCCAATGTGGTAATGTTAATTATTGTTGTGTAAATCAAAATCCTGGGTCATACACTACTGTCCAATGTTTGCATTAATAACACGGATCTACCATCCACCTAGATACTAAACTATAAATTAGTTGTTAAAAGTATTATGTGATTTGTAGCACACCCTGTACAATTATATTTCTTTCAGAGTGTTTCTTTTGTTGTTGTTGACATTCTTGTAATTTTGTTGTACCGTTGTTTGATGTATTTATTTGCGTATTCTTTGTTTTTACGCTATCTTGTAGTGTATTGCATATATTTTGCAATAGTTGTATTTGCTGAACTCATTGATACTTTAAAGTTTATCACATTTGAATCGTCCCTTTTCGAATTTACTTTCGAGCTTAACATGAAAATACTGTTTTCCTCTACTGTATAGAAAAACTCTAACTTTTACAAAATAATTGGAAGTTGCTGATATAAACAATAAACCAAATCAGTTGTAAATCTGGCTGCTAGTAAGATTGATAACATGAGAGAAACGCAGGCAACTATAAAATTTTTAAGTTTTTACATCACTAGAGAAAGTGAAACATTTACAAAAGAAGAAAGATTCGTGTAGAGTTGAACGTTGAAAACAGTCTGAAAAAATGTTCAGAATCATTTAAAACATTAATACTTTATGTGATTTGTACCATCTGCTATAAGTAAATTGAATAGCGACTATGATATATTTAGTAACGTATTAATTGGGAATGAACCACCTCATGAGGAATTTGCATCCAGATATTGAAGACTTAAAAATAAAACGTTTTCAAAAGTTAGATAATTTAGAAGGATAGTTCAGTGGAGCTTACAGGAAACAAGAATTCAGTACTTGTTACTTCGAAGTGAGCAACAATAAAGCAAAGGAAATTCAAACACACGATACAAATTAGATACAAAATATGTTCCCTTGGTTGCATAAATTTCGCTTGTACAAATGGACAACCTGAAAGCAGCGAGAATCATGATCAGCTCTGAGAAAGAAAATATATTTTTCAAACCCAATATACAGCATATTATTTATTTCAAAGCTCTGAATAGATTTTGTAGTAGGCTAATACCGTATCTTGAATGACCTGAATAATAATATATCCTGTCATATTACAGACTAAAATGAAGACAATATCTTAATAATACCTTATGGTACCTGCGTTTTAGAAATGTGCTTGGGTAGGAATTACCCTTAATAAAGACAATAAAAGCATTGTAGATATTGAATATTAGAAACGTAAGTCTAACGTTTTCGCTGACAGAGCAATAACTGCATGCAGCATATATAACCAAATTAAACTACTAATTGGTAGAATTCAACAATAGTCAGAGATTTTTACAAACGTATACTAAATCAGATGCAACTTTATTATATCTAAAGCCCATAAAATATCATTTATTTCTTGATTTACCAAACAATTAATTACAATAATCATAAATGTACAAGTCTATTTAAGGCATTATCTGTTCCAAATGTATTTTACAGTAATATGTTTTTCATCCAATGTTTAAAGACGATATTAGCAAATGTAAAAGGATATAATGAGCTGTATAAATATAGGCATTAAAATGAGAAGGAGAATGTTTTAAGTTTATGAATGTAACTTAATATATCTCAATAGCTCAAATGACTGAAGTTATTTAATATGTAGTTAGTCTTTGCTAAGCACTGGCCAGAATATATCTGAGAGTCCTATTGGCTTTAGTTCTAAATTCGCAGGGAAAGATGGTCGGTAACTAATTAATAACTAAACTTTACAACGTCATTCACAACTTGCAAATTAGCAGACCGCAAAGACAAAACAATGCAGCATGTAAAGGTTTGCAATAAAAATGAATTGACAATCAGACACGAAAGGTTCTGACGTAAAACTATTCCGAGAACACGTTGATAAGAAAGTTATAGTTCTGAATCCGATGCACAGTGTATCAGAAAGAACTAACAAAATTGAAACTTGAATAATTAAAAACAAGACTGGCGATAACAAACAGTACTCATTAAATATACATATACTGCTTTGCTAGAGATATGCCACCAATCATAATGCTACAGAACCTTGCAGGGTATGAGAGATTCAGCAAGCCAAATACCATGTGATGTTCAGCAATACGTGCCACATGAATTGAACAAACAATAAACTAAGAGAAAAATACATTAGAAGCTGACATAAAAGCAATAAAGAAGTCCCCAGAGGTTCATAATAATTTACGATCACAGATATAACAAATAAGAAAAACCTAAATAAGTCAAAACGATGAAGTGATTATAAAATTGGTTAATGATTTAGAAAGCTCATGTACCTAATGACTTAAATATAATCAGATATCTAAATAAAATGCAATTAAACAAAAGTAAATAATAATATGATTAGAAATATAAATTCACTTTATAGTGATAATATAAATATACTGAAAATCAGGATTTAACAACTCACAAAAATGCACTAATTGCCGGAATAGAAAATGTCAAGGAGTGAAGTGAAAAGGTTCTAACATATATCAGAGTAGATCGTGAATTTGTTAATAGTATTGGTGATGTGCAAGGTAGTATTGATAAATTAGATAAAGGGCAAAACGATTATGAAAATATTTAATGATATATAGCAAAAGTAAATTACAAATAGTGAGCTATGTTTTCGTGGTCAATGAGTAGTCTCCTTTTGTGGATGTATAATTAATCTTTATTTTCTCTATTTTGTACAATAAGGCAGACAATTGGTCAGGGTCAAGGATCTATGCTCATAAAGTCCACCAGAAGTTGCAATTGCCGACACATATGTTGCTCTTTCGGTGAGTGGAATCTGCCAAAATCCTTAAGAATGTTCAAATTTCCTCTGTATTTTACATTTCCAATTCTGTTAATGCGGTCATCGATATCTTTATATCAGAAATTAATTTGTTTTTGTGACACTGTTCACGTTTCTTTAGTAAGTTCGCAAAGCGTAATCTGGTTTTAGTAATAGAATACTTGGCGAACTCCAATTAAGTTTAGTTTGTTCAATAAAAACATTCCCCAGCAAAAATTGAATTTCGTTTATAACACATTCTTGCTTGAGAGGAATCATCCAGTAAGGATGTTGAATCTACAGTTTCAACAGCATGGTTGATTTTATTTGTTCCTATTAGATCATCTGGAAATAATGTGTAAATCTAAGTTATTACTGTTGGCTTTAACGCCATTTTTCAGCACAACATGACCAAGGAAAATCCAAAAGTTGATATTGTGCAGTGTAGATCATTTTTCAGCACAGGATAGGTTATACTTGTTGTCTAATATATTTGGTGGACAAAAAACACAGCATTACCCGGAAAAAACACAGACCCACGGGAAGATACTAACAAGGTTTCTTGCATACCCGTATTGGTCAAGCGGAGACATGAATTCACGTGGACAGAGGCGCTGAGCACATTTAAGTTAATGCATATAACTAATTATAATCTACTCGCACACATTGCTGCAAACCTTAAGAACACTATGATGAAAGACAAATATTTATGTAGTGTCATGAAATATTTCCTTTTGGAACTGACGAACTAGATGATAAATTTTAGACATATATATCAATATGTATATCAATCAAATGAGTTATATACCTTCCAAAGTCAGTTTGTCGCAATTCGATGTCACTATAACAGGATAAGACATGAGATGCATAATCATTCTCTCCTGTTTTGCAGACTATGCAGGTAATGATATAATGGAGGGCATAGTTCATTAAATAATTCAAATGTTGAATGGTGGCGCCTCTTTTCAATAGCTTCAGTGCCTTTACCCGTATGAAACTTATCCCAGTAGTGGACATTATCACTTTACATTCAAGTATGCCAACAGCAGTTTCATGTATTTCTTATTTATTTGCTTTTGTTGGAGATGTACATAAAGTCTGTACCTTCAGTTCCCATAACTGTTAACTCATGTATGAAATAACAATTAAAAATAGAAGGGACTGTCATATGAACTAGATTTGCATATTCTAGCTAAGTTATTCGTGTCTGATGCTTGGATCTACAAAAGGTGGGAATATTTTTTGGAACCCTCTAATTTGATGGCCCAAATTTCTCTGCAAGCTTTTCACCGGACAATTGAGTGTATATTTTCGGGCAGGTGTATCACCAGCTTCGGGTGAGAGGTACACTCCAATGGTCGCAAACACGCACCATGCTTATGATGCCTAAGTGCGTTGTGTGTCTACCTTTCATATCGCAGCTGGGAGAGTTCATCCAGGTTACGAGCAGAACCCTCTGGTAGTCTCATTAATTTGAGAGCGATTGCTAAAAAGAAAGTACAATATCGGCCTTGGTCCCTTGTTAGTGTAGTGAACAGCTTATTATTTCCGTGGAAACTGCAGTAGCATGGAAGATGTCTGCTCTTGACATACTAGAATGCAATATGTCAGAAAGCATTTTTGTTATCGGGACGAAGAGTTCTCACTATACCAATGAAGTGAGTTATGTCTCAGTTGAACGTTGGTCTCAGCATTCGACAACGTGTATGTATTTGGGCTGAACTCGAGAGTGATTAACATTGCAAAGGAGAGGTGGTAGCAGACAGATCTATCAGGTCTTTTGTTGAGTCGGGAGTGTGGAAATAGTCAACTGCTATGGTTGGGGATCACAAGCCATTGCTGTGTGAAGATAATTAGATCAGGAGCCGGTGCAATGCAGTACGTGTCGAAGTATAGTCTATGTTGATCTTGTCACTTTCTTCCCCGATGTGTCATGGTAGGTGTGATAACTTAACTCATCATGCCAGTAATGTGCTTCAAATGCTGGGCCGAATGCAGCAATCCCACGTTTGGGATAGCTTTTACCGCCGTCCTGGCAACTCGGGCCTTGTCATTTTTTAGACACAGCCACGCTCGCTGAGTCGACAACTGCGCTGAGCTCATAATCGATTGCTGTGCCGACCGCGCAGATCGTTACTGCCATGTCAAACAGCTACCAGTGCTACAATAACAAAAGAGAGCATATGTATGATGTACCCCTCTTTCTTCGTGGTTCGGGGCTAAGTCACAATAGTCAACGTCCATACTCGAGTGTGCATTAGAGTCGGCTATGCGACGCTTGATCTGAAGGGGTATTATCATCATTTGGGCACCCTAATATAGAATAAGATGCAAGGCATTGCGGCACATTTGTTGGTCAGGCGTTTGGAGATCGATACAGTAGTTGTTTTTCTTATGGAACTGCGTTCTACAAGTACAAGTACTGCGATCATATTCTGGTTAGGTTGCATCTTTTAAATATCATTTCCTTTCAGGTCATCAATGACCTTCAAGCGCTCGCCAGTCCCTTGACCAGCAGAGTTTTGTCTTGAGATAATAATAAAGATAGTTCCGCAGATGACCAATTCCCTTTGAAAATAAATGTCCACAACAGGCTGCTTGACCAAGTCGAGGAGATCTATGCTGATCTAATACATAGGATAGAGGCCTACTAAATCCATCTGGCTTATTTGGTATCCTAGATCCACGTTTTGATTGGGTCCCAAAGCAACTTTGTATTTGTTGGTGCTGGGGTGGTCTTAAAGCTTTCGTCGGCCGAGACACTGTGGCACATTTTCCCAGTAACATAGAGTTCATCACATGTCATTGGGTTGTTCTTTTGGTTATTTAGTCGTTTCACGTACTGGAAGGCACCAAACATGTGCTGACGTGCTATATTACCCTGCTAGCAGCTAATTTATCAGGAAAACTGGCAGTTAATATGTGCCGGCTGGACGTCTTTGGTCATAGAATATCTGTATGAAGTTGAGCAGAGTACCCTCGCCAATCGAGATAGCATTACAGCTTTATCCAAAGCGCTAGCTTTAAGAGCCTGAATTGTCCAGAGGCGGCGACATTGTTATTTAATCTGGTGTGATCATCGGTATATTTACGGGTTTGCACGATGGTGCGTTTGTAACCTAATATTGCCTGATCCAAAAACGCTGATGATGTGCGTCAGTAGTATGGTACAGGAAACGTTTACATGGGCGCCTTCCTATGCTGAATTTGAGGCCATTGCCTCTCACTGCATCCGCTTGAACGTCTCCTGGCGATATAAATCGTATTCAGACAGGACCTTGTGACTTTACCGACAAACACATTTGTGGCTTCGGTTTGGAGAAAGTTACGTGGGATGGCTAGCACATTAAGCTCCACGCGATCGTTTTAACTGGAATAGCATGCTTCGCACTGGGCTCTGACCTAACTATTAATTTGGTGATATCCGTTAACATATTGTACACAGAACTTGGTCGACGGGTGCCAACAACTCATATTTGAAAAATGGGTTTACGTAGCATTACAGGCTTAGTAGGCAACTGAAGCGTTTCAGCCTCTATTTTATGTAAAGAAGAGGGCATAGAGGTCTAGGGTAAGCGTTTTTGTCGCGGAGGTCAGTAAGTTACCATCATGGACTTGATTGCTGTGGAAACGTTTACACGGCAAGTATACTGGCAGAAGTGGTGTGAAGGCCATGACCCGACCTATAGTGTGGTATACGATAAAGCTACAGAGCACGTATGAGCCGCCTACGGAATCGCATGAAAATATACATAGATTGTGGTGTTCACTGACATTATTCTACCCTTACCAGATATGGTGCTTTTGTTTACGACGTGGACGCGATCAATGGCAGAACTGAATCTATAGCAACGGGTTTGCAAAATGTCAACAACGATGTCACTAGCACATAATCTGCCATTGGATTTCGTGATTAACGGCGTTAAGGTCAAGGCAGTTTTACGGTCAATGCAGAAAACAAGAAATTAATAATGGCATAATAACGGGCAACATGCCAAGATAGGAAGCGTTGTCAGCTGCAGTCGACTCGAATAGATACCAGATCAATGTCATGTCACACCCTTTTAAGAACTACAAGTTGAAACGGAATAATGACGTCAGACGTCACCGTTGATAAACCTTGCTGACCCATCTGTGTGGTTCTGTGTGGTATGTTGAATGGTCTATAGGCAGGTAGATATGACAACGTCTATATATTGCAGGACTTTCACAACTTTGCCATTTGTATCCATGACCGTTCTGACAGTAACAAGAGTAATAGACCTAGTCTTAAAACTCCTTAATTAGAGCTTTAAATGTTTCGTCGTACGTGATATACTTCTTTAACAGGCGTTGTTAGAGCCTCATTGACTAGATCGAGGTATATTTTGCTGATCACGAAAGGTCCATTCAACATTTTTAGTTATTTGGCCTGCTCGTTCTGCACACTGAGCAGATAATCATTCTAACATTGTTAACCGGTTGCTCTAAAACAGCAACACGCTGACAGAAGGTTTCCTCTGCAGGCTTGCTTTTCCCTTCCAGAGTTGGCTCAGTTTAAAGTATTCTTCAAGGATGTCATCTTCAGTTGCACGTTTGGTCAGTGTGCTGTGTTCTTCGGGTGATGTTCGGTCTACTGGTTGTGCGTCGTCCTTTTATGGCGACCATGATTTTTTTAAGGCTGGAAGATTTTACACAAACTGTTTAAAAAAAGTCGCCGTTTGCCTGTTTCTTTTTCAGACATCTCTCGATACACCCACCCTATCGCAGTTTCTTCAAGTTAATTTGTTTTTTGCTCGTCGGTTTGTCATGAACAACATACCTGAATGCTTGTGTTGTTGGTATCTCAGATGCGGGTCCCTCTCCAGCAATGCATAGCATTGATTAAATCTGCAAATCTTTTCACGTTGCTGTTTGCAGAGTCTACATAAATTACCGTCTATTCCAGGATGCTAAGCCATATGTCCCTCTGCGAGATTCCGGCCGTTTGTGTCAGATGCTCTACATTGATGGGTTTGTTATAGTAAAGCTGTTTAACGAAAATAACACTTGTTCTTAACCCAAATGTGCAAATGTCAGCGTTTGATCTTTTGCATTCATCGATATAATACATCGCAAGAGTAGAAACGTGCAGATCACATTGCCATGAACGTCTATATCAAAGCAAGGTAGTCGCCACGATATAGAGCCAAACTTCTCTATGGAATCAGCACAGCTGCCATAGATTATTTTTACTAGAAGATCTTCTAGCCTGGGCAAGCTTCTACATCCCCATCCAGAGACAAGTTTGGACTGGCCGTTATTCTGAACATCTTAAGGATAGCCTTATGCTGATTTAGAAACGCTCACAGAAGGGAGAATTAGTGACAAATCCAAAGAGACCATAAGTTGTCCAACCAGTGGGTGGGAGAATGACGGATCTGTACTGCCCTCGTGTACTTCTTTCTAGGCAAGTCACGTGAATTTTCTTTCTTTTCTTCGCGTACAAAGATAACACAAACGTCAGTTCGAGGATTCATTGGACTCCAACCAGCATAGCTTGTCCAATGCAAACAAAAGGTCAATGATGACATTTTTGTCACTTGAAGCCTGGTCCTGAAACGCTTCGGGAACATAGTTGGCATTAAGTATCATGTCACCCATTCGAATGCTCTAAGTTCAGATAAAATCAGTTTTGTCTCAAATACGGACTATTGAGTGTATGGTAAGGATTCTTGAATGTGAAACTGTGAGCATGAATGGGCTTCTCGCTCTTGTGTCCTAGACGTGGAGGCTGCCTATGCGTCTTGCATTTTCATCCGTATGTGTTTTTTTTACGCAGATCCAGTGATGATCTTTCCTCACGCTAATATGGAGTGGGTGTCGGCCTTTGGGTATAAAAACTGTTGAATAATAAATACAGCGCTCCGCCTCCATGAAATAACAATTAATGAAACAATTCAATTCTGCCTTGCTATGTCAGTGTCTAACTTCAGCTATTCAGACGCAGTCTACAATAATGATTTTGGTACATTATGATATAAATGGCTGAAATATTTCCGATGTTTATATATTAATATATTCCGCGCCTTGAGGCTAAACAGTGAACAACAAGGCGACAAAGATTTAAAAAAATATCGAACAAAGAATGCGAAATTGTATTGCACTATTACAAACGTGGGTTGTAAATTATCGATCATAAGAGGAATATATGGGTATTATTTGCATAAAGCTACTCTATAATTTAAGAACACACGGTACTAATTCAACTCCAATAGTAAACCTATGGAAACACCATCATATACATAATTTGATAACTTAAAATGTATGGGTGCTGATGATGAGACCTATAATTCTCCATGCACATCTAACATTGGTGCAAGCTTATGTGTGGAGAACACCATATGATCCGCGGTTTTTTGTTTACATACATGTGCATGAAACACATATTATTGATTCTGCACCAAATGAATCAGGTGATACTTTCACTTCTGAGTACTCCCGAATCAAGCCTGTAAAAAGACTAAAATGGCATCAGTATAAATTTGTCTATATTTTTTTAAAATTACATATAGGATAAGCTCTCAAAAGATATTTTTACTAAAATTTTAATTTTTATTATTAACCAATTATGAACCACCAAACTCGTAAATACTCTATTATTTCTTCACCCATTTCTAGACTGGTTCACAGTTCTTCCGTATAATTAGTACCGTGTGTCCTATAGGAAAATCATCATAAATTGCCAAGTCACGTGATGTTATCAATTATTTGAAACGAATCGATATTCTTTTTTCTTGCTCTAATGCTCACACGTTATATAGAATTGCAAATATCGTACGCGATTCACTTTGGATATTTGTCAGTTATTTTTTTTTCCAAATCAAGACAGTGACTTTTCATTTGAACAACAAAGTTCATTTCTCTATACTTATAAATAATAGTGAGGTTGTAAGCAATACAATCAGTTTTATGTATGTGTTGGCTGTACACAAATCAATGTTGATGCATACAAATGTTCTAATACTTCAATAACATTACACGTGCTGTGGCTGATAATTACATCATCATGCTCATAATAGTTCCAATTTTTATGTACAAATAAGCAACGATACAGTTGACTGAAATAATGACTATGTGGTAATTGGCGATGTTTTTAGTTTAATAATAGATCCATCAAATCGTTATTTTTAGTTTAATAATCTCAACAATACAAAAGCATGTGAGTCTGTTTTCAACATCTTTGTTTATTAAAGTTTCTTTGAAATATGGAAAGCACAAAATAAAGTTACTAATATGAATATGTTGAATGAACGAAATCCAAGTAAACAAGCACGATTAGATTTCGTTCTTTTTGTAGAGAACATCTTTTTCATAACTAACATGGCGTAATAGTTCCAGGTTTGGCTTTCTCCAGAAGAACTGAAAACAATGTATGAATTTAAATTTAGGTTCCAAGAATCTGATTGGCTAAATTTTGACTTTAAATTTACCAATCAGGTTTTATATTGGTGGAGATAGATTTAAGACTTCCTTGGTGAAATATGGGCCCAGTCATAGAACTAGAGACTACTTATTCAAATTCATCTTTTGTTTCAATATACAGAAAAACACGAGACATTTTGTACAATTGAATAAATCTCGATCAAAGGTTAAGTTTTAATAATACTTTTCATACATATACACAATTTATAATTACTGATCGACCCTTTCTTCTAAATGTTACCATAAGAAATTACAGAATGAAACTATAGCATTTATAGAACTTAAAATAAGACGATTGCATAAATAACTCATAAGAGAAATCATTGATTTCGAAAATGACTAATTCTGGAGGACATAAGGAATACATTGGTTGAAATATGTAAGAAAAAAGAGGGAGATGAAAATACGATCTCGAGCAAAAGTAATTGAGGAAGAAGAAATAGCCTAATAAACAATGTCTTGCTTAGAATGCAATAATTATATCAGTGAAAGGATGCATAATATAAAATGTTGGATTGAATTTATACAAAATTAGACAAACAAATTTTAGAGGATATTTCAGTTGCGAAGTGGAAAAATTTACTGCACACGTGAAATAATTCCTGAACTCTACAAAAAGCAGTATAGACTTAATTATATAATTTTGACGGCAAAAGCCGTTGCTTTGAATTAATAGTTTTGTGTTCTTTTTGCATTCTGTACACATGCGATGAACGGCTGCATTACTATATCAATAGAAAGCTTGCAATAATTTACGGAAATTTTAACTGCTTCATATAATTCTTCAAATTCTGAATTTTCTTAAATAAATGGTTATGTTCGTATGAAATCAAAAGAAATTTTGTTTTCGTTAATACATTTTTTGGAACACTGTTATAGTAAATATTGTTGGCATTGGGATACTATCGAACTATCACATAGTTGTTGTATCCAACCGTATTCAAACATATTTGAAACTAAAGATTTTAATGTGCTGTGAGTCTTCCTATATGGATTTAGTTTGGTTTATGTATGCATTTATACGTGGAATGAGTGACTTTGGTAAGCTTGCTATTTAGTTCGGTAGCCGACGATGCATCCAAATTTCGATTCTGACTTAATTGCTGTATGCAACCAGTATTTACATTCACCAATTTATACATCCTTTTCAAACATGACTGTCTGTGAGATAATAAGCTAAAATCTCTATATCAATAATTTTAGTAGAATATCGTATTTGATCAAGAGAATTTATCTAACAACCCGCACCTTTTGTCGTAAAGTGCTGCAGATTCTGAATGGTGTCACTAGATATCAGATAGAAATAGTTCATGTAAATTCAATACTTACAATATGCGCCAATTTGTCAAAACTATTTTGAAATAAATAAATCTTGAAAACAACCTTGTGTTATTTGAAGTTCATCTTGAGGGCATTGCGTTGACACCTCCTCATTGCTTAAATATATTTTACAGTCTTAAAAGACATGTTCATTTTAATGAAGTGAATAAGGAAAGCAGGAGGAAAGAAAAAGAGAAGTAGAAGAAGAAAAGGCAACTGTGGCGGTATAATTTTTTTTCTCGTCAGATCTGTAATGTGATCTAAATTCTGATAACCCACTACTAGACTGTGGACTACCAGTTACTAGTATTCTACGTATGAGCATTACCAACTGGAATATTGGTTGATGTCACTTACTAAAAAAATGAAATTCAACGACAGGCATTTACTTAATGAAACCTCACCATTGCCTACATAAATCTACAATCTCGACATTCTTTTCATTCTCATGGACTACGAGAGGATGCATAGAGGAAGTAGAAGAGAATCACCTAACTCTGGCGACATAGATTTGTTCACACTGACATATTACAATATTGAAATATGGTCTATTTATCGTCGGATTTCTCCTGTGTTATAAATTATAGTAACTCACTGTTTTAATGCGGGGAACTTGTAACCAGTATTTCACAGACTAGTATTACCAAATGGAATATTGGTCGATATTATAAGACTATGATAGGTCTATATTACAAACAGAGAGAGAATAGACAGAAGGTAGGACTTAAAACGTGTTTGTATTTATCGTGTCATCTTATATATGAACAATGAAAGGAAACGTTATATTGCTGAAAGATTGAAACGAATCGCCGCGCAGAAAGATCTAAACGATGTAATATGGGAGAGAGAGAGAGTGAGAGAGAGAGAAAGAGAAAGACTGATAGAGAGAGCAAGTAAAAGTACTTCTAGATCAATTCGGAGCATAAATGAGATGACGAACATGCAAATATGACTATTTATTGTGCCATCTTGTAATTAAAGTAATGAAAAGTAGCATCGAAAATGAATCAACTAAAACAAAGAAACACCAGCTAACCTTCCATGCTATTCCTCAACAATTAAAAATCCAGAAATAAAGCATAACATCGTCGTTCGCGTATACAGTTTGACATATTTTGGATATATATTGCAAGCGTAAATTCCTTAAAGTTTATTCAAACACGATATGGGTATATTAGAGGAACGTAGCAATGATAATTGCATGAGACTCTGGAGTAAGATGGCATCCTAGAGCGAAATTTGAAAGTTCGTATAATTCCATGCTATTTTGTCTGATAACAACGCCAATTTTATAACTCAACAATTCCTTGCTTCCAGACTGTTTTCTGTGGGTATGTTGTGTATACATTAAGCTATGCTACCCCTCATTGTTACCACACAAAGCACATACCCTGCACTAAGAGTGCGTTTCCTTTCTACGTGACCGATATTGTATCGGCGGAACACTTCATGTGGTTTGTTTCTAGATCTTTATATTATAAAACCCAGGGGAAATGATTTGTTCCACATAAAAATCCCAACAAACATCAACCACTGACACCATTATGGTCTTCATATTCGTAAGACATATATTCAGTGTGTCACACTAATTCAAATATTTTGTTTGTTTTGGTTTGTTTTTTTTTTAAACACATCGTTTCAGTCGCTGTTTGTTCCTGCCGGCGCAGGGCCCTATCCAAGACATGCAGCAGGCCATTGTTATGTGCCACATGAATCATGCAAAAACGTGGCTGCACTACGTAAAACTGGTTCAATGTCTTACCCTTTGCCATTGAAGTTGTCGCCTAGAAATTACTCAGCTGACACGCTGCTTAACTATTAAATAAATAGTAAATAACATTTGTCTAAGAGATGTGTAAATGATACTTCGGGTATCATAAGTTCACGAGTATATTTAGAGAGTGGTTTATTCGTATAGATCTTTCTTGAAAGAAATAACCTACAAACCTAAATGATAGAACAGATTGTTTAAAATGTTGTGTGAGATTTGTAATTGTTCAAGTTAGTATTATAAAAAGGTACTTTCCTTTCAATGATATATTGAATGCCTACATGATGATTGATTAAAGTTATTGCGAAAATGCTCGATGCAGATCTTTCGAATTTAATCACATTTATAATCAATATGTGAAGGAAGTTCAGCATCTTTAAATAATTTGTTTCTCTACCGGGCTGCTATTGACTTCTTCAATGTTGAGCACAAAATAAGGTTCCCACAGGGACACGTGGAGGAAAACAATCTAATTAAACAATCACATTTAGATTTCTTTCGTAACTTAGAACCGATCTTTATTATAACTAACAAGAATTCATAGATACTGGCCAGGATTTCCCGAAAAGAACATAAAACAGAATGTGAACTTAATCTAGTTTCCAGTAGTATGATTTTCTAAACTTTTAATTTGACTTCATATCTGCTTATGAAATTTCATAAGTGTAGAATTAGATCTACAATTTTCCTTTGTGTAATATTTGCCGAAAGACAGGATTAACTCCTCCTTATTATAATTACTTTTGAATTTGCAGAAGTTCAAAACAAAATTGATAGACATTTAATAATTTATTAAGTAAAAATCCTAATTATCTTACATTCGCAAAAATAGATAATGTAGGATCCAAACATTAAGGTGATATATATTTTGTATATGTTGAACAACATTTACGCTATGCTAATATTGCATATTCAGATATGCAAATTATAATTAATGATCAACTCACAAGCAGTTACCTTTAAAATTAACTCTTATATGCATTTAAAATAGAGACAGTAAGATGAAATGGAGAAGTGACTAATAAGCCAAATCAATAATCTAAGCACTAGTAATTAGTTCAATCAGATTTTGGAAAACAAAAGGTATAAATTCAATTTGGTAGGAAAAATACGTGAAGGATGAAATAACTATTTCAAGAAAAATGAATTCAGAAAAGGGCTTCATAAAAAAAGAATTTGTTATTTAGAAAATACCAATTGTATCAGGAAAATGATCCCTAATGTACAAATATGGACGTTTGAGAAAGTAATTTTAGAGAAGACAACACAAGATATCTACCTTCATTGACTTAATGTAAATAAATATTCTCACCATTGAAGAGGAAACATATATCTTCACTTGTGACATATTACATGAACTCTACTAAACTGTAGACTTTCTTTTAGTATCAAAGTACTGAAGTGACTTCATTTTGCTACACTATGAATGCTAAATATGAATTTGCATTCCGAGTGTTTGTCCATTATATAATTTTCTATTTTAGAAATTTTTCTAATTTGTTAATTTTTCAAATATTACAAAGGCCCTACCTGTTACTGGAGTGACGTTATCTACGTTTCACATCAAATACACCAATATACATGGCATTGCAGTGAAATATTCCCGTATACCTTAATATCAAGTTAGAATATGTTGATTTTATGACAGCACAAATGCCCTGCTCTTTAAACACACACATTCTGGTGACATTCCTGTATATTCTACTGTTAAAATATGGCATGTCTCAACCGTCAATCAAAATATATGTTTTAAAATTGATTTATTAATTTAAATATCATAACTTTATTGAGAATACAACATCTATCCGCTAGACTAAATGACCGAGTTAGTAAACATCTTTTCAAAATATTTTAGTGACTTGCCATAGAATGGTACAAGGAAATCTTGAATATGCTATGGTATATACATTTATAATAAGATTGTTCCAACACGATTAGAATATTTCATTATCAGGAATGTTAAATACGTGTCTTGAACATTCAATATTCAATTCCTCAATATACACTCTACTTCCAGGCACATTTCAGGGCAAATTCTAAAGACTAACATTAATTAAAAGTATTAAAATTTTTACAGAAAGCTTATTCATTTATGGTACATTCAAACTCTTGTTTTATGTTTATACGTATTATATGAAGTTAAGGATAGTCTAAGATCTCGAATATTTAGTCTATTTATAACATGCGGACTAGATTTTTAATATTCATTAGGATATATTTTTTTAAAAATCTAAATAAAATGCAGTATTGATTTGTTTTCTTCTCTTCATTTTATGCTTGAACAGTTGTAAGAATTTAAAATGTAAACATGCATTTCCCTCAGTGATTTTGCTAACACTAAGTAACAAATGTAAAATTGCTAATTTGGGTCACACAAAAAACAGCTGTTGCTCTCTGTGATGTGTCTACCTTGATGTTGCGAATGTTTGTTAGCTTTATCTTCAGATAAAATAAATAATTTCTAATCCTCGATAAATATAATAAACAACTTGTAAGTCCCTCTACTTAAAGTTCCTAAAAGAATATAATACAGTGATTCACATCTTTAAAGCTCTGAAGCTTCAATGGGACTTAGCTATGTTTGATTATTTAGTTGATATATATTGTGGAATGTCTCTTTTAAGCTAAAGAAGGGCAAAAGGTTTGTCCAAACATAAGACATTTTAAACCATTCCTTGAATCTTGATATGATTCCATGAGTCTTTCTTACTTTACAAAATTTAAAAATTTCAATACAAGATTCCAGCAGCAAAGTATTTGCTCTCTCTCTCTCTCTCTCTCCTTTTGTACGCCTGCTTTATGTGATACCTCACAATGGTATATAGCCGCATAAGAGCCTAATAAAGAAATCGTTTAATAGTAATGAACATTATTCAGAAATTCAGACAGTTCATGCGTCGTTTTCCAACAATCTGATCCACTGTTCCACCCATACATTAGAGGTAATGACCATGGCACCACAAAGTCGTATTCAACACAAAAGAGCAATTTTTTCTTGTCATGTTGAACGAATACCATGTACCACTTTTGAGACAACTTAGCCGTCAGTGCACACAACACAACACATCGTACCAAATGTCTTTCAGTTAATAATAATTCTATGATTAGTGTCTTTCTATCTGGATCACTGGGTGTCCAGTTCTGAGATATTTTATTTTATTGCCATTTTCTATATGAATATTGTTCCTCTGTTTAGCAATCTTATATATATTACTGTCATTGTATTATCGTGTTTCTGATGTTTTATACTATGGATTTTATGACTTGTGTAGAAACTGTTTTATGTATTACGCTATTTGTAAATAACAAACTTATACATGCTACTTTAATGTAGAAATTTATGTTACGGTCAGGGTACTTTGGAGAACCGCTGAAGTTGAGGATTGCTTAAAGCAGATTCATAAAAAAATCAGTTAATATTCCCTTTCGTTTAGTTTTGTAATAAGTAGATCAATCGAAATAGAATCTGCTCTTTTTTTCTCGAGCACTGGGCAGCAATAATGCAATAATTTATTCATATTGCTCGAGGGAGGCAACATCAAGGAAAACTTTGGCTTGAAAGACAATATTAGCAACATGTACTAGGAAGTACCAAGACTGTTTGTGGAAATAGTTAAAAATGTCATCAGAAATGCTACTTAAATGACCAATGTATGTCCCTGAACAACATTCGAATGCCAAAGGCAGGGAGCGAAAAACCTCTAATACGCATTATTGACTGGAACAGTATCGGTTGAAGAGAAACCAGAAATGTTCAAAGATTTGTTCCAGGGTTTTTTTGTTGTTGTTTTTATTTTTATTTTATTTTTTTTTTTTTTTTTTTTGTCTCCGCCGAAATAACATGACTATAAACAAAACAACTGGATTCTTAATGATGGTAAACTGTTTAGATTGGCGGCTAATGAGATCCATCTTAATAAAGAATCACCGCCCTGTTACTACCTGTGGTTTCACCAGTCACTGCATATTTGGCATGTAAATAATCAACTGGTAAAAGCTATTGTCAATCGTCCATTTATTGACCCCGAAAACACCAGCATATTAGTGTCATAAGACATCCATAACGACAAAGAGGTGGTAAGAGATGATAATACAAGGATATGTTCTAATATTACTAAAAACTATTTCAGATGTAGTAAAGATGACAAAGCATGTAAAGGCTACTAATTTACTGAAAACTTTTGAGAAGTGGTAAAAGGCGACAGGACATTTGAAATGTGGTCAAAAATGACAAGATATGGAACATTCGTATATTACTGTAAACTATTTCGAGCGTTGGTAAAGATGACAAGGCATGGATTGAATATTATGTTACTGAAAACCGTTTGAGCTGTAGTAAAAGTTTACAAAATATTGACTAGTTCTTACTTTAGTGAAAACTATTGAGACGTGGTAATAAATGAGGAGACATGCATTGGTTTTAATATAACAGAAAACTAGTGTAGACGCGGAATAAAATGATAAGATATGGACACGTTGTTATATTCTTCCATTAAAACTTAAGAGCGGTGATAAAGGTGGCCAGACCTGGATATGATGTTATTATACTGAAAGTTCTATGATAGGTGTTAAAATGACAAAAAGAGAAAAATAAATACATTACCGAAAACTATCTCAGCTGTGGTAAAAAAAATGACAGGAAATGGATAGTTTATAATATATTTCTTAAAACTATTAATTCGTGGTAAAAATGACAAAACAGAGAGAGCTTTTTCTATTACCGATATCTATTTCAGCTGTGCTAAAGGATTGTTAGAAATGGATAGGCTCTTAAATAACCAAACAAAATTTGATAAGTGGTGAAGGTGGCAAAACATTGAAAGTTCTCAATTTACAAATAACTTTTTGAGTTGTAAAGGGTGACGAGAGATGTAGGCGTCCCTATATTGCTGAGAACTTGTGAGATGTGGTAAAATATGTGGTAAAAGATGACAAGTCATAGCTACTTTTTCCTAATGTTACTAAAAATGTCTGAGAGGTGATAATGATGGCGAAACATAGTTACGCTCTTATATTACCGAAAACTGTCTGTAATGTGGCAAATGATGACAAAACATAGTCCGGCTCTTAAATTATTGAAAACTTTCTGAGAGGCGATAAACGATGGCAAAACATGGCTACGTTCTTATACTACTGAAACCTGTCTGAGAGATGATACACAATGGCAGAAGAAAAACTAAGTTCTTATAATGCTGAAAACTGTTTGAGAGCAAACGATGGCAAAACATAGCTACCATTGTATGACTGATTGTAAAATAAATGTACCCTCGTCAAGCAGAAACTCGAACTTTTTTAATTTTTTACATTTGTCTATGGATGAATTAAGCAAGCTGTTTGGCCCTTTTAAAAGTAGAGATGGTAAAGCAGACGATGTGGATGACTTCACTGATTAGCAAGAATACCTTTCAACCAAGAAAACAACTGAACGTGATATCCACAATGTCAGTTTATCCAGCCACATGTACATATTATATAACTTTCTCAGTTAATAGACCCAGTACATCAAAACTATAAAGGCCCAGTTTAGCTGAATCGACTGAAAATAATCGCTCTTTTCCTGATCAACATATCATGTTTCAAGGCCTGTCATTCACAGTATGACGCTAAATTTCAATTATAGGTAGGTAAAATCCAGATTTATATTTATAACGAAAAACTGAATTCGCGATACACTACTAATTTCAAAGATCGCTGTGAGATACGATGTGTGCATAAATGAGGTTGCTGTGTATTTGTTGAACTAGAGTAGTGTATTTGCTCTGGATTCGAGCAGAAATTCAGTTAATTTGTTTCTTGTAGTGAGTTATTTATAATATTGAGCATTAGGTAGAAAGGCAAAACGAGTATATAATAAAACCGTTGTTAAATTTGCATAACAAAATATGAACTCCTTTTCTTTTCACAGCAAGACTGCAATACTAACGTCGTGCAATATATTTCAGAAAAAACTCGCTCATATTTCCCTATACAAATGAAATAACCTAGAGTTAATGAAAACTGTCTGAGAGGTGGCAAATAATGACAAGACATGGATATGTTCTTGCATGTTGCTAAAACTATTACATTTCATTGACAGTTATGGGTTGTATTCTATATGCTTAAATATACCGCTATTCAAATGTTAAAGAGCTATGATGCTTTATAACTTTAATAATAGTATTGCATTTCGTTTGATTAATACATTCATTTGATGTTTGTTATGATTTTCTACATAACTTGTGATAATGGCAAATGCATTGTTTGCTATAAATCAGATCTCCATTATATACAATAGGGCATGACGTTTCTTTAAACTTTACCTGTTCGTATATATTGTTACTTATATTTATTTTGTTGTCTTGCCAGGTGCATTGTAATCAGTAAGGAACCCAATGGAAATAAACTAATGAATATTCATGTACTTCTTTTATATACCTTATATTTTTAATTTCCATTTTTATGTTATGGTATATACAGAATTAATCTTATCTTGTCTTATATCTTAATATATGAGTCACATTGGAAACATGCAACCAGCATACTTTAGTCAACCTTGATAGTAGCAGGGGCAGCATTCACGTCAGTGCTTTGAATGGATCCTACATTTTGTGTTTTTGTTCATATTTTTGATATAGGTATTTCATTCTTCAGTTTTAACTGGATAAAGCAACTTCATTGTATTGTGTTTGGCTAAGCCCCGCACCATCAGTTTATTTAAACGATAGCAAGTTTCAAAGTCTGCTTGCAGTAGCAGATTCAAAGCAAACATAGTACATCATCATGTAGCAAAACATTAGCATCGATTATCGTACTCACATTGAGCAAAGAAGGTGGAATACAGCAATAAACCTGTTGTTACTTATCTATTAATAGAACCTGGTATATCTATTGTTACAACAGTATACTGAACAATTCTTTCTACACATGTTACACTTTTTATGAAGTTGCTTTAAATAAAATAATTCAAATTCAATAAAGTGTTTAAAAGGATAAAATGAAGCCTCTTTTCAAATAGACATTTAAAACAATAAAAATGCATAAACACTTTATCGCCTTTCAGGAATACATTAATATGTCCTTAATAAATACCTTTTAATCAAGCAAGTTGGATATAAATCCCATCAGTAAAATTTCTTAAGTGTAGCAACATTTCTTCAGGTAAGTATAAATTCATGAATTACATGTGTACATATCCTATGCGAATTTCAAAATCATGATGTCATTTATTAGCATTTTAAACACTTGAGTTAAGTAACGTGTGGCATTACAAAGCTAGAAAGACAAACGTGTTTAATAACAAATTTGATCATAGTTATTATATAAATGTACCCAACGCAAATTTGAAAACAAATCATCAAAGATATCCTTTAGCATGAAATTAGGAAGGAAACATGATTTCCTAGATGGGCACTTGGACGTTGATAATGTCACTTTCGAAGGTCACAATACTGTATGGCTGGACAAACGTACTGCTTGAAGTATTTTATTTTGTCATAAATCAATTTAAAAAGGCACGAATCTAAGAATTCCAGTAAAGCTGAATGGCATAATGTAAGAATAAATCAATGTATATGATATACATTTTGATTTTGTTTTTACTGTAATCAATTAGTTTTATAAAAAATAAATAATTCAAACTGTGTATATCTAAAGAAATGGTGGGCGATCTTGTATGTGGTAAATTTTATAATCAGGACAGAGGGAAACACTCTAAAGCAGCACACAACTATAAGAAAGGCAGACTACATTTCTATGTAATATTTAACAGGGGCAATACTTATCATAATATAAATAAGAATTTTCCTTTTCATTTAGAAATGAAATGATCCTTTCATTTTTAGCAACATGAACTGCGATTCATATTTTAGTAGTACAGCCTACTTTAAGATTATTGCTACCATTATCCTGTCTGGCCACTGCAACTACTTTAATGTTTGATCCAATTCTTCAAGAACATGTTCAAATTTCAGTGATTACTTGTAAAGCCATATTTTGTGTTTATTTGGTGCAGTTGATATATCTCCTGAGAGTAAGATCTGAAAGTAATTTTATGTAATAATAGATTAAAAAAATTATAAGAATAGATCATATGGGTACAAATTTAATTGATAAAACAATGACTCAAGAAATATTTAGAAAACAAATAACAAATGTATTCATTGTACAAAAGAAAGCACAGTGCCTTCTACCATGTTGCATCGATATACATACATATATATATATATATATATATATATATATATATATATATATATATATATATACTGATTTCAATTTTGCTTGCTAGACCCATGTGATCGTTCCATTGATTTTCATTGTTTTTTGCAGTTATATATAGCAGCTTAAAATGTGTCACCAGTAGAAATCCAAAAGGCCATTTTTTAAATGCCTTAGAATGAATAACATATGGTTTGTATGTTATTTTGTTGTTTTGTATTCTAGTTGATTCAATAATTTCACACAAGACAATGTTTCATTTGCGCTAGGTAATATAAACTCAAAGCTTCATTTCTTGCTTTCATTAATTCTTGGAACGTTATTAAAATTGTATTCTCAAAGTATGGTTGATTTAGTTCTATACAAACGCTTGCAATTATTTTCATCAGTTACCCTGTTTATTCTAAATATTTCTGCAAACTCAAATATTTTTACTTGTTGTTGATTTGCCATTTCAGCAAACGAAACTCAAACTCTGCAAGCTTTTTTACTATGCATATCACTATTTTTACTCATACGTCCATCTATGTATCTTTTCCATTGAGCATAAGCTGGGCTGAGGTTCAGTAGAGAGAAACAAGAATCATAAAATAATGCAGTCTTATTGGAATAACAACAAAAGAAAATGTTCAGTTGTGTAGGTATTGTCATATAACAAAAATAAGTGTGATTATATTAATTATGATCAGAATATTTAGTCCACACTCACAGAAAACATTTTAGCTGTGTATTATGTTGTTTATAAAATCAATGTCCCTAGTCAGGTACACATTGAACTTGATTTTGGACAAGATTAAGTGCCAAATACAAATGTAAAAAAGACATAGAAAAATTCAAACGAATAATACAAATAAAATATTCATAACAATAAGTTAATACACTCTAAACCATCATGATTGTTTTCCTTTGGACAATAAAGTAAAATTAGAATGCTAGTTCGAACATTGTTATGTAATACAACTGGCTAACCTAAAACTATTTAACTTTTAAGGCAAAGCAAAATAATTCTAACCTATATCATTGATTATCCCTTTATTTTTGGTGCAAACATAAACAGCTGAAGGAATAAGGTTACTAATCACTATTACACTGCGTCTATTTTCTGTGGCAAAGTTAGTCTGTGAACATTTTATAGTGGCAGAGAATGTTTAATACTTGCAGATACTTTTATATTAGACAATTATCGTGGTTTATATACATAAAAATATTTAACAGGTTAATCCGCAAAGTGCTATACATGGATTTTACGTTTATCTATTTCCGTGCTTAATCTGCCAGATAGATGGAGTTTTGCAACGTTACAGGAAAGATGAATTCACTGTTTCATTTAATCGCATCATACTGATTTGTTAAAGAGTCCCAAAAGGTGTTATGACTTTCAAAACATATTCGAAGCATATGGATAAATTAATCAACTTCGGAATGATCAGAGCAGCCACGATGCAAACTAGATACATATTATGAGAAAGACTTTTAAAATAATCATTATTTGATAGTATGCATGGAAAAATGAAGTCGATAACGTTGACCATACCACGTAGTACAGATAACGAAATAAATACGATGCTGCTGCTGATGATGATGATGATGATGATGATGACTTTGAAACAGCAAGAGAATATAACAGTCTATATGAATATTGGAAGGTGATAGACGACTCCACGATATGGCGACATTTTGTGAAGTGACATTATGACTGAAAGATAAAGAACCTATAGATGATACACAAATCTAAGAGTTTATTAAGTTTAAATTATAGACAATAATACATTTTGAAATTCTTTGGTGTGAGCAAATAGTCAATGGTGAGTTTCGCTTTGGTGCGATGCATTATTACAAGCGATTTCACTAAATACCCGCGTGAGAAAAATGTTATTGGCACTTGACGATCCTTCTAATACCAAACTTCGCAGGAAACCTCAGTATAAAACATATCGCTTGCGAAACACTAACTTACCTTAGAACATTACTTTTTAAGGTATAGAAACATTTATAATTAATGAAATCTTCATAGCAACTACCACCTAATAAAGGCCAATGAATAAAATCTTCGATCTAGGTTATACACATACATTAAGAAGACAGGTAAACAATCAAGTCAGTCAGATCCATTGGGTACATGTATTTCGCCAACAAACTCAGATGGCACCCAACATACAGCTCAATACAAAGCTGGCAACAGATGATAAAAATGTCTGAGAAAAACGTTCACAAGATCATGAAGAGTTCCTTACTGGGCCAAATGATGGAAAGTTTGCGTGAGATAATTCAAGTCTACCTTCTTAGTGAGAGTCAACAAAATAAGGTTCGAATGCTTATTGCTCTCCCGGCATTTGTCCTTCGACCGTGGACTTGTAGCCGTAAATAATCGAAAACGGAAACTGAAGCTGAAAAAACGTATGCTGGCACGCCAGTATTTGACTCATCCAAACTGCTCGTGCATGATATTATTACATGTTCAAACTGCATCAAACAATGTCAATATATTATACTCGGACACGGACTCGTTGTTGATGTATATTACCACCAATGATGTGTACGAGGATATGTCTCAACCAAGTTAAATAAACAAATTTAACAAAAGCTATTATTCGAGAGAACACTCGTTCTTTAGGAACTCCAATAGAAATGTCTTACGAAAATTCAGCACGAATAATCGGTAAAGCTAATCTAAAGGTATGCTGGATTATGTTCAAAATTGTATTCCATTGTAATCGGAGCAAACGCCTTAGAAAGCAAAAAAGAGCAAATTTAATCGCATGTGTAATAGTTGGAAAGGGTATTAAGCATGAAATGCATTTGGAATGTTTGCGAGTTCGAACTGAATTCAAGCACAGCAAATTGGATCAGGCCAAAGAATTATCGCTACTGGTCACTAAATTACAAATATTCTCTGACGGAATTATCAATTATGTGTATGGACAATTGCGATTGATACTGTTTACGTCGGAGTATTAATACATTGATACATTAACGTATTAAAATATATACTGGTATTTTATTATTTCAAGGAACCGACTTTTTAATTGTGGTTTTTCCTCAGTGGACGCTTTGCCTCCCATGGATGAACCATGGTAACATGTTGGCTTTCATGGAAAATCAGTTAAGATCTGAAACTGACAATACATTGATTGCCATACCAGGTCAGTAGCGCGACATTTTGATAACTCTTCTGATGGAAACAAATACAAAACAAATTTGTTTCAGAGCTCGCGATATGCAGCAATTTGAGAGTACTGCCGAGAGTAACATCTATGTTTCCTACTTACTGTGTGACTTTAATGTTGGTGCAGCTGATATTTATTGTTTGAGGCACAGGTTGTGAATGATGAAGTCTTTGTTTTGTCATCAGGATGGCATCAGTTTTCTCATCATTCATCTGCATGGTGTTACCTGTCATCCATGTTTCCACATCAGAAATGCGTATCTCTAGACTTTGATGGTTCGATGGCTAGATTTGTATATTTGGGTGTCATCAGCATACGATTAGTGAGACACTGAGTGTATAGAGAGAATGTAACAGGTCCGAGAACAAAACCACTGTGAAACGCCACAAACGTGATCAACTGGGATGAAGTGTATTTCATTTGCGGACACATTTTGTGTCATGTTTACCACGTCGGACTTGAACCACAGTAAGGCTTATTATGAATGCCAAATAGATGCTGGATACGGTGAAGTAATAAATCATGCTGTATTGTGTCAAATGCTGCAGACATATCAAGGAGGGTGAGGACAGTAATCTTTCCGCTATTCAAAGCAGCGATGAGGTTATTAAATGCTTTCAGAAGATTAGTTTCAGTACATTGGCAAGGGCGATATACAGACTGTACATTACTGTAAAAAGACTTTGAATTCAGATGAGATACAAGTTGGGATAGAACAACTTTTTCTAAGATTGTTTTATATGAATGGGAGATTAGAAACTGGGCGGTAGTTCTTTAAGTCATTATGGTCGAGTGCTGTTTTCTTCATCAGAGACTTTACAATTTGAAAAATGATGGGAATTCCCCGGATGAGAGAGAGGTATTAATAACATCAGATAGTGACACCAATATTGGATATAAGCACTCAAGCAGCAGTGATGTTGGAATTGGATCAAGTTCACATGACTTTGGTGCACTCTTCGTCACGATTGTACGTACTAAATCCATAGAAACAGGTTCAAATGCTGCTAACGGTTGCCGCTGAAATTATATATCCCAACTGTATGGTGACGACGAGTCAATTAAAATTGTGTTGTCATGCTTATCTCTAATGGTTTGTACTTTGGCAATGAAGAAATTTGCAAACAGGTCCGGAATGTCGACTAGAGAGAAGGTAGTTGGAAGTGGTGTTCAATTTGTTCATTGACATTAGCTTGTTATTAATCTCGAAGAGCTCTTTGCAGCTGAAACTTTCGCGGCGTGATCGTAGTACTGTAGTGGGCTGATCTCGCTGCATGGACTATGTTTGTGACGTTCTTCTTAGCGGCTTTATGGCTTTGCTTATGAAAAGTGAGTCTGATGGAAAGCCAAAGCTAGATCCGTGCAATTGGGCTCATCGCCTGATGTTTTAGCCATATTTTTCTCAGGGAAAAGACGTCGATTAACTATTACCGGTGGTTCTTTTGATTGACATTGAATAATGCGATACCCGGTGGTATATCATGAATAGTTGACACAAAGGATGACAATTTAATAGCAATTTGAATTAGCTTATCTAAATTAGCGACCGAATATTTACATTGTTGAGCTGGAAAGGGCAAAGATTAGTGGAATTCTTCTTATTCTAACCTGGACAACTTTGAAACAATGTTCCTTTTCTCGCATCCGTTTACATTTAAGTAATGATGAATGTAAACCCGTGTATATTGGAAGTTATATTGAATTAAGAATTGGAATAATATTTGCTGTGATTCAGCAAGAGACCATTGACACATCAGTACAACGCTGACTATTACAGACGCCATCTCCTTCCATCTTGTATATCATCCGGATTTGCACTGTGCTTCACTTAGGACTTTTCATTTATGGAACTTCTAATTTTTAATTCTTGGATTAGTTTTTAATTTAATTTCTAGAACCATAAGTTAATTTTGTCTTCATTTTTCACTTTTGATTCAAGGGAAATAAATTAATTGTTAAATTTTCCGAACATTGATGTTTTCACTCTTTTCTGTTACTTATTTCAAGAGCATATACTCGTAACACTCACTGAATAATATTGAATTTCCGCGGGCACGTAGGATATGGAATCGATCAATGAAGATATTCGTCGGATATTCACAGAACAATTTGTATACGTGAACATGATCCTACACTCAGCTTATTCAAACCAACACTGTACGCGGTTGATGTCACATGGTGGTCAATAAGAACAGTTCTCAGTTGCGATAAAAGCATCTCTGACAATGAACGGTTTTTATTCAGCGAATACCAAAGCGAATCTGAAATTGTCACAATTGGAGCAGGAATTCAATTAAAATTTTAGGTAAGAAAGCATGAATTGTAGTAAGCAAAGCGGATCTTCTCGTCCATGTATAATGGTCGGTTGTCACAGATTTTTTTACCCTGAAGAACCTGTATTGGAAGATAGAAGCAAATTAGATTTTCAGTATTAATCGTATTCAGGTCGGGTCTATGATCAACCAAAATTAAAATTATAGGTGCATTACACGTGTAAGTTTTTCTACTATATAAAACGCGGTATGAAATGCTGAAAAGTCAGGTTAAATTAGCGCTAAGAGCAATTATAACCATAGATTTCAGCAGCTTATACTCTAACTGTATGGAGTCTAATTGTCGTTTTCGAGTTTGATTCCACACAGTTACATATTTGGGTTTCATAGCGTTGTCAACATTGATGTGCGGATGCCTGTGCTAAACTTTTTGGTAACCACTGAAGACCGTTTGTTGTCGCTCATACAATCTGGAACTGCCTCAACATCGTAGTTTCTCGCGTACCCAATAATTTACATTACTGGAATGTTTGCATCATAAATAAGTAACCAACATGGTCTTTTTTATCAGTTGGGAAACAACTATATGGAACGCGGTTCCAGGAATATTATGAGCTAAGCATTGGAATCACTTTCGCATTAATCTTAGCAAATGGCCTACTTATTTTCAATGCTGGAAGAAGTGACTTTCAAACACCTAAACCCCACATCTTAAAGGTATGCGAAACCGGATCGTATTTGTTCTTCGTAACCGGAAATAGACGCGGATGTAGTACAATGATAACATTAATAAATACTTACCAGGTTAATGGATTTTCTAATATCGCGTGTCTTAGCCATCAATGTTCTAGAAACCTTCATCTATACAATATCGTGGTCGTTGGTCACTGGCGATAAACTTCAGCTCGCATTACTCAACATCTACCTTGGCGGGTTCTTAAAAGGTTTCAGCTTTTGTGTTTAAGATCATAATGATCCATATAAGTGATGGATTCTGACCGCAGTAATGAGGTTGCGGAATTTGCTGAGGGGTGTTGTACCGGCTGGCAACTGACGCTAACATTGATATAAATTTTGCTCCACTTGTCGATACACATTTGCCTCACCAGGCCCACGTATGCACTCAAATTTAATCTTGTTAGGGCCAAATAGAAAACAAAGCTCACTGGAACCACTAATGCATCACAAGGAACTCGACGAGATATTGGAATCATTGCATTATCGCATGAAAACACCCAATCGTGGACGGCACCACGAGGTCTAAAAACACAAAGGGATCTTTTATATAACAAGAAAGTGAAATTCATCCCTGATTGACTCGACGAAGTTGAAACAAAATCTCGATTGTTATTCAACAATGCCGTACTTGTCCATGTAACAGTTCCTGTACGAAGACGAAATTGAATGTTCCAGATATTATTCAATGGTGTAAATGGTATTTTTAATATGAACATTTTTCTGAGCCTCCAGAATTCACAATCGCCAGAAATTGAATTATTCCTTAAGTAGATATGATTGTACAACATTTGCACCAGTACAAAACTGGCAATTGGTCAGAGGCGTGTCTGAGGATTTTCACCTGGTTACGGTCGACCTCTCGAGCCATCGTAATATGCTTTCACATTATTAATAGGAGAACTATTATAGACTCCCCCCCCCCCAATTTGTCAGATTTCCATATAATGGGATCATCCTGATGTGTGTTCCACATCTATTTGGATAGCAGTTACTTGTGGGCAATACCAATCCAATCGCCAATCCCAGAGTAGCACCCGTCAATAATTTCATACATTCGTTGTTCAACGAAGTTAAGTTTTACTGAACAACTGGTGAGCAACAGCATGGACACTAACCTTTACTGAGCGTACCTGAAAAAGTTCTTGACTTAGGGAAAAGAAACAGAGAACACAAATCTGGATTATTAAGTGGTATGTAAACCTTGCAAATACGTTCACGTTTAATAAGTTTATGGCATTTGCAAACAGGACGTGCCTCAATCCACCTCCTTCATTGTTCTTGTTCAGCTAGCTTGGCTTATTAAAAAACGTTAAGTTAGATCGTTCTATAGAAATAAACTATTCTATTGTACATGCTCTTTCAAATTCTCTCCGTCGATCTTTGGATTTATTCTAAGATGGATGGTTACTTCAGGTCTGGGCCTACGTTGATTTTTCATTAGTAACTGGATGATGTTGATCACTCAAAACAACGAGAAATTTTCGATTTGTGTACATAACTTTTACAAATGTAAAACCTTATTAATTTTTTTTTAATTTCCTTACCATTTGTAAATATTGTGTAAAATTTATCAATTTTTCTAAGAAACTGTTCTAGAAAAGTTTCAATTTTAAAACTACTTTTTCTTGTGCAAATTTTTGGTAGTTTTTACGTTTCGGAAAGCGAAATTGACATTAATCTTAAATTCAATATTTTTAAATGTCAGTATTAATTTAGTATCAACCATATGTATAGCTTTTCCACACTTTTTCCAGTCTCTGCTAAAGCCTATAAGAGTTTAGGAGTCTTGCTACTACTTTTAGACTGGGTGATTCTTTTACTGTTTTTTAGTCTCCGCCCAAGTCTGTATGAGTCTCGGAAGTTTGATACTATTTTAATTCTAGAATAACATGTGTACATTTTGTTCCTTGATTTCTTTCCAGAGTCTTCTGATGTCCGAATAAGTCAAACAAATTTGGTACGGCTTTTAGTTTAGCCAATATTTTTACTTTTTCCGGACTTTTCCCGTCTCCCCTAAAGCCTGTGACAGTTTGGAAGTGTAGTATTACTTTTAATCTCAGTCATTATAATCTCATGTTCTGTATATTTTCTGACCACTGTTAAAGCCCGTTAATGTTTTGGAAGTTTGGCACTACTATTAGTCACGTCATTTAAACGTTATTATTATTCGTTTCATTTGATTAAATCTTTTTTAACATCGAAACAATATTTGCATAGTTGTTGACACCTTCTGCTTGTTGTGAGATATAAGTAATGCTTCATATAATCACTAGATTTCAATGCACCACATTACGTGTTGATGGGGAAAAAATTTGCAATGTAGATTATTTATTATTGGTTACAACATGCAAGTGTTGGATAGTCTATGTGATGTTTTTATATTAGATAACCGGCATTGGTCACACATATAGTGTGTTCATGGTATAGTAGGAGTTGCTGGATAGTAGATGATTGGGTATTGGTTACCACACGGGGCATGTTGGATAGTCTATGTGGTGTATTGGTGTATATGACGGGTATTGATCACTATATATGTAGTGTTAAGGGTGTATCGTGGGGTGATAAATTGTAGATGGGCTAATGGTCACTACACACGGCTTGTTGATGGTATAATGTTGGATATTGTATATAGATTATTAGTAGAGTATTTGTCATTATACACGGTATGTTGGGTATTATATGTTGGGTGTTGGATAGAAAAAGACCGATATTGGTTACTACACAGATCATGTTCATGGTGGGATGCTGTATAGAAAATAGCACGGTATTTTTCAATTTACACTGATTATTAGATAGTAAATAAAGAGACGTTTGTCACTGCATATATTGGATACAGTATGTGGTGTATTGGGATTGTAATCCAATCGTTTTACGACAGGATTTCCTACAGTACATCATATAGTCCCATCTGCCTTAAAACTGCATGAGACATTAAGGGGCGCAATCGAAAATCCTATGTTACAATTTTCTACGTATAATCCGGTAAAGACCGATAGTTTCCCACTTACGCGAAATTTTAATATAGGATTTCTCGTTAAGTCCAATACAGTCCTGACCGTACCAACCTACAAATCCTCTAAGTACTCCCTAAAGCAATATATAACAACTTTGCTTGGCTCATTAAGTGATGCTTATTATTACTACGAAAAACTCTCCGTCTAACAAAATGATATCCCGGGGTTCACGGCGTGAAATCGGGTCCAATGGCCGACACTTAGTTAAACAACAAGATAAAGAAGAAAAATCGAATGAAAAAAATTATTTTCCGCCATTAAATGCATAACCCACAATGATATCAGAAGCTTATTTTGCCAAAATTCTGCCCTTTTCAAGTTACAGGAACAATACAAGATCCAGCGGAAACTAAACCTGCAGTTATAAAGTTACAGTGAACAGAATAAAATCCAGACGTGTTCTTGTTATGAGCCACGAAAGATGCAATATTCGGCTTTGCTAAAGAAAACTGTTGATTTTGTTAAAATTTCTGAATTTAAGTGAAATTAAATGATATAAAGAAAAAAAATAAACTGATTCATAGTTTTAATAGACATAGTTTCAAAAAGTAGGACCGATCTTAACACAAACCACTGGGGGAAACCTACGCAAAATAACCAGGTGCAGCGATTAGCTGGCGTGCGGCGAGCCGTGAGAAGAGGCCTGTAATCATTGACAACCACCTATCAGTTAGTGGAAGTACAAATATACTGCAGTAGCTGGAGTAGAGATAGCTAGCCTGAAGAGAGAACCATGGGACTAGACCCAAAAGGCAGAACTCACCCACGACATGCTACTCAAAATTGCCTGACTGTATGTGGTTTCCCATTTTGCTTCTCGGAAAACCTTTTATATCATAATTATTTAAACTGCATATTTAAAACCCACTTCGATCATAACTAGTTAAAGCATACATTTTGCCTTTTGGAACCACTGTAAAACACACAACTATGAAATTATGGAAAGAAATGTACTAGATCACTAAATAAAGACTGGTGCCTTGTATACAGGGATTGACTTGTATTTTTGGAAATATTAAAAGTAAACTATGAGCCCTAAATTCCAAACTTGATTGAATTAAGTAATTTCGTACTATCGATTATAACAGTTAAAATATGTAGCTACCAAATAATTGGTGGTTGATAGTGTTGGCCCGCCTAAGATAGCTGTGGGGAATTTGATATAACAATATACCTCTCTCAAATTATATGCATGCCTGAGATTCCATTACTAGAACGAGGACAACTTAGCACGCTATAGCAAAACATAATTATTGCATCACTGTTGTATGCCCTATCGTACTTTATATTCATAATATAATTCAACACCTTACTTTTATTCAACCGCTCCGGTGGTCTAGTCCCCCTGCGGGTCCGGGGTTGTAGAATTGGCCCGACGTGCCTCGCTACGTGTCGTAAAAGGCGACTAAGTAGAGGCAACCTGTTTGCCGTGGGTTGCGTCCCGTGTCGGGGGAGGAAAGGATCCTGGTAGTTGAGCAGAGGCTTTTCATGCAATACACTACTTTGGCCTCTACTTCTCTTAGACGTGTGGTCGGGATTGGCCCGGTTCCGACAAATCGGCTGGTCACGCCGAGCTCTAGGAAGTCTTTATTAACTCTCTCACCTTCTTTATCTTTCTCCTTGTATCTCTCTAGATACCACCGCTGCCCCTAAATTCTATTCCTTTATATTTCCCTTTTCCAAGTCTTAGAAGACTTCCTAGAAGGCGGTGGCTTAACGGGTCAATCGGGGGGTAATTTTACCGACATTAGAAATTGGCGACTTCAGGGTCAATCAAAGGTAATTTTATCAACTGAGTATGGCATCTGTGTATCCCTGGCACTTGAAAAGTGTTCCCTTGTTGGGCTTCTTGGTGGGCGGGAAGCACGGGTGCTGAATTTTAATCTAGCCAAAATGAAAAATTCCAAAAAAAGTCAAAACAAGCGTACGAAACTTTTATCTGACTCTGATGACGAACCATGTAGTGTGGAGTCATTTCCACGCTTCATGGTCATACAGTCTAAAGATGCCACAAATTCGCTTGCTTCACTCTCTCCGTTTGTAATTGATAAAACTATTACCGGATTGATTGGTACTCCAAAGAGCGTAAAAAAGATGAAATCGGGTTGCCTTCTTGTGGAGTGTGAGCGACGAGGTCAGACACACAATATCAAGAAAATGAAAACTTTCTTTGATATTCCAGTGACCTCATTCGCTCACACCACACTCAATACATCCAAGGGCGTGATTCGCTGTCGTGACTTGGCTGGAGTCACCGACGCAGATATCATTGAAGGAATGAAAAGTGCAGGTGTCACTGCTGTCCGTCGAATACGCATCAAACGTAATGGTATTCTGCAGGACACCAACACCATTGTTCTCACCTTCAACAAGCCAACAGTACCCAAAGTGGTCAAAGTTGGCTTCTTGCAAGTGATGGTCGAGATCTACATTCCAAACCCCCTTCGATGTTATAAGTGTCAAAAGTACGGCCATCACGAAGACCGCTGCTCTAAAAGCCAAATATGTGGCCGATGCGGAGACAATTCTCATCAGGAAGCTGACTGTAGAACAACTCCGCACTGTATCAACTGTGGAAAAGAGCACCACGCAAATTCCAAGGATTGCGATACCTGGAAACAGGAGAAGGAAATTCAGAGGGCAAAATACATAAATAATATTCCCTATCCAGAAGCCAGAAAACTTGTACAGGCGAAAACAGCCCATCCTGGCCCATCCTTCTCCACTGTAGTGAAGAGCAATCCTAAAACAACGAAGGACGCTCAAACACAAACAGAAGCACCCGATTCAACACCAAGCTCAAACACCCCTCATTACCAATCACAGAGAAACACGGCATCTACACAAACTACTTTCAGCAATACCCAACAACCGAAATCACCAAAAAACAAAAACAAATCTCATGGAAACAGGCAACAAAAGGGGTCAGATGACCCCATCAAACTTTATAACAGGTTTGGAGACATCGAGAGCATGGATGCCTAAGAAACTGCTCCATGCGCCCAAGGGAACTCCAGAGCTTCAAACAAAAAATTCACCCCCGTACTTCCTCCAGACAAATAACAAAACAAATTTCCTCTGCGAAAGGTCTAACCTAGCTCCACCATCTTTAATTAAAATTTATAATGAAAAACACTATCATACAATGGAATTGTCGAGGACTTAAAGCAAATTACAATGATATTCTCCTGCTTTTAAACGAACATGATCCTGCTGTACTATGCCTTCAAGAAACATTCTTGAAAGATACGGAAAATATCACATTTAAAAACTACTCCCTGTTTAAGACCTGCTCTCCAAATGTTGATAGGGCATCAGGAGTTTCTGTTATTGTGAACAACAGAGCTCCTCATAGCTTCATTCATTTAAACACCAAATTACAAGCCATTGCTTTAAGCGTCACTCTACATCGAGTGATTACATTTTGCTCTATTTACTTACCACCAAACAATAACCTAGTACCAAACGAACTCGACAATCTTGTTCAACAGCTTCCCGCACCCTTTGTTTTACTCGGGGATTTTAATGCCCATAACATTTTATGGGGATCAAATCATATAAGTGACAGAGGACTTTATTTCTAGACAAGATTTGTGTCTATATAACTCCAAAACACCGACATATTTACATCCAGGCACGGGTACATACACATGCATCGATTTGACAATTTGTTCTCCTTCGCTGCTTTTGGACTATGAATGGAAGGTCGCTGATGACCTTCACAGCAGCGATCTCTTCCCAGTGTCCCTTGTAAATCATAACTCTACAACTGATAAAGTAATTCCACAATGGAATTTGAAGAAGGCCGACTGGGCCAAGCTCGAAACACTCTGTAAAACTAGGCTGAATGAGGATACAGTTTTCAATGTTAACGACCCCATTCAGCATTTTACATCTATTTTAACCGACATTGCAGAAGAATCTATCCCCAAGTCCTCAACAAACTGTAAAAGAACCCTAAAACCTTGGCTCCCTAAGGAATGTAAGGAAGCCATACGGCAACGCCGAGAAGCCTTGAAAAAATTTAACAATCATCCGACGCCCGAGAATTTAAGTAAATATTGTATTCTCCGGGCCAAAGCTTGCCGCACAATCAAAGAAAGTAAACGAGCATCATGGAAGAAATTTGTTTCCTCTTTAAACTCTCGTTCCTCAATTAAGAAAGTTTGGGACACGATCCGCAAAATAAACGGAAAGAGAAAAGATCATTCTTTCCGACATCTGAAACTGAACAATAACAATCTTAGCTCAAAATGTGACATAGCAAATGTTCTTGCTGATACATTCTCTAAAAATTCCTCATCATCTAATTATTCCGAAGCCTTCCAAAAATTGAAAACTCAAAAAGAAAAGTCACGTTTAAAATTCACATCCAACAACTCGTAAAGTTACAAACAACTGTTTTCACTATCAGAACTTATGGAGACTTTAGACAAGACCCATGATACTTCCGCTGGGCCTGACAAAATACATTACCAGTTTTTAAAACATCTTCCAGAATCATCTTTAACATCTCTTTTGAAACTCTTCAATGATTTATGGATTACTGGTAATCTACCTAAGATATGGAAAGAAGCAACAGTAATACCAGTTCCCAAACCCGGTAAAGATAGCGAAGATCCTACCAACTTTCGACCTATTGCACTCACAAGCTGCATGTGCAAAACAATGGAACGAATGATCAATTCTCGGCTTGTATGGTACCTGGAAACTAACAATTTAATATCTGCTTTCCAAAGTGGCTTTCGTTATGGACGGAGCACCAACGATCATCTGGTTAGACTAGAAACATTCATTCGCGAAGCATTTATCAAGAAAGGACATTTAATATCGTTTTTCTTTGATTTAGAAAAGGCCTATGACACAACATGGAAGTACGGGATACTAAAAGACCTGCACGATCTAGGTCTAAAAGGCCGTCTGCCCTCTTTCATATCCAACTTCCTCTCAGACAGAGAATTCCAGGTACGAGTGGGCTCTACTCTCTCAGATTTGCACGAGCAAGAGATGGGTGTGCCCCAGGGCAGTATTCTATCTGTGACACTTTTCAATATCAAAATTAATAACATCACCAAGTGTTTGACTCCTGGTGTGGATTGCTCACTATATGTTGATGATTTTCTCATATGTTATCGGTCAAAGTACATGCATACAATTGAAAGACAACTGCAGCAAAATATCAACAAGGTTCAAAATTGGGCTACTACGAACGGCTTCAAATTCTCGAAATCAAAAACGGTATGCATGCATTTCTGTCATATACGACGACACCACGATGAACCTAAACTCACGCTGGACGGAACACCTATTCCAGTTGTTGAGGAAACAAAATTTTTGGGTATTATCTTTGACAGAAAACTGACTTTTATTCCACACCTAAAACAACTTGAAAGCCAAATGCTTAAAAGCACTTGACCTACTTGAATTAGTAGCGCACACTGACTGGGGCGCTGATAGAAAAGTCATCCTGAATTTATATAGAACGTTTATTCGCTCCAAACTGGACTATGGTTGCGTTGTGTATGGTTCAGCCAGAAAATCGTATCTTAAAATGCTTGATCCAATTTATCACCAGAGAATAAGACTGGCTTTGGGAGCATTTAAAACATCCCCGTGTAAAAGTCTACTAGCTGAAGCGAACGAACCAGCGTTATCGTTTCGTAGAGAAATGCTTTCCACACAGAATGCACTCAAATTAAAATCAAACCCTCTGAATCCTGCATTTTTGGCTGTTTTTCAACCGAAATACAAAACCTTGTACGAAAATAAACCAAACGCCATACCTTCCTTTGGCATTAGAATATCATCCAGCCTTGACAGTACAAAAATAGATCTCTCTAGAATTCAGAAAACGTCGATCTCCGAAACTCCACCCTGGCTGCTTGAACAACCAAAAGTACTTTTTACGCTACACGAAGGAAAAAAATCCGAAACAAACCCTTCTGTCTTGTACAACTATTACCATGAACTTCTCACCGAATATAAAAACTACACAAGAATTTATACCAACGGATCAAAGGATGAGGAAAAGGCTGCTGCAGCCTTCGTTTGTGGAAATCACACAACGCAAGTTCGATTACCAAATGGAACATCAGTTGTTTCAGCCGAAATCAGAGTAATAGACCTTGCTCTGCAACATATGGCAAGCAAACGTATTTTAAACATTATCATCTTCTCCGACTCACTATCAGTACTTCAGTCACTACACAACAGAAAACTGGAGAATCCATTATTGAAAAACATACTCGTCAAAACTACCGAGATGAGTGTCTCCCACGATATAATATACTGTTGGTTACCTAGCCATATTGGTATTAAAGGTAACGAAAAAGCTGATCGCGCTGCTAAAATGGCCCTTACTCTAGAACCATCTGATTTTAAAATACCGTATACTGATTTTAAACCTAGTATCAGAAAGTCCTTACGGCAGAAGTGGCAGGCATCATGGAATGATGCTGTAAATAACAAATTTCATGCAATCAAGCAAACTCTAGGAGAATGGACTCCTTCCTACAGAACCATTCGTAGGGAGGAGGTAGTCATTGCAAGAATCCGAATTGGTCATACTTATATCACCTACTCCAACATACTGAAAGGTGAAGACCCACCAGAGTTCATTTCTTGCAATGAACCATTCACTGTTAAGCACTTTATGATAGAGTGTTTTGACCTGCAACCTACGCGCGATCGTTATTACATAGTGCATGACATGAAAGAACTTTTTGATACCATTAACATCACTCGTATTATAGAGTTCCTGAAAGCAGTAAATATTTACTCTAAAATCTAACTTTTATGCTGTGACCTTGTGCAGTTCTATGCAATATATATACCGACCCTTTTTAATACCTTTTCATCATTTTTCATTAACATACAACATTTACATCCCCCGTTGATCGGGAAGCTTTATTTATCACCGTTACCATCTTATCGTTTTAATTTCAACTATTTGTGTTTTAATATCGCTGGTCGATATGAGACTTATCATAATTTTTAAAAGATTATACATGTAACATTTTGTTTGGCGTTAAAAAGCCTTACAGTGCTGATGCGCCGTTAAAAATAAAATCAATCAATCAATCAACCGATGGTCTAGCGGTTAGAGCTTCCGCCTCGGATGCGGAAGGTCATGGGTTCGATCCTCGGCCAAGTCATACCAAAGACATACAAAAATGGCACTTACAACTGCCTCGCATTGCTCTCAGCATTAAGAGGTTAGTATTAGGACTGGTCGGCCTGCTGTCAGGATAATGTGACTGGGTGGGACATCATGCTACATGTCTGCGGCATGTTACCACAGTGCTATATATCACTATAAACTGTCACACTGCAGACATCGTAGCGATATGACAGAAACGTTAAAGCTACTTTAAAAATCCAAATCACACACACACATACTTTTATTCAGTTCCTAAGAATCCTACGCTAAGAAAGCAACGGATATGGTGAGAAATGATGTAGGTCCACTCTTTCAAGTGAGAATCCTAAATTATATCAATGTTTGCTCTTGTTTAAATCAAGATTAGCACCTTATCATTTGTTTTAGAATGTGAAGTAGTCTTTTATATTTCATTTTATATAAAGTTCCACTCTTATTTTACTAGTATTCAGGAATTACAAGTTCATCCATTTAATGACATGTTTTCTTTTGCTGTATACATTGCAACATTTTTTCAGTTAATACTAAATAGTAACAATATTTAATTAAGGTGTTGCTGGGGGACTTTTTCAGTATTCTGTATGAGTACAATTGTGAAGCATACTTTGTTTCCTCGCATCGAGTAGGTTACAAAGTCAATCACTCTATTTGTAAAATAAAAACATATTTCAAAAGATGATTACAAATCATGGACACAATTATGATAAACACTGTCTTTTATTAGAGCAGCGATGAAACGCCCAGGTGACCCTCAAGGAGAAAATTATTTGCCTCTGAAGAACCACTTGCAGTTCCTAAAAGTTAATCATAAACATTTTGTAGAATGAAAAAAATTAACGAGAATATATTCACCAGTTGCTGATAAATCATGAATTTATGGCAAGTACAATCATTGATATTGTGATAGGCAAAGATTCACTGTAACATTTTAATGAAATATTTATTCCGAAAACCGCATTGTAGTCAGGTAATTTAGTAAGGGAATTAATACACCAAAATTAATTGTAGATACAGTAGACTCCTAAAAATTATTGATGAAATATGTTTCTGTTTGGCTAATATCATAACGATATCAAAGTTGTTGGTTAATACTATCATAACTTTTTTCGCTTTAGAATGGAAACTGTTATAATTGGGACATATATGCTGGTTGATACAAAAGCCAAATCATTTTTTGAGATTCAAGATCAATTCTGCTTATCAGCGAAGGATAGAAGAGTTTGATGTATGCAAAACACTGCAAAACTAATTACAAATAGACCATTCTGGCTTACAAATGTTTTCTAGTGACAACTCTGTTATATTGTTCTATACGAAATATTCTCCGTGTGTCACATTTACTTCTTTTCTTCGCTTGTACTCATGCATCAACTCATACCATGCAAAGTGCCTATTACCTAAGAAGTGAAACTATTAGTATAGCAGGAAGAAAACGCAGTATGATCCTTAAAGATGAATTGCTATTGTTTATTTTGTCGTTAAAAAGCCGGTTTTCTTGATTGAATGGTCATTTTCAGACCCTCTAATTTCATACTTTGCGGATTTAGCAGTACTATCTGAAAATGAATCCTCGTGAAACTAGAGCAGGGCAGACTTGGAAATGGTGTATCATCATGCTGATATATAATACAGTGGGTCTCATGTTTGTGTTGATAGCTGAGAACAGAACCACGGGGTAACACGTCAAAGTGTGTTTGAACCATGCTGGCTAAAGGTAAGTCAAAAACTGGTAAACTTGACATTGACCTGTTAACCTTATGTAGGATGGACATATTGTGTATTTAGTCCACGTGATCCCCACTAATAGGGTTGTGCGGTGTAGAATTTATTCATTGATGTGTTGTATCACCACTGACTTAGTCCGTTATACTCGTATATCCTCTCCTGCCAATATCTTGCAATGCATCTCCTTTAAGCCCATCCCCCAACTTTGAGCATACCAGGTTGCAGGTTGGGAAATGTTTGCTATATCTTCTGAAAGAGCCCTGCGTCCCAGGGTAGCTGTTAGGGTAAACCTACAATACATAATCCTGCTACACCTACATGGCAAGTTCAGAATGCAGACGTTGATGTAATCGTCAGATATTTCTATAAGTATGATCTACAATGATTACAATTTATGAAATGACCATTTTGTTTAGATTTTATATTCCCGTTCTAAAGAAACCTGTAAAGTTTCTTGATTGAAAGCATATTGATAATAAGAAATGTTTCATGATTACAAATTAAAACAAATTACTTTAACCTTGCTTGACTTTTGTCAGTGATTGATGGTCGTGAATAATGTCTTTGCATACCTGACTTTTGTGACCTTACGATGTAAACAAGATGTTTACAAAACTTTAAATTCAAGGCCTACCCTTGCTTATGAAGAAGTGGATTTTTCCCATTAAAATTATCTGTTTAACAGAACATTTTATTACGTATTTGGTCAAGGAAAATATACACAAAGTATTTATTCATGTTTTAAGATCAGTCCGTGAAAATCATATAAAATTGTGTCAGAGATAATTTTAGAGGAATTATTTATTAAAATTATTCATTGGAATTAAATAGTACTCATTGACTTTTAAACTAAAAATATTTTGGAAATTATTGTAAACGTATCAAAAGAAACAATAATAATAGCTACTCTACCCTCAATATCGCTTACAAGTCTTTGATTTAAATTAATTTACCAATTTTTGGTGGCAAATTTAGTACTACAAAACAGTGCTGTTCAACATGTGCCAGTCATCATTACCATAACTATTCTAACCTAGATATTGCTTAGAGAATCGGAAACTTGATCGAGTTACTTGGATTGTTTCAAATTGGCAATTACCACTGGGAGAAATTATACCCTTAAGGGAAATTAAATCTTGGACAGATTGGTCAGGAAGGAAAACTGATACAGGAAATCTCTCATCACATCACCTTTTTGAGGGAAAGGGTAATTGCTTTTAACAGAGAGAAAGAAACAGAGTGCTAGGCAAATTTATAAGTGACACCATTATTTCTAACAGATTGTGGATGATAACGAAAACGCCACTTACTTGTTACATGTTGGATGTAACCTTCACTAAAACGCTTGAATATCTAATTCATAGACTTCTCAGCAGATGACTTCTTATTTACCTTGACATAAGCTTCAACAAATAAAAATTTGAGTGGCGGCAGTAAATCTACATCTTCTTCGCTATAGGAAGCGGCCATTATGTCACTATGGACGCTGTCGCAGCTAAGGCGGCTATGCTCAGTTAGCTTCGTTTTGAGATAGACATTACTATTCATTAGAAAATATTACCCATGGGTCTATACACTGGCGTTTCAATTTATGCTGCCCTGTCGCTTTACCCTAGTAAACGTGCCGGTCTCAAACATTTCACCAGACACTGTGTAGCACATCGCAATGAATAGTGCACTGTGCGCAAAACAAACTTAACTCGTCGCACATGGCAGTCAGCCGAATAATAGCTTTAGTTCCAAATACACCAACCAGTCATTGAAAACCAGTACAGTAGTCGAATCTGCAGTCAAGCATGCCCAAAGAGTGACTACCAGGACAACTATTAAACACGTGGAGGGAGTATAACGTGCTGTGCATTATTTTTATGTCATTCTATGCGAAAAGTGCTTATACATTATCGGTAGAACTATTTCGGTGGTGAACGTTAAAAATTATGTTACAAGAGCTTTTTTTCGAAAAGTGAATGAATGCTTCTTTTTTGTTTTAGGTACATATGTAGTTCTTTTGAATGTGCAATTTATTTGAATATTTTGCTGAAATATATGCAACTTCTAATTTCACCTAGTGAATAAAAAATAAATAAATACTTTTGAATTATGTTTGCATGGTATTTCCACTGACAAAACATGCTCTTTCGTCACAATACACCTCTAGGATTTTCACAGGTATAACTTATTTAATACCTGTACTAGATGATAGAATCTTTTTGGAAAAACTTAATGTCTCTTTCAAAAGCAGTTGGTGAGTGTAGATTTAAGCTGGTTTTCAGTTGTGTACATCTCAATAAATAGGGAAATAATCTTATATTAAGTAAAACATTTGTATCGTTTTGGTTTTGGAACTAAAAACGGCATTAATCAACAAAACTCTGGTCGCGGATAATGGATTACAAAGAATCCGTCTGGAGAGGCAGGGTGCGCACGCAAGCGTGTGTGTGTGCGCATGTTTGTGTGTGTTCCTACAGGACATCCAGATTAAAGGTTAAATCTGTATGTATGTATGTATGCTTGTATGTGTGTATGTATGTATCAAAAAGAGCTCGGGAAAAAATCATTTATTACAAGAATTTTTCTTAATTTAAAGATGGGAAAATTAGGTGTAGCTCCCTATGTCTCACAGGAAAAGCTGGTTGGGAGCTGTGAGTTGCTCTGACATTGTATAAAATTATTCCCAACCAATTTGTAAATGAGAAAGGGTACGTATTTGAGAGCAATTTCTAACAAATTGGCGACGGAGTGAAAATGGATGATAATTAGGTGACAAACGTACGCGGTCTGCTTAGTAAATAACAAAGAATGGTTCTCGTTGCAGCTGTTGTGGATGTACATCTTGCAATCCTGTTTAGAAAAGACTTTAATTAATTCTCGAATTCGGTATAGTTAATACTGACAACAGCTTTATTAGGGAGCTAATTTGTTGAACACCAATGCTATAGACCACTGGCCATGGATGTTCACACCTTGGACAAAAAACATTGATAAATTCATGGTTGCTGTAGCAGCTGAGTATAGTATATACATGTTTCACACATATTTAATCCAGACGAACCTTCCGTGTATAATATTCAAGATAAATAACTGAGAAATTATTTTGGATCCATACCTGTAGAAAAAGAGCCTATAAGTTTTCAAGCTAACGGTTGTTACAAGTTAGCTATTAGCCAGATTTTGTAGTAGGCTAATACCGTATCTTGAATGACCTAAATAACAATATATCGTGTCAAATTACAGACTAAAATGAAAGCAAAATCTTATTAATACCTTAGGGTACCTGCGTTTTAGAAATGTGCTTGGGCAGGAATACCCTTAATAAAGACAATGAAAGCATCATAGCAATTGAATATTAGAAACATAAGTCTAAAGGTTTCGCAAACTAGAGCAAATAATAGTATACAGTATATATAACCAAACTGAACTCCTAATTGGTAGAATTCAATAGTCAGAGATTTATATAAAAAATATACTGAATAAGATGCAACTTTATAATATTTAAAGCTTAAAATGTATAACTTATTTATTGATCAACTACACCAATCGTCACCCTCCTTCCTGCTGAGTTAAATTTTTTTATCAAGACCAGCTCGATACCGTGTTCTAGGATCGTGTAAATTTATTGTTATAAATCCGTGTGGGGTTATTTTAGCACGACTAAAGAAATTTCTACACTTATTTATGTCCATATCACCACTACACCAGGTCTGATGAATATTTGGTAACGTGTGAGTATCAACTCCGTTAAAGACAGTAAGAATATTACAGTTATCCCTGATCACTTAGGAAGTTGAGTATACCGCTGGGTTACATAAATCACATCTGTGTTTTTGTGTCTGCCTCTGGAGAATATCCTGGCAGGATTTCATTGTTTATCCAACACTACATCATCGCAAACAACTAAATTGTTAATTAACCGATCAATATCATCAATACTTGGTGCTTCATTAATGTCAGTTATAAATTCAACAACATCGTCTCCGTTCTCATTTAACGATTTTGCGCTTTCATTAAAATCTTTTATTACATCATAACAACGCTGATCATCAACTAATGGTGCTACCAAATACAAATTATCCCACATCATCCACTTCATTATTAAATTCAACAGTACTTGTGTTTTACCACTTCCAGATGGACCTATAATAATCATACGAACAGAATTTGGCAGCGCTGCGTGATGCTAACTGGTTCTCGTTTCCTTGTAGCAGAAAAATCAGTGATCTCCATTAGAATAATATAAAATAAATATGGATTTATATTGTGTGAAATGCAGGGCGCGCACACCAACAAGTGATCTAACAACCATTACAACAAAATATAATAGATCTGCGGTTACGGGCAATTGAGAGCGATGCGGTACAAAGAAATTTAAATTTATTTCCACTGGCAAGTCAGTGCAGTCAGATGAAAAACCAAAACCAAAAACAAAGCCAAAGTCAAAGCTAAAGTCAAAGCCAAAGCCAAAGTCAAAGCCAAAGCCAAAGTCAAAATCAAAGTCAAGTAAAAACAAAAGCAACAAGGAGGTGACATCGCAGCAAAATTAATAAAATTACCTGGAACTCCGTGGGCTAAAAACCCAGGAGAAAAACATCTTCCAGGATATAATTACTGTGGTCCTGGAACCAGACTTGATATCAGACTTGATGATCAAAATCAACCAAAACCAGGTGAGTATCCGATAAACGCTATTCATAAGGCGTTTCATGCTCATGATGTAGCTTATAAAAGTAAAAATCTACAAAATAGGCATCTCGCGGATGTGAAATTAATTCACGCGTTAAATTCCATCACTGATACATCTCTCAAGGAAAGATTGGCTAGTTGGTTAATAAAATCCGCAATGAAAGGTAAATTAGTGTTAGGCGCTGGTAATTAATTATAAATGGAGTCGATTTATTATTCCCTAAAAGGGTATTGGAGAGGTAGCGCAGCAATAAGTAAACTCGGTGAAGCAGCAAAAGTTACGCGCGTTACTGCTAAAGATTGGTTATCCAAACAGGCAATATGACTAATTTACCAACCACCACCTAAACAAATTAATTTTGCGCATTTTGATGTTAGTGTTCCTAATGAAGTTCACCAGGCTGATATATTATTTCTGCCACATGATACCATTAAAATCCGAATACGTCAAATAACATATAAATACGCGCTAACTGTAGTTAATGTTGCAAGTAGATACAAAGATGCAGAACCGTTAACGACTAAAACAGCATCTGAGGTTGCTTCTGCTTTTGAACGAATTATCAACGAGGACCTCTACGATGGCCACAGTTGTTACAAGTTGATCGTGGCAAAAAATTTCAGGGTGCAGTATCATCGCTGATGAAACAACATAATGTCAACATCAGACGAGGACATACTGCAATTCACCGTGATCAGGCAATTGCTGAACGATTTAATCGAACACTTGCTGAGCGGTTATTTGGATATCAATACGCGATCGAATTCATTCAGGACAAGAGATCACGCGAATGGGTTGCAAGATTACCAGGTGTGATAGCTGCATTAAATAATGAAATTACTCGAACAACCAACATGAAATCTATTAATGCAATTACCAAAAAATATATACCCGTACAGCGACGTGATTTTTCAGCACAACCAATACTGGGCGATGTCACTGTGAGATATTTATATCAACCAGGTGAACTTGAAAAGGGTAAAAAAAGAGCGATTGATCCTATCTGGAGCATCACGACACACAATATATCTAACACAACTAGATCTACTGGTAGACCAGCAATCTACAGGCTGGATTCAACTGCTCCTCAACGTGTGTTTACACGTGAACAATTACAAGTAATTCCCGAAGACACACAATTACCGCCCAAATCACTTAACTAGCACCCCGACGTCGATTATATTCAAGACAGGTCAGCATCACATTTTCTCGTGTATGACCACGGCTGTTATTTTTTCTATCTACGGTGAATTGTCTTGGATTATTACTCAAATACTGCCACACCATTATACAATTACAGCTCGCACAGTGATTATTCTGCTGTTGATTCAGTGTCATGATAAATTCAACATCAAGGTCAAATTCTCGATTATTTTTTTTTTGTCACTGTTTGTAACCAGTTAATGTTTTCTTATTATATCACTGCTGTTTTCATTATTAATTTAATCAGCCATTGAATCATCCAAAACAATTCTTCGCAGTTGAGATATTTTTCTGACTCTGGACACAGCCAAGTAAACTAAGTTTGACCACTCGATACGATCTTCAATGATCCAAACAATAAGTATCAGAGATAGTCAGTCCTTGAGATGAATGTATCGTCATTGAGTATCCTAGCGTCCACGGGGACTTATCAGCGCGCAGTGCATCTTCAACAACATTGATATCAACTGCAACAATATCATTTAATACGAGATTTTGTTTTTCGGTCTGTCCTGGTATATCAACGTCAATATTTTACCGTCGCGTATCAGCTGGTCTATAACACAATGGCACTGGCAACGTTGGAAACTTTTCTCGTTGTAATTGAAACAACCGCTGTTGAAGTGTGTTTCTGACTATCTTTCTAATTACCACTATCAAATCGTTTGGTCTCCACGTTTGCAGAAAGTTGCTCATTGAAGTCTCTGAAATTATTTCACGCATTATTTCGCATTGAATTTTATTTGGTTGCAGTCTGGTTGATTTCTTGAACTCGTTTAATTCTGCATCTAGCGCTCTATAATCATCGTTTATCTCTTCATGATAATCAGCAAAATCTTTTAACCACAAATGCAGAGATGGTCCAACAAAAGGTGGAGTCTGGCCATGATCTCCGCACCTTATCACAGCTGTAGTTTTTGTTAATAACCAATCGAGAAATGTTTTCAATGTTTCTAACGGTATCGTACATATTTCGTCCCAAATTATAATCCTTGGAATATATTTCTCTCCCATTCGATTAGGGGTCCATGTGTCACCCTTATATCTGAAAAAGCTGTGATAAGTGCATGAGTTAACCTCATGTTGTTTCATCTCTCGCGCGAGTCTGTGTGTATGTGTTAACACGATCATATCTGAATTCCGAAATAATTCAATCGCTCGAGTCGTCTTACCAGACCGTCCCGGCCCACTGAGATAAACAGTCTTGTGTCTGGACACTGGATCGTACACAGATGGTACACTCGACATTTCTAATCATTCTGATTTATAATAACTATCTTTAATCTCAAAGTCTGCGGACTCGCAATAATCATATACCATTTCTTCTTTCATTCTTCACGAACCCCATCATTCATCATCAGTTGTAAAACGAGTTACCGAATTCAGGTATTTCTTGTTGATGTAAACTGAGTCGGTTGCAACTCTAACTGCAGTGTCAGGGAATCTATGTATCATCGATAGCAAATTTATATAAACATAAGCTAGCACTGAAGATTTTAAATGAGTATACTGAGGTGACTCGCCATCAGTATAACTTACAATCGTACCTAGTCGAATTATCAGATAAATAAGCTTTTTCTCGACTTACAAATGTACCTCTCGCAGTTGCATCAGCGACCACAAATTTATACTCGGCGGGATCCATAATTAGTCGTGCATAATGTCGTTTATGATCATATGCACGGCCTTGAGTAAACTTGCCAATTATTCTTCTACCAAGATCTTTCGCGTTTCTTTTCTCTTCGAGGTTGGCGATTAATGTATCGTAATCATCACTTTCGCAATCAACCAGTTCAGGTGTTGGTAACCAAACTTCAGTTTGTGCCCGATATGATATAATTGCCTCACTGACCGTCAACGATATCAGTATTTTAGAATCAAGCATATATCATAACAACACTATTGGTGCCTAGGGCTTTTCACTAAAATGCCGACCAAACCAAGCATAACAAATAACATAGCCATTTCGAATGACACTACACGAGCGAATCCTGTCAGGTCAAAATCGGGTAATGGTCCATTAATAGCCACCCACGTCATCGAGTTTGTGGGGTGTCCAAATCTTTTAAAGTATACAGAACACTCCCCCAGCCCGAGAAAGCTTCCTGAATAACACGTAACCATATAAACTGATATCATTTCCTTGTAGTTATACTTGGTATTCCACAATCCGCCGTGTTCGTATTCGCAACAACTTAAATTGTATATCTTCAATAAACTCACTTCGGGTTGGCTTCCAGGAATTATTTTCTCTTGCAGCATGGGCTGCAACTGATGGAACAGTGAAACAATTAGTTAGTAATCGGTCAGTATCTTTTGAATATCTCTGAGCAAGTTTTCTCACTGTTTCATGAAGAGATTCTTTACGGTATATTTCACCGTTAACGCGTACAAACTAATCATATGTTTCATTATCTGAACTCGAAAATAACCACACTGACATAGGGTCGTTTTCACTCATGTGTTTAATAAAATCAAATATGTTTCTCTCAGAGTTCCTCCCCTCGGAATTTTCCGAGGACGGGTAAAATCTTACAGTTCGATCTCGTGGAAATATTGTGACTGCACTGGTCCAAGCGTGAGCGTTATGATCAATGATATTTAATGGAGCTCCGTTCCGATTATATTTCGATTTGTATAATACTTCCCCTGTTATCGTTGCTACGGTTATAGGGAATCTTAATGCTTTTTCTAACTCGGCAGCATCGTTTATTGTATCCTTAACCGATTCAGCCCATTTTATTTATCACGTCGTAACGCCGTTAGACCGTTTCCGCGCATTGCATTTGCAAAATGTTCTGCTACTCGTTCAGCTACACAATTCAGCTTTGAAAATTTCAATGTGGCAAGATCATTAATGCTGGTTTTTTTTATCTGATAAATTCCGTAAATGACCGCGGTCACAGGATACGCTAGAGTGTAATATGGTTTATCAATCCCAGTTAACATTCCTGGTTTGGAATCTTTACTTAACAGACCGGTTTTTCCATTTGCAAGGACAGGGTCGCGTTTGTCACGAACGATCCACGTATCCGAATCCGCCTGCACAATAAACTATTCTGAAATGATATTTCTGATTGAGGTAATCGATGATTATTTTCGCTCGTGTATCACTCATTGTAGCATCAATGACTTCGTCGACATTGACTTTGTCAACGTTGCGTATAATTTTGAATGTAGACCACACATGAGATGCTCCATCATTAGAAATTAGTCTTTGGCATCTCTGATAATATCAAATAGTCTGTCAAGATCAAATCTAAAAGCTTAACGGGGTTTGATTGCAGATAATCTCTCAAACTCCGCCATATTATATTTAAGACAAACATTTAAATAAGAAATTATATATATATATATATATATATATATATATATATATATATATATATATATATATATATATATATATATATATATATATGCCTCAAACCAATCAGTAACCCCTAGTAATAAATCCTGCAGGAACGAATTCTGCGGAGAACATTCCCAAAGTGTTCGGAAAGGGTGTTTGGGACCAATACCGTGTCTGCGATGTGGTGTTTTAGTCAGGGGTAAAACACAGTTATAATCAGGTTGCGATGGGGGGGGGGGAAGATACCGTGAACTTAAAAGATATTATAACAAAAAAATAGCAATCATGTGCTGAGATGTCAGCGCGATTATATAACTAAGTTTTCAGACAAATTATAAATTAGACAAATATATTATTTTATAAAAATGAATCAATTTGCTCCACACCCTATCATCAAGAATTACGAACCGTCACGTGATAGCACAATTAGTCATTGTAAGTTGAAAAAATCAGTTGGTGTTGTTGATAATTCTGGTTATCGAAGATTTACTGCTGGAGGTTAAAGTTATTTCTGTGATCGATTTGTATTCGAGGTTTTTTACGGATAGAGAGAAGACGATCTTGTAATCGATCATATAGATAATATTAAACTTAATAATAAATTGCCTAATCTGCAAGCTATCACACAACGCAAGAATTCTGCACGAGGTGGTACAGGTAAATTTAAGAGCGTTACAAGGAGAGTTGTCAGATCTTTCAACATAAGTACCCATGAGTCAATGTATGCGGCTGGCAAGTATTTCGGTATTAACCAGAGATCAATCCAACGTGCTGCAGAAAATGTAATCAAATCAACGTTTTCATACAAGTTTAATAGCTGGATCTTATTTTCTTATGTAGATACAGATAACGGAGATAACTCTGCAGCGACAGTGTAAAAGTCAATGATGCAATTATCTCCCCCTTGATTTCATCAAGCTGATTTCATCAAGGAGATTGCGCAACACATATCATTACCTGTAAAGGTAATATGCATTATCCAGCGGGCAGAACTATATACAGTTGTTTTTTGTTTTTTTTTTACAGCCAATTATAACCGTCTTATTGTATACACAATGCGCCGCATTCTATTTTCGCATTAACACTTCCGCTTTTGATAAAATCAACAATTGTCAGTACAGGTAAATGTTATTTTCAGAGTAATGTTTAGAATCTAGTTCAGAACTTAAATTCAGCAGTTTAGAATCTAGTTCAGAAATTCAGCTGAACACTGTTAATAGTTACCTATACGATAATTTTTAAATCCTATATCATTAGATAAGATCATGGTGCAGTGGTAGTTCGTCTGTCTTTCGTCCCCGACTTTGTCAATGCTATTGGATCGAATCTCGTAATGGACATTATGTCGGCGATACCGATTAATATGGTATTTATATTAATTGGGTCGGCAGCCGAAGCCATTCATGTACATATCTATCCCACGTCAAATCGTAGGGGTGACGTTTTTCACCCCTGGGATTTGATCCAGGGGTTGTGTACATGAATGCAATACACAAACAGCCTTCTGAATACTATAACATTTCGCTTCATTTTCGCTTAGAGAATTCGCTGGAGGTATGTTTGTGACGCACCCCAAAATAAACAGTAACCTTGGATGCATAAAGCTCTACGTCACATGGGTTCCACAAAACTCACGAAGGATGCTGAGAATCTATAAGAAAAGATCTGTAAGACAAAAGTCTCAAAGATAAAATCTCGAGACAAAAGTCTGAAAGGGCGTCGTGAAAAAGCCAATGCAAGACCAATGATTGATAACCGCTCATCAAGGCTACTGTTTATTTTTGTTGTTTTTTTTTTTTCTTTTAATTATATATAAATAATGAATTACGAAAATATCAATCATGTAATTGTTGCTATTAAAAAATTAGAAGAAAACGGAATTAATATATCTGATGAATTAAATCCTAAAAAAATCATGTCTGATTTTGAAACACTATATGAGGCTAAATTGGAAGGTCGGTATACTTGCTCAGTATAAATTTATAAAGAAAATCCAGACAGAGTTATACAAATCACTAGCTACAATAGAAGAACAGCGACTAGATGAATTTGTCCCTCTCTGCCGTGCAATCGAAAAAATTAGATCATCATTATCTGAAGAATACGAAGCCAGGAAGGTAATTCATACTCGTGCAAGACAGTTGAAAAAATTATATCAGATCGTGAATTAAACCCCTTGATTACTGGGAAATGAAGTCAAGTACGTGGAAATGAAATTGAAAGTAGAATGTCAGTCTGGTTGCACTGACAGCAAAACAAAATATTTTTTACCTACATCAATCTGATACAGATAATATTTTTTGTACCTACATCAATCTGACTTGCATCAATCTGATGAGTTATTTTCACTTGTATCAATCTGACCTGCATCTGATGAGTTAAATAATATTACCTTAAGCCGATCAAATTTAATGCAGGTATGCGCGTAATTTAAAATCTGGTCTCTGCCACATGTGATCATACAAATATGTTTTTTCCGCAGTTCATCTAACTGTCCCTGCATTAATAAAAAGTCTTCATTTCCGAATACATCAATAACCAAATCAACTGTGATGACCGGGGACTGCATAAACACCTCTTTGATGTAGTTTCAGTTCTAGTTTTGTCGTGTATAAAAATCTTCACGTGCTGGTACATTATATAATACTCCTTTGATTAATTTGCTGAGGGAATTTATAATTCGGCAGATCTGTTTCTGTTAACAAGCGTGCAGTTAAACATCGGTTCTTAAAATCACTGTCTACTCCGGAGGAAATCATTATCTGAATTACCCGATAGTTGATATATTCCATGTCGGATGCAAGCTGATTTAGTATTTCTACGTCTTTAATAATCTTGTCGCGTGAAGTTATATCGGAAAGATGTTCTTGAAGGAGTTGCCGCAGTTGCTGTAGATTTTTATGTTCTTGATTAATTTCGTTGAAGTATCTAAAAATTTGATTTGGACTAAGTAGGTTTCTTCCAGCACCAAATGACCGAAATTCGGTTCCATCACCCTCATCTATATACCTAATAGCCATCGCATCTTCACTCTTCGGTGAAATTCTTATTCTAAGTAAAATATCTTTGTACGATGGTGCCATATCGTAGTAGGAAGTCTTATCCGTGACATAATCAGACTTTTTCGGTTCTGGTGGTATTGGTGGTGCTTCAGGTGTAATTTCAGGCCATCCTAACACTGTTCTGATTGAACCCTGATATACATCCACAGCGTAGTCGGGGTGCTTATTTCGATCGCAGAAAACAGGGTTGGTTCATAAACAGTTATTTTTATCTTGGATTCTTTTCCTGTGATATTTTTTATTCGACGTTGTAATTCCACATCGATTTCTTCGATTTGATAAGACCCGGTTGGTATCCCAATGATGCTCCAGTCGGGTGTACCATCGGGTCGGTTTTTATTTGTGAACACAAACGAATTATTCGCTGGTAATCCACCAAATGATTTTGATCTGATATTGGGCCAACTGTGATATACTCGTAATTGTGCTAGTGCGATTTCTTTCACGGGAATTGCAGTTGGAAAATTAATACTAAATTCAGGGTTAGTCGAGCTTACCGTTATCATCGAAGTTCTTTTGGGGCCTGTATTTTCGACTATGTCGAGCAGAGCTCGTAATTCCGTCATTATTTATCTTTGTTTTCTTTTTAAATGTCGGGTGCTGTCTTCGTATATCTTAACCATCAGAACGAATTCGGAATCTGATATTGTTGTATCGTCGATGCTTGATGATATCAACGACGATAATTTTGAGTATGCGGTTGTTGCTGTGTTTAGTTGTATGACATAATCGTGCAATTTTGTGCTCGTGCACGAGGATATTTTTTTTGCGATTATATTGAAAACACCTGCGATTGCCGCTGATGAAAAAACGCATATTGTTACTGCGATTGTTACTGGCGTTAGCGCTAATAATACTACTCCGGTGGATGCTCGTCGTTTATTATTTTTTTTTACTTTTATCGTGTATTTGTCAATGAGGGTTTTTAACTCTGATTGCCATTCGCGTACTTGATTGAATCTATATTGTTGCGCATCTAATGGTGTCGTTGATGTTGTTGTCCTTAACTCTGTTAATGGGGTCATGTATTATCTTACGCAGTAATCAATTGAGGTGTTTCAGCTACGAATTCCAAACACCACCAGTAAGATGTTGCGTTTAATGTCTTATCAGATGCTTCCAGTATAAACTCTTCTTCGGTTCCGCTATTTATTATTACAGTCACAACCCCGGAAAACCTGTCGGTGGAATGTCGCCAGGGATATGTTGTGAAAATCTCAAATTTTGCAGCTGTGAACACAGACAGTCTATACACACCAGTAACTGTTGCGGTATATTTGATAGTTTTATTTTTTTGACCATGTTGCAAATCCAGATGATACCGTGTATACTATGTTGATAAAATGCCCCCGAGTTACACCAGGTGAGATTTTAATCAGATTGGTTTTGTTAACGATATCAGGAATCCCACTTACGATATCTTGCTGTGTTTGTAAATGTTGGTTTTGATATCAGCAAGTTTTATATCAACAGTCAACGGATCACCAAAGAATTCCTCTGAGGTTTCATTAAGTTTTCTAAAGCATCTACGAAGATTTGAAAACGCGTTTACGTGAACATCATACTCGGCCCGCAGCGTCAATAATTTATTGTCTACGTTGTCGGCGTATAATTTGTTTGCAGCTTCTTTGTCGGATGTTGGATCGGCTAACACCAGTATTTTGTTTCCGTTCATGTTGAGTTCACCTGTCATTGTGTCACCGGTGTTTTTTAGGTGATTGGTCACACTTGCTGCGATTTGATCTCTGATGGTTGTAAACGATATACTTGAGTCTCTGATTTTTCCTCTGTCAGTAAACACAGGAATATTATCCGGGGTAGCTCCAAGAACCCCGAGAACTATGTCATTCAATTTGATATTACTGGTTTTTAGCTTGCCATATCGGTCCTGAAAAATAACAACCTCATCTGGGTTTATCCCGGATAACGATAAAAGATTGTAGATTTCATCTTTGGTCGCATATTTTGATAAATCTACATCACCACGTTTTTCGTTTTTTTTTTTATCTTTGCTTCAATGAGATATCTTCCGTAAATACCTACCATTATTCTTTAAGGATTGTTTAAAATGTTAAATCGGTCCGCGGTATACTCGTGCACGACTTTGTGAGGCGGTTTGGTTGATTTTGATATCGCGTCAAGCACATTAATTACTTCACGGCCACATATTGGCGGATCAGTTAGTGTTTGTGTTGGTAGCGTTGAATACCAGACTGGAATGGGAATTGGAGTACTTCGTACTCTACGTGCGTATTTGATGAATTCAACTGGCGGTGCTAACCCATACGAATCGAAATAGATAATTCCACGTGGATCGATCGCGTAAGCAACCCAGTGAGTTTCTGGACCATCCCTGTTATAGAGATTAATAATTCCAGTTTCTGGATTATTTGGTTATTGTGGTAATTGATCTCGAATAAAAACACCTCCGAATTTTTTTATTTTAAGTTGTTTAGCAGCATCGAACAAATCAAAATTTGACATCGGTAAGTGCAATACTTCGTATTGTGTTAAAACCGTTTGGGGTACCATGAAGGTGGAGTTCCTGGAAGTCTTAGACCCCGTCCTTTTTTGTATCCTTTTCCAGTTGCTTTCTTTAATGCCATTCCAGCAGCGGTTCCAACAGCTCCTAACGCGGCTGCTTTTGCGACAGCTAGGGCAGCAGCAGCTATCAGCGCTGGTATTGCTGCGAGAAGTGGAAATATTCCTCCGGTTTTAACCATATAATTGATGGCTTTTGGATCGAAATCAAGTTGAACTCCGGTTTTTGCTTGCTTTGCTTTATTGAAATTTTTAGTTGGGTTTTAGTCAACGATAACTTGTTTAGACCGCCGCTAGCGATTTGATCATTTTTAGTGTTATCGTTGCCCCACACACACACTCGCGATTTTCGATTGTAATTTCTTTATCTGACCAGAGGTCAAAGTAACATTAACGTGGCTATATGAAATTTTTATAATAAACGCGATTGATCTAATTGTCTGCATGTTTTCTGCTGGTGCATCAACGACTTTCATTCGGCCACCAACACCCTCAACCAACATTGTCTTATCGCTGATTATAACATCAGTTGCTCTGTACTCAGCTATAACACCTCTTGTCACTTGAGCTCTGAAATGCACACCAACGACAGACTGTCTAGTTAAATCACAATGTTCTAGTGAGAAGTAATAGATTGGATAACGTGCCATACAATCCAATTGTGATATTTGCAAACCAGGATCGATATTTATATCACGTGCTAGATATTTCATCAAGCGATGATATACACGTGCAACATGATAATTAGCAAAATTTAACTATATTTCCATATGGTTCTTGATGCCCGTTTATTCTTAAAGAAACGTCAGTAACACCGAGAGGATCAAATATCATATGACTTCGTAATTGTGAGTTTCTTCGTGTAATATCTTGAAGAGCAATGAAAATATGTCGCGGTGTAGAAACCCCCTGCTGTGATGCTACATGCCATGTAAACAAACCATTAACGGTACTCTGAATGCTATCTGTGGTTACTGTAAGCCATGATAACAACCTTTTACCACCTTGATTCATAAAAGAAAGTAGTCGCTGTTCTTCAGCAATTGTCGGAGTCATTACCGGCATCCACAACAAAAGTTTGTTCAGCATTACTTTACCAGCGTCACCCATTGGTCGCCATAAGGCATCATTGTCATCATTTTTTCTAGAAAGCGCAACCGTATGTTTTGCTCCAAAAATTACCTTTTTGATATCTCTACAAAATCCAGATATAGGCGACAACGGAAATGCACACGAAACATTTCTACGGCCATCGCTTAACATTTGTCTACGCGTATGAAATCATAGATTAAAATGATCATTAGAACCGTGAACCACCGGCCACATATCAGCGTCAGCGTTGTTGGCAAAGTTTCTAGGTCGTCTAATATTGTACTGATCACTGTCAGGATAAGCAGAAGTGTCCTTAGCAAACATCATTCATGAACCAGCTGATCTTGTATAATCATCAGAATATCTTGCCAAACCTATTATTGTTGTAACCACATCAACAGTGTTCTCAATTGACTCATTTTTTTCCGTCAATGAGATACGCAGCGCTTTCAAACAAGGCAATAATTCCGTTATTGACAAAACCGATTTTAACCTCATTCCCGTATACTGTATCATCTGTTTTTATAATTTCACCTTCTACTTCGATAAACGCTTCAGCGGGCAAGAAATATTTACTTGTGTCTTGAACCTGCAATTAAATTCGTCCTCGTTGATCTGGTTGTTGTTTGCCATAAGATTAATACTGAAAATCACTCACTGATTCATCCTTAAGTACTGGTGCATCCATGTCAAATGCTGGGTTTGATTGACGTTTAAACATTTTATTATAATTTTTTATCGTCTAAAACGAAGACCACTTCCTGACACCGTACTTGTATTTATTTGTTCAGACCCTTGATTTATCAATTCTGCTAGTTTTCGATTTGCAGCTTGATTTATTACCTTACGGACATCTGCAGGCATCACTTCGGTGCTTGGTAATTTCTCCGGCGGTGGCTGGACCACCCTTGGCCTGCCTATTAATCGTGCTAGTCTGTCTTTGATCGCCAAGAGCGCTTTACTGAAAACGTTACCAAAAGCACTAGTGGCTTTATCATGAATAACGTCAATAGTTTTCATTGATAATTTTTTTTACAATCGGTATTGCTTTAGGAGCCATTCCCGCAAAAGAAAACTTAAACAGCATCACCAAATCCATCTCCGTAAGTTATTTTGTATACTGGTAATCGTGGATTTACCACCCTCACCATAACTGACCTAGATGAGAATCGTGTATGATCATTTATATAATTATTCATTTATCTAACAACTAGTCACTATGATAGTCATCAACGAGCTCATTAATAAACTCTCGGTAGATATCGATATCCATGATACCACCCTGAAATAATCGTCTACAAATATCAGCTGCTTCATTAATTAATTCCGGTGAGTTATTTCCAGCTCGCTTTCCTGCTATGAGAACTTCTAGCCGTTGCGCATCATTGAAGATACTGTTAGGACAGGGAATAAAACCACTTCCCAGACCACTGCCAATAGCTCCTTCTTTTGTTGTTTCTGTGCTTTTCTTAAATATTCTTAACGACGATCTTTCTCCTTTTGCTTTTATAAGTAGCTCCTCAGACCTTTTAAGTTCCGACATCAACCTTTGCTGCGGTGAAGAAGATTGTTGTTGCTCTATCTGTTGCAGAGGTGGAGGAAGTTCATATGAAGGTTCCTGCTCAGAGAGTTGTTGTTGTTCTATTTGTTTCACACTATCCTTATAAAATCTCTGTATTTCTTCAAAAAGACTTCTGTATTCTAAATCATCATCTCTGGCTTGTTTTTTGTTTCTATATATGAGATATATCCATTTAATAAGATTATCATCAGTTACTTTTTCAGAACCGGGTATTAAGATACTAGATTTATTAAATATACTAATTAATATTTTTCGGGTAATTTGTCTCTTTTAATATTTCTAATAGCTTCGACAAAACCCTCCCTAAATTTTGCAATCAGTTTAATATTTTCCTTTATTGGTTTAGGCGCAAGTTTTATTTTCCACGTCGGCAACTTCAGTACGAATTTGTCCAATACCTTCAAGTATTTCTTTGCCGACGGGTGGAGGTTGAGCTGCAGCTATATTAGTTGGGAGATCTTGTAAAATCTGTTTTGTTTTTTTAGTTCTCCTCGCAATTTTTTCAGCTTGTTCAGCGGTCTGTTTTAATATTGGAAGAATACCTTTTTTCTTTCCTCCTCATCCTTAATATCTCCCAATAAAGTTCTTTCAGTGACCGCAGCGGCTTTTTTCAGTAGCTGTTGTAACGGGTTTAAATAATTGTTCTGTGCCAGCCGCGAATTCAATTTGTGCTTCCTGCAGCGCTTGTAATTTTTGTCTTACAAAATCTCTCACAGGAAGAAATTTTTTGATTGCTTCTAATCGCTCACAAGCTAGTCTAGCGGAATGTGCTTCTCCGATTTTAGCCATTATCAATAACATAATTTTTTTTTAATTGAGCAGCAGGGAGGGCCTCGACAATGAATTGTTTTATTTGGTAAATCGAAGCGCCATTAAAAGGTTTTTCAACCAGAAACCATATTTGGACTAACTCAGGAGGACCTCCCAAAGAGCTTTCTCCCTCCGAGAATTCCTCATGAAACGTAGCCGACGTTATTTCTGGTTGAAAACCCTTTTTTGGTGACCTTATTTTGACATTTGGAACCTTCTAAATTTGTAGGATTCTCACTGCAAGACTCGCATGAATGTTCAAGTAAGGGTGCCACTTTGGCCAATTCGTTCTAAGGTCTCACTGGACAGTTTATCTGGTGAATTTTCATCCGACAATGACCTATTGCAGCAAAATGAAAATAATTTTACACTGAAGGTACATATAAAAACAAACTAATGAGTTTTGTAGAGAGCATACATGTGAGATTTTTACTGAATATTTTCCTGTGACAAGCGAGCTAAAAGATTCAGTATGTGCCTTGTGCATGAATCAAGGGCTGTCTAGGGACAATGGGAACTGAACATGGGATTATCTAGGGACAAGGGAACCTTGAACATGGACACTAAAGATATCCCGGAACATTAGATTCCATAGGCTCAGACTACGAGTAGTACTAAAATTACGACATTTTCCTAGATTATAGCGGATACTGAGAAAACCTGGAACTATAATATTCTAATGGCTGTGACTAAACGTAAGGCTAAAATTATGATATTGTCACAGCATTGTAAGTGTCACCTAGTAAAATATAATTTTGTAAAGGTTACTCATGGCCGCAGATAAAACAAAAGATTGCTTTGAACAAACCAATTGGGTGGTTAATACGTCATGAATCAGAAGTACAGGCGTGATATATGCTGGACCAAAATAGCATCTCCACAAATAAACTTAGTATTATTTTTTTTAAATCCGCACCCTACCACCAATGCCAAATAGACAAAAATCATTTTAACAAACCAACACCATAACACCCAGGATATTGTATTTCATTAGATTGTGTGCGTCCTACACCAACCACAAAGTTCTTTGTTCTCATTTAAAACATATACACCATACCACCCACCCTCACATGACAAATGTAAATTAATAACAACATTTAATTCAAAAGGCCACTACCAAAATCCTTTGTTTCAAAACAACGAAAAAATGTCGTGACCGAGGCACCCTAGCCTAGAAAACCACATTGAAAGTATTCAAACTATGCTATAAACCTAAATAGTAAAAATACCAACTCAGTGACTGTAACCCTTACCACGTAAATTGTTCAGATGTACTGGTATACTGATTAGGGTAAGCTCGGCGAGCAGCAAATATAGCCCGGCCTTTTCCTAATTATGATGCTCCAAAGGCTTCGACTACTCTGCCACATAGGTTTATTTAATTATAAATATGTGCCAGACATTATGTTATACTTCAAAATTATAACATTCAAGAACGCATATAAAAAGTACGATACAGTTGACCAGATGTACAGTAAATCATGTATACACGTAAACTAAGAATTTAATAGAGCAGAGTGACAATTGAAATCTAGCCAAATATAATGTCATTACGAGAATGAATAAATTTTCCCATGCATGTTAGTAAATTTTGCTTTCTTTATCGTTGCTTTTGAAAAAAGTAGGTATCAAGAATTATTATTCCATTTAAAATGCTGCCTGTATTGTTTGAAAATTCACTTTCTGTTTTTGTTGAGTTATTGTACATTCATCTCAAAATGGATATACTGTCTTAGAAATGTAATATGAAGACAGCTGAAAAAGAATCTTAATGTATCTTTGTAACAGAGTTCGATATTTCGCTGTCACCAGTAGAAACATAAATTTTAACGCCACACTCAATTGCAGATGTAATTCCTCTGCTGCATAAGACATGGTTGAATATTAATCTTCATGCTGTAAAATATCTAGATTAATATGTAAAACTTCATTTATACTAGTTGATTTCTTGGGACAACAATCTTAGGCCATAGTTTTACAACTGAAACAAGGCAAACGTGTTTCTTTTAGATAGAGCCACCAGTGCCTTACTGCAAAGCCAGTGAATATATGCACACTACTTCTCTAAAACTTTAGATGAAGCTGATTGAAATTACAAGACTAAGTTTTAAAAATGTTGACAACGCCTACTTTTGTTACTGAAGAAACAGTACATAAGCTATTTGCATTATGATCCTAATGAGGTTTGGTTTTAGACAAGTATTAATCAACAGTGTGAACTAATTAAACGGGATAAGAAGAAATAGGTAACACAGGTACAAAGTTCCATAAAATGCTCTGAATTCAAATATTGAACAACTGATATACCTATACATTGCAAAATCAAGTTTGCAAACAACATTCAATACAGAATGGTTTATATTAGTTACGTGTATGACCAGCGTCAAACGCGGATATTTTTTTTGAGCAAGGACGTAGGAAACATAATGTTGGATGAAGGGAAAGAACCAAAAGGTCAAAGAATGATTAAAGAATGAAAATATTTAATGCATCTCCACTTACTCAGACAAGTAGGCGTCTTCTTTTATAGAATGATTTAATAGAAATCTCAATTAAAAAATATGGAAATATTTCACTCAAGGATAAAGCAGGAAATGAACTGACGATTTCTTCCTAAGCTTATAATAGGTATCGCTATAACATATTTATGTTCCAGTTATTGCCATTGACCCTAAAAATAGGTGAAATGTATAGATGAACTTATTTTGTTATCTCACAACTGACAAATGTGGAAAGCCTAATTGTAAAATATGTGGGACAGTCAGAATTTCGAAATATAAATCTTTTCTTTTTTTCAAAGCGCTGTCTTCCTAAATCCATTAAACAAATATGTATAGCATAGTTATGTTTTGGTATATAAATTTAAAGGCACTAAGGGAGGAAATATAAATAATATGCATGACAGACATAGACTTCAGAACGAATTCAGTATACCTGTTAATATGTATGTTTACAATACTGTAGAAAACGTATTAAGCTAGTTGGAATGAGGGAAAGAGATAACAACGTAGATATGTTAATTGTATTTAAAGAAAACTAGTATGATTCTTGTGAAATAAAGAACTTGACAGAATTTATAAATCTCAAGTAATCTGATACAAAATGCTTTCGCAGAAAGGGCATGAATTACATTTACACAGAATTATCTTTACAAGAACACAATAAATTATACAGAAAAAATATACATAAACCAGCACACATAATACCTCAAATGTGTTCTTTGGTTAAATACAAAAGCTACCATCACCAAAAAAACAGTTCTTTGTTTCTCATCTCGTGATTTTGAAAGATTTAAAGTGCCAATGATCAATTGTAAATAGAAGCAACCTGTATCATTGACAATAAAATGATCGAAACACATCAGAATTGTATCTTGTCTTGTAAACTACAATGTAAATCTTAATCTAGATCCAACTGTTTGTATCGCATGAAATAATAACGAATACCAAGTTTATTCCATTATTTCAATGTGATAATGTTCTTTGAAGATAACGTTAGGTCACGCAATGACATGTATTCTGAATAATATATACCCAGTGTAATACAAATGGTCTCGTGCAGTAATAAGAGCAATTTAACGGGAAACAAGCAACGATGACAGAGCTATTCTAATTATGTGTCTGTGAATAAGCTCATCCTTGAAAAAGACCACTCCTATCCCCTCTTGCAAAAGTATCCACTTATCAAGATTGTCGTCAATGTTTTATCACGAAGGATAAATGTTTTAAATAAGGTACTTATTTGTTTCCAGAACTACTCTGGTTATAAAACTGCGAATACATTTATGTATTAATATAAATAGCAGTTATCCAAATGTGTCATTCTTCCAACTGGACGTTTATTCCTGGGCTTCCGCTTTTGCCTAGCAAACAATCTTAAACAGTATTTTGCCAGTAAAAGCTAATTTTTATCGGCACAGTCATCAAATATGTAATCAGATTCACATAACAAAAATAATTAATTATCCAGAAAAGTATTTCATATTTTTCAAAAAATACGTCTTTCATATTCTTCAAAATATAAACTATGGTTTATGTTAGTTTTATTGTATTGTTCGGAGTATCTCGCAATAAATATAAAACTACACAAGGTAATTTTCAAACTTTTTGAATGCCACAAATCTTCTAGTGGTAAAAATAAATGGAAATAGATAACAAATCTTGTTTACAACTGCTTTCCAATTTGTATGTAATATATGTATGACTGACACAAAAACCTGATATTGCTATTTCTGTTTGATTGCGAACTGTTTTAGCATTCCATCTATTTAGCTTTTCGGATTAATGTAAAATTGTGATACAATAAATTCCTTTCGTCAGATTTAGATTTAAAAATAAATGATAATCTAACAGGTTTAGCCACAGTCTTTTGTTCTGAATTCAATCTGGATTGTAATTGTCTGGAAAGATGGTAATGTGCGTCCCCATAACGATAATATGAAAATTGACAGACCTTTATCAATACATTATTATTCAGCTTCTTTACTAGCTCTATGTAATTCCAAGACAAGAGATCTAATGACTGATGTCTTGATAGGTTACCAGACCTGTTTTAGTCAAATTTACATGTGATTATATCTTAATGTGAAATACGGTGTTTCAACGTCACGAATGATATAAATATGTGGATTCAAAATCATCCTCCCGAATCTGATGATATTCAAGCAGCCTGTGTAACAATCATAAAGGGAATAAAATGGCTATTATCAAGGTAGCTGCTTCTTCGAAATGAAAACAGATAAATAGGTCATATTTCAACAAAAATCACATAAATCGACGAAACTTAGACTGAGAAACTAGAGAATCCTGAACATAAAGATAAAGGTTTCTTTCAATGTTTTCTTTGTGATTCTTTAAATGTCATCATTGTACGTAATTATATTATACTGAACACATCAAAGGTTACATCTGCTTGTCATTGCTGATCAGTATACACCAAGGGAAAGACAATGTACGAAAGACAGCTCACTTTAGACAAATAACGATCCTAGAAAAGGAATAAACCATAAGAGGAATTTTTTACAAACTTAATTAACCAAATCAAATAAAGCTGGTATTGTTACATAAAAGAGTGAAAGGTTTTGACAAAAGTGAAGAGACAATTGCTTTCATGCTTTCCATAGGAGAACCAAGCCAACTATTTCTCGATCATTTTCATCACACAATAAATGTATGCACGATGGCGACATTTTGTTAAAAGAAGACGAAGTTGCTATTTCTGATAAAATATATAGTGTGTGCTATATTCAAAGAAGTTTGTTGTAAATGTTGCTAAGAACAATATAAATTGAAACTCCTATCAAAACTACGACACATCTTCAAATACTCAAGGTATCTAAAACATCACACTCAGCTGGAGAAGACACTTTTCACTCGAAGCAGTCACTGGAAACGATATTGATTAAACACTGTCCAACACAAGGTGTTTCTGTATTTCAGTAAATCAAATATCTTTTAATCACCTTGTAAATATAAGAACTGAAAAAATGACAGTTTAGATATCTCAAACACCTTGTTCGAGTGTCACCTTTATTTCAACAAGAAAGGACATTAAATAAACAATCAATGTTTTACATACATTATTAAACGCATTTGAGAGGGCTAAATGCAAACAAATTACTTCAGCAAGCTTTTTTCACTTCTGTCAGAAAGCTTTTCGTAGTAGATATAAATTATAAATGTGAGTCCACTCTCGTTGATCTCAGAGAATAACTGAGGATATTTCGATATAATACCAAAGAGTATGTGAGGGTTATGCAAAGCATTTGGCTGTCTTCCATATATAATATTTTTTCAACAATTGAAAGGAAAGAAATTCATCGCATGTATCTTTTGTAATCAAATGCAACAAAATGCTTACAAATTCCTGGCGATTGCTAGTGAGCAATCTAAAGCTAATTAGAGTAAATCCACGAGCTTCGTGTCTGCTGAGCGAATAGTGGGCATGAATTGAATTCCACTCATATTGTGTATTTACTAATTAATTCAAATTATTTTCATTTTATCCTGCATGTGCTGATATTGTTGTTGCTGCAGCTGCTGTTTTTAACCTTTTGTTATATTTGTTTAGTTGGTTGCTCTCTTTTCTTTATCTATTAGCTATTTGCATAAATTCTCCATTAGATTTAGCTTAATTGCGTATTTTTAATTTTCTGTCATTTTAATTTCCTTAACCTCTGCATTTTTTTCTTTACTTTTATGCTCAGGTTTTAGTTTATCTTCTCAATTTCATTTAGAGAATAAACATTACTTTAATATCTAGGTTCTTTGCATCTGTGTGTATGTACTGTTATGTACTCGCGCCCAGAAGGATGATAGTTCGAAGCATGCTATAAAATCAGCGCGAGTCGGATGTAATGGTATATACCTGGACAAGGCCTTTTCCTCTGCTTGCCTCGGTATGACGAAAAACATCGAGTATCAACATGTTTTAAATCCGCCCTTAAATACAAATATATACTACCAATAAAAGTTTCACTCCAGCAATGTGTTTCATGGATAAGATTATATTACTATAATTTATATGATTCTCAAGTGCTAGAATCAAATCTTTGATCATGAGTGTGACTCTTGAACATGTCACATCACTTAATGATTTGTAGCCTTTGCAAATAAAAACATGCCAAATAAATATAACTAAACAGTTGCGTAATGTTCGGATAATTAGAAAAGGTATATATAAAGTTCTAAAGTCTATACTTGGCGACCTGCAATTTAACGTTAAATGGTAACTAAATTCACGATCTGTACAACATAAGGAGCAAAACGATTTATGAAATTGCACGTGTACGAACGCTTCAGTTTTCTTTCCTCATAAATTTGTTGCTTACGTTTGGTTATCAACTTAAATATATACAAAGATTGTACTTAAGCAATTGTCCATAAATGTGACGGTCAGAGTGTAACCTTATATGATAGTGGTTGCTGCTGAAGCATATTGAATATGCAACCATTCCGGTTTGGTCAGGGAGCATTTCATAGGAATTCGGGATTAATTCCCCTGCATTAAATTGCAAACATTCTCATACATGTATGCTTCCATACATTAGGTTTGGAAGCTTCCTTCCCAGTTCACAAATATCGCCCATTCCCAGTACTTATGTAAATGAGGTTTCCAGAGCTTAACACGTTTATAAGGTGGGAATGAAGAAAGAACAAATGATAAGTACATGATACATATTTTAAAAACCAAACTGATCCTGTATCTTTTATTAACATAATAAATAAATGTATTCTTTTATTGGCAAAAGAAGTGAGAGCTCATTGTGTCATGTATTTTGATAATTCATCACAAGTTTGGGTCAGATGAGATGATGAAGTTTTTAATCTGCGTAGACGTATTATATATCGCAAGCTACTTAACAAAATTTGCATTGAAAATCGCATCCATAGCTACTCTTGAAACTGAAACGACTATTACGATAAGATCCGTGAGTGTTCTTTCTACAATTGATAGTATATTGCACTTAGGATTTCAGTGGTTAAATGGGTTCATTCTTATAAGAGGGTTAAACCCTACCTATATAACTGAAGGGGCTTACCAGAAAACGATTTCAAACGACGAGACATGTATTTAACGGGCACAAGACATCAGTTGCAAAACTAAACATCTTACCATGTTTGACTCGTGTGGACTAGACGGACATTATCACCGTTGATACAAATGAGTCACTGGAACGTCAATTAGTCTCCAGAGATTTGTGATTTTACAGTATGGAAGTTCTCAGTATGTGACAGGATTTTTCTACTATTTGCGTTTGTATCGTTATTTTCCAATTAATATTAATAGTATTTCTAGTTTCTTTACTTTTGTTAATACCAGTTGTCAGATAATATGATTTTATTATGCATAATTAAGGTAAATATTGAACGTTCTGGCGAACACTTAATAGGTAACATGTTAATCCCTTTGGATTATTAAAAATATGGTATAATGCAAATGTTCCTATTCTTCGATGAATCATTGTTTTCTACGTGTCTCATTACAATTTAGCCGAGAATGTAACATCTGATTGTGCAGCTCAAATTTTCAATCTCCTCATCAATCTCATATGAGAGGTGGCTGAAACTGGTAAATAAAAACAACAGATGAGCCATGATTTAGAGAAGCAATATGCATGACCATGGGTTTCTATTTATATTTGCCCATTTTAACAAAACTCGGTAATACGACTTAGAAAAGTTGATTGTAATTGGATACTGCTGTCAGCATTTGATAATAAAAATCAATGTTAACTTTGCTCCATACTCATTACTAGTTGGACTAGCTAAAACAGCTAGCAGCATGACTACGAACTGGTTTCTTTCAATATTTTCTGTTTGACTTATGGTATTAAATAATTTATCACGGCTCTGGGGACTCGGAAGAAAAGAGTGCAAATCCATTTGATTCGTGCTATACAGGAAGATGTTTACGGATTCTAGAATTCTACTGGTTCGTACCTGTATAGATCTATTCTTCATTAGGAAAGGTTCGATTGTGTGGAGCGGCCCATTTTAATTTTGGAAGCTTGTATACTGCAAAGGTTCACCAAAAATGGTAGGTGATTAAGTAAGCAAATGTAACAAGATGCAGAACCTACAAGGACTGGTGACATATGATACCAAAAGGTGCACTGGCTTGCCTGCTTACCTAAGTGAAGGCTTTTAATTCGTCTCTAGGGATCAACGGTTTTAATTTAATATGATGAACTTGGGTTAAACATAATAGGATGAACCTAGGAAAGACACATACTAAAATCAAGTGAATGAGATGTTTAGTTGTGATGGCAGTTAATGATAATTGAATCTCTGACACCTTAACTTGCACCCTTCCTTAGATGTCTCACAAACTAAACCGTAACAACTTAAAACCCATCCCTTTACATGCTCACAAAATACATCGACGGGTATAGTAAATGTATCGTTCGTCAAATTACCCTTCAGCAAATATCACAAATGGTCTCGTTTGTCAACGGATACGATACAGTCAGCAATTTTATCAAAAGGTGTGCTTAATGTTTGTATGTGTGATCATCATATATTGTCCATCAAAACGAATGATGGTGCATTAGGTTGTCGTACATGACACTGACCTTTAGGTTAAAAACCTTTCATTTGTCATTAGCAAATATGATGATGCCATCTCAAGACATTCCCGACGACAACACTAAATACTCTCATATAATCTACTCCTCCAGGACTGCTGAATGATCCCTCAGAAAGCTCTATACTCCGCAAACGTGTTGGTTCCCAACCGTTGACCTCTCACGCTGAATCGATTATTATCATCCGTTAAACCAGCGTCACCAAACTCACCACTGACCACAGTATTTGGGTTCAACAATTTCATTGAGTTCAACGACTCCTCGCTACAAATACAAGATCTGAGCCGTGTAATATATGTGAAACACATAGAATGCTGCGAAGTACAAATAGTGATATATATTAAGAATAAGTGCACATGAATTATACATTAAAGACTTATTCATTAGAAAGTGTGTACGAGATTATTAGTATAGTAGCCATGTTTGTACATGACTCTGTTTAGAGAAAAACCAGTCAGACTGGATAGTAAAAGCTAAAACGTTTATCATTCTTTACTGCCTACAATATGTAACTGAAGTCAACTTGTCTGTTCAACTATAAAATGCCTAACATGAAACAGACGGTATTACATCTGATAGTAAGTCGTTATGTGGAAAAGGTATGACTTTTTTGAATAATTTCGTAAACATTCACATTAAACCGATAGCAAGAAAGAACAAAGTAATGGCTACCACCAAATGCATACCCCTTTCTTCCGGTGGGGTGTGTGTGTGTGTGTGTGTGTGTGTGTCTGTGTGCGTGCGTGTGTGTGTTCTTGGGTTTCAACGAGCTCAAGTTAGATTATCCGCTATTTATGCATGTGTTGTTATTTCAGAATTAGTAATATTACTTGGATTGTGTTATATCTACTATTAATAGCTTTACGTGTTAATGTAAGCGCATCTTTCAACTTTTTATTTTTCTTTGCTTTATACCCTCTCTTCATAATTTTCTCGCCTTTTTAATTATCGGAAAGAGATAATCATGACCTTTTAATTCTTTAGACGCAGCGTCTCCCGCGTTGTAAATTTGTGTAAAATAAAATGTATCCGTTTGCATTGCGGAATGGTCTTATGCGCCGCATTACATATCACTGAAACATCGCACCTGTGTCCGCGTAAATTGGATTCTAGCTCCACTAGCGTGGGCATGGAAGAAAGCTTGCCAGGAGCTTCCCTCCGGTTGCTGGTTCCTTCTCCACCAAATATACTGGCTGCTATGAATGTCTTATCGTGTAATGAAAATGACGTTAAACACACCAAAGCAAACCAGAACCTTTCCGCGTCTTCTTTCTCGACACATTTAAAATTTCGACTCCGACATAGATATTAACAATAATACCCATTTCTATCTGTAAATCTAATTAAAATTCCTGAATAATACCTACATATGGTGTGGGCTTTGCTGTAAATGACTTGTTTCCGGTGGGTGGTGGTCAGGGTGGGTTTGAAAGTCTACATAGTAGCAAATGCTATGAAAATTCTTTTAAGGGTGTCAAGTAAGAAACGACGATGAAGCATTAGTTCTGAATGCTGGCATTTGTGATTGTGTATGACATTCATAAATATAAGAGTATATTTTACGCAAATGTTAAACATTGACATAAATAGTTTATGTTAATACGTTTGAATGAACAATCAGGATTATCAGCTGTGTAAAGATAAACGCGACTTCTCAATAGTTATCATACTCATGTATTTTTGAGATTGGCGATATCGGACAAGAAGGATTTATTGCATAGCTAATAACAAAAGTTCATCATATAATGTTTATTGCGCAACGGAAAGATTTATTGCTGTATTTTAAGATCGACGTTGGGGAGTTTTTTCCACGACATTTTGCCCCTGTGACAATCTAAACGACCAATACATGCATAGTCACAAATCTTGCAGTCAGACTGTTCTCTAATCCAAGAAAGAAGCTTTTTCGGCTCTTGCTGCTTTTCTTTCTTTTTGTTCATAAAGAACATTCCAGACGTAAACCGAGGTTTTCGAGAATGATTGTATCTTGGGGCGAGACTTGCATTCAAATTTTGTCAGGTAAGGTGACAAGTGGAAATAGCGCATGCGGGGTTTGCTTTAAGAGAGAGAAAAAGATAAACAAAAAGTAGCAGTTGACTTAGAATCTTTTTTCAGTAAGTGCAGACCTTTTGTAAAATTTGACCAGTCCTAGACTGCATGATGTTTTGTCATGCTTGTGTGTTTAAAGGTGTAAATAAAAATAAGCACCCATCAGTTTACGCAAACCTTATTGTAGTAAGATATTGTTATATAGATATTGTTATATAGAAATAACTTTGACAGTTTCAAATACAGCTTGGATAACCTAATAAAGTGATAAATGCAAATTATTCTACACCTCACTGTAGGATATTGAAATATATTAGCAGGAGGAGTAAACTACTGTATATCTGTTAAACTCCTCGACGAATGGCACACATGTTATGAAAACTTCGCGAGTAAATATGGAAGCAACAGTTTCTGAGTACTAATTTCAGCTCTCATCATTATCATGTCTGAAAACTACTGATACACCTGTCATTGACGAATGTTGATTTGAAACCAAAATCAAATGACTATCGATAATTGGATGCAGTGTCTGCTACCAAACTAGATTGCAGACTTGCCAAGGCCGCACGAAAATTCACTTTTGAATGCAGAAATACAGAAAATGAAGAACGGAAATTATTCAAAGTAAACTCGCAATGTTTAAAATCTTTTCTTAAAAATATTGCACTGAATTATGTCTCATGCAACCGTTCTGTTGTGTTTCTACAGTACCCCACCCAAAGAGTATAAATCAACGCAAGAAATGTGTTTTGAAAATAATTAAAAACATCTTCATTTTAGTATGAACAGTCATCATTTTGACAAAATATGCATTTCTGAAGCATATGTACAAGGTAATTTTATTAACGTCTAGTCCTAAAATGATTGTAAATTAAATTTAGGAACTTCTATTTATCGATGTAGTAATGCAGCGGTTAATAGTATTATCACAGAATGGAGAAAATCCATGCAAGATTCCTTTTATTGTGTAGAATCTTAACGAATACTTTACTTTCGTAAATAATATGTACTTATATATACTGATGCCAATTGTATATGTTCATCATCTCTATTGCAATTTATGTGTGAGATATGTATGTAATATTTGCTGATTTGTCAATATGGAATCACTTATTTGTAATCACATGAGAGCATTAAGCACCTGTTCCTAAATGCTGCGAGAATTAGTATCCACTCAATAGATTCATCTCAATAATTATAATTTAAATGTTAATTGTCTTATCTTGAATCTTATTTTACAAATAGCTTCAGTAACTAACCAACAAACATTCATTGGAAGATATAATGAATAATGCAAATACAAAATGGATGGGCTAGTTTAAGTGCTTTAACTATATATGGATGGAATTACATGGTTAAATCATTTGATGTCTTAGTGGGACGATCCCATTCACTAATTTGTCGGTCATAAATATTGGTCGTTTCCTTGCTCTATTGTGGGACAATTTGTGAACACTTTCATGGTCTTATTGTAGGTTACTTGGTACAAGTTCCGTCTAAATGTTTTTGTCCAGCGCCATATTATTCTCTCTCTCTCTCTCTCTCTCTCTCTCTCTCCATCCAGATTTTTGCTTATTTTGTCCCGTAAGCACCAGATGGGAGAGGGGAATGGAAGTAGAAAGAATTGCCATCATTCAAAGGTCCAGACACAACGTTGCATGTTACAGGCGAAAGTTCTCTATTCTTGAATTTTCAAAGATTTTCGTCCGTATCTTCTTACGATGATCCAGAGAGAGCAAGAGAGAGAGAGAGAGAGAGAGAGCAAGAGAGAAAGAGAGACCATGTGGAGATTTTAATATTAAGAATTGTGTTGTAGAACCTTATTATATGTCTTATAAAAAAGCGAAAAAGCAAACAAACAAAGCATTCAATAGATTACAGTACATGTATGTGAACGCCTCCTTAACAATCTCGAAAGGCTATTTCAACTTAGCATGATAGGTATCATGAGCACTGTATTTAAATACCATGAGAGGTGTACAGATATCGTTACAATGACATAGGTTCTTCTGGGCTACTTGGCGTAAGGTCAATTTCAAAGGTTTCAACATGTACATATTCTTTTTCTCTCTCGCTAAACAGATTTCGCCGTATTTTGTCCCTTATGCACGAGAGAGAGAGAAAGAAGTCAAAGGGAAAACGGCTGATTTCGATTAAATTATGTGCATTGTTTAATTTACTTAGAAAACAGGGATTACTAATATTTTTCTTACGTCTTTAATGATTAATTGGTGAAAATTCATCTTTAATTTAGAGAGCATAGAAGCGATAGGCTAATGTTGAACATAGCCTGCTGTTGAAACCATGTTTACGTATGCATATCATTGCGCCATGGATGGTTCGCAATTTTATATGCCAACAGTATTGATATATCAAGTTGATTTATACCAACACTTTAAAATATGTTATCTTTAATGTATGTGGTATGTGGACCTACAAACATCTATGCAAAAAGTAAATCCCAAATACCGCCAGCTTATTGACATGAAAGCATCTAACGAAATATTTTGAACTTGTGCCAACACTTGACTAATTTTCAAGCAGTGAGTTGTATTTTCTCTTCTTGTTGCCATAAATTCAGGGACAACCCATTTAATTTTTGAGAAGAGGGTTGGATATGGAATATGTTACTCCAAAAGTTATAAATTTACAGCTCTTAGATAGCTTAAAAAATTCTCGCTCTGACTTGCGGACACAAATATTATATCTATTATATTAGTTTTAAAAATTCATTATATTGGATGCAATAATACCACAACAAATTGGTTTGAATGAAAATCACAGGTGTCCCTTCAATCTCCCAAAATAATTGGTTGATCACTATGTCTAGTTCTTCACATAAAAAAGTAAAACTCTTGTAACGTTTCTCATAAGTTGAATATAGGACAGGATAAATGAATATTGTGTGATATTGTACTCGCCATGTCTTAATTTTTATGATGCTCGTAGTAGTTGGAACATTCCTCAAATTCTTAACCTATTTCACAAATATGTTCATGTGAAGAATTCTTTGGAACCAAAACTTGTGTCGTATTTAACTTATGGAAAGTCAGTTTCAAAAGGAAATCTTCAGAAAAACAGTAGTTTGCAGACTCTTCCCTTTTATGAATCATAGGCCGCATACCAATACAGCTGTCTGCCGTGCACATAAAATGAATTTTAAAAATTCCACTACAAAGGTGGTTAAAATGCATATTCTTAAAGCACCCAAATGTTCATATCAGTGTCGCATGGGCTGCTTACAAAAGCATGTAGAATAAATATCTGTGTCTACAATTTGAACTATATAGATGGCACCAAAATCGTGATATGTGACTCAAACACCAAGTTTTAAGTAGTAATAGTAACATGTAGCAGATTGTATACCCATCTCGTGCCATTTTTTAATTATCTTAGATATACAAAACTACCAGCTTCATAAGATGTTGGGGTAGAAAAAAAATCATCCAAATATCAAGGTGTTAAAAAGTGACGCCCTAGATAAGGAAATATGCCAGTGACTGCCCTTGCTTTTCACGTTATAATTGATGATAGAGGGTTTAACTATGAATACGTGATATACTATCATGTCCACATAAATATCATGACAAAGTCGCACGAAAATACAGGCTATGGATGGATGGATATGTAAGGTTACATTCAATATACTCAAGGACGCATGCAATAAAACCCAGTTGTGTAAGCCGAATGGCAAAGCACAACACAGTTCAAACTCATCCACCGTGGAAAGATTAATTGGTGCCTAGCTACGTTTAACAATTTTGGTGGGAGGTTAAAGACATTCTTTCAGCTCACGATCTACATGGCAGCCACATATCTGGTGAAGAACGATTCTGGGAAGAACCACCGAGCTAAGGAAACTACTGGCAAGATTACTCGAATACACACTGTCTTTTCGTACTACATTCTAAATTATTGCATTCAAGTTTGTTTACTATATTATTTTGTTTTACTTGAGGCATTAGATTTTAAATATCTTATTTAGAGGGTTTTTTAACCATTATAGTGTACGGCTTTGTAAAACTCATGGCATGATTAGTATTCTGTTCCATTGATGTGTGATCCTGCGAAACTAAACAGATAGATCAGCATTGTCCCAACAATATACACGGAGATCGTCTGAACTCCGTATAATTTATTCAAACCACAGCAAGACAATCTTTGTAAAGTATAATTTGACTCAATAGAACAAATAGAAAATAGACATAGTTATTAGCTGGGGACCAGTAGAATCCGAATCAAATGAAATCAATCGTCGTCAGAATTATTCCGGACCAAAATAATCAGATGAAATCATTCAAAATCAGAATTATTAGGGACTATTTGAATTCGAATCAACTGAAATCATTCGTAGTCAGATTTTAGTCGGGTTCAGCAGAATCAGAATCAGATGAAATTCTGAATCAAAACTAGACGGGACCAGTGTGAAACTGAAAGATATACGGCACTCAAGCGACTGGTGAATACTGAGAAGATCTATCCATCCATAAAGCAACGTGTAGCGGGTATATTCATTTTCAACTAGGCCATAAAATATATAACCTTGTATCTGGTGTTATATACCAGTCATTACACGCCTATAGTAATTTACCAAAGCCTCGAGTGCAGTACATACATGAGAATTATAGCTTAATAATATCAAGGCAGAACAATTAGGAAAGTGCACCAGTTTCAAAGCATGTCATTCGAGATCGTACTCAAAAGGGGTGGCATATGAGGTCACAACCCTAAATCTCATGCACGAGATGAAGCAGATGAATGACCGAGATTCAAACTAGGTCGTTGAAGATCACTCCCAAACACGCGTGTTATCTTCTTACATCAACGACAATTATTGTACAATTGTAACAATACTCATCAAAGGAAATTACAATATTAAATCCGGCAACGTGCACGTTCCCTCACAATACAAACGCAATCAAGTTGTTGTTGTTAAAGGGATTAACGCCATTTTTCAGCACAAGATAGGCTATACATGGCGGCCAGTATTAATGTGAAGGAAGAACCCGGAAAACCCCGGAAAGACCACCCAAGAAGCTACCGGCAAGCTTTCTCACATATCAGAAGTGAGATGGCATTGATCCATGACGGAAAGCGCTTTAAACCACTCGGCCACTTGGGGCCCCCGCACTCAAGTACTAGTGTGTAATAGGTATATAGAACATGAGTAGCAATGAATGTTTGTGAGTTTAATGCATGTTAGTTTGCAGACCATATTTCAGTCTTGTCCCTTTCGCCTTTTTGGTAATATCATGGTATCAGAAAAGAATTCAGAAAAGAATTCAGCTCCGACGAAATTTTAAAATTCTGTGGACAGTGAAACGTTGTGATAAGATCATTTCAATTTTTGTTCCAGGACTACTTCTAGTTGCGTCAGTAGCAAGCGAGTCGACTTGCAGGAAGTATGTGTACGAAAAAAGCACCACTATTTATTACGACGATATCAAGTGTTCCCATGGCTGCTGCAACGATTTGACCTCAAATCCGTGTTGGTACGAAACGGGGAGATTTCATACATTTATACATTGTAACATATTCAAGGCAATCCTGTTCAGATGTTTTATCTATTAAATTCTTTTGTTTAACAGAAAAAAATCCATTAAGACAATTAAATCACATGAAATAGTTATGTTTGATTTGACATCATCTATTAATCATTATTTTCTTCTGAATTTAAATTTTAACAAAAAAAAATATAATTTCATCTTGAACACAATGTGTATTCTAAGTTGTTATATATTTATGGAATAAATCGCCTATGATGGGTTAATTGGTGTATGTAACGTCATATCTCGATTGTTATTGTGTCTTTTTGCATATTCCGTAAATTGTTTGAAGTGTAAATTTAATCTTTTCTGCAATTAACGTCATATACTTATTGCTTTTTGATTTGTATGCATCTTCCGTCAAATATTTTCAATTGTAAATTTAAAACTTTCACTAGCTTATGCACTTTTTTATTTGACTCAACAGTCCAATGAAATTAAGTTATTTTCTTCATGATTTGTGAATATAGATCTAATGCTGAGCATTTTAAGTTTTAATGTGAATAATCTCTACTTTATCGAGCGTGTTAAGTTTAAATGTGATCTCTACTTTAGCGAGATACCAAACAACGTTCCTGGTATAATTGCTGGTTCAGTTGTCGGCGGTCTTTTCGCTCTGATCATCATCGCCTGTGTGATCTCCAAAATAAAATGTGCTGGATCTAGCATACACCCGACGGTCTAGAAAATCAATGATTTTACTGTGTACATACGTACGTATGAATGTATGTATGCTTGCATGCATGCAGGCAGGTAGGTAGCTAGGTAGCTTGGTAGAAACGAAAGAAGGAAAAGAAAAACGCACACACAGACTGAAAGGAGAGACAAACAAACCATACTTCAATTAATATATTTTGTTCTTTAATATGCAGAAACAGTCCAAGAAAGCTCACTACGAAATCAATTAATCAAGTACAGCATGTTTGACTTTGATCTAAGAAACAGATGTTGCGGTTTCAAGGAACAAGAGTGGCTTGATACATGTCCAAGTGAGGTCAATACACAAATTTGGTTGTGATATGTACAAGAGATATTTCAGAAATAGGAGAAATTTGCATTAATTCTCTTTGGGGAAAGTTGTTCAAATAAAGAAATAATATAATTTTTTTTTAAAATACGGAACATATTTGCAGGAAGTATCCGAGACGCAGGAACTCATAAACAGGAAATGAAACGCTTGATGAAATATCATGTGTGAACTGAGTGATGTGAAATAAGTTGATCAAATTGGTTCATGTCTTTGGGGTTAAAGCGCATATGCAAAATTTTAAATGTTTGTAAACTCGACAGTTGACAAAACAAAAGGCAATTTGACTAACAATTTAAGGTGGGTTGGACCATGGATATCTAAAACGGAAGCTTCAAGATCACACCAGCTGCGTATTTCATAGTTTGCTTTCTAAACTGAGGTAAACCCATACAAACCCATTAAAAAGACATGAAATACACACACACACAAACATTTTAAAAAGAAAAAATAAAAGACCATAAAAAGACACATTCCATACATTTCATTTTTATATTCGCATGATTTGTCATGCATCACCTTATGTCTTAGAAAAATACACTAATAGCCAAATAAATAAACAATTTCCAATATAGCGGAAATTCGGCCTAATTGTATATTGAATAGTACCGATAAGATATTAAAACATGATTCTTTCAATCGTAATGTCCATCAAGTGCATCAAAATCATTCATGTTTGTGTGCCTAAGCTTGCGGGGACTGTTTTATCTCAGTGTTATGGTTCTTTCCCAAGACAACACCTATACTATACTCGAGTAATTTATCTTTGCCAATATTTTTCATTATTACCCCATATGGTGTAAATTGACTGATTGATGTAAATAATAATATCATCACCAAAATACTATATACTATTTCATGTATTATCTTAATCAGACAGCATTTAGATGTATGACTTCCTTCTCCTATTGCAGCTCCAGGATACCTTGTGTTGTAACATCTACAGATTAGAAACAGATTTGAAACATGCGCCAGCTCAACGTCAAAATGCTGAATATCCTGTATGGACTGTTATGTCACTGACCAATGCATAGTAAATATTTATTTTCGACCGTTCATTGTAACACGAATGGCGGAACTTTTTTAATGTTAATTATAATGCAGTGAGAAAAAAATGACATTTTGATGGTTTCACGTCTAAGCTTTTTCTTCTTGTTTGTTCTATTTTCATGATTTTTTTTCTTTGATTGATTAAATTTTGTACTACGTTACTCTTGTGTGGCATCAGTCATGTATCGTGCAGATCGATCAACTTCCTGTGTACGTTTCTAACGTTGTAAGGACAAAATTCATCTATATTACAAGAGTATTATCACTTTAAAACACTTTTTTCGAACACAATGTACTCCACTGCTTTATACAAATTGCGAGAACAAAATCAATACATACTATGTCTGTTCAACAAATCTTCGCAGAATCTGTTCAAACTTTCTGTGATATATTCTATTTTCTTCATTCCCAAATTCCCACTTCTTTACTTCCTGCTCCTAGTACAGTTTATGCGTGTTAACCATCGCACTCACGTACCTTATACAGGCCCGGCCCTAGGGCAAGACGAAGGATGCAACCATCATGGGCCCCGTACTTCTTCGCAATGCAACTTTTTGCTTGGGAAAACCGCGCTCATTGCTTGCTTTCTTGGGCCCCGCATGCTGCCTTGGGCCCCGCATATCCTAGGGCCGGGCCTGACCTTATAGTTGGATTTACGTCGGATAGTTAAATAGTAACACATTAGCTAATTTTAAAGAATCAAGGAGATTGACCAAGTCATAATCTTTCTGTAAGTTTAAAAATGGTACAAGTCTAATGCGTTCGTAAACCTCTTCAATTAAATACTCCTTCAATACATTCATATGAGTGAAGATAAATTAATTTGGATATAGGTATTATTCCTATATCTTTCTTTTGCATCTAGCTTTAATTAACAATCTTCATTCCATTAGTCTGTACATATTAATAAGCGTTCTTCATTAGAAGTTATCTCCCTTTGGTCTTAACTCGCATAGACATCTATCTCCATGTTCTGTTCATAGTTTATATAGAATGAATAGCAACAATTGCATCCAGATAATATTTTGCTAGCTATATAAGGACCTGATGATAATAGATTTTCCTGACAACATTGCTGCTGTCCTTATTATTTTTAGTAGCAGTAGTAGTAGTATTGACTATGATCATGATATTAGCATGCGTGCTGATAGTGGTCTAAAAGAAACTATATACTTAAACTGCATACTATCTTTATGTCAACTAGACGACAATATTTTGAGACTCCAAAATTATAATACACTCGCCTATTTCCAGAGGAAACTGCAGAATTCTCCAGCACGTCCTATCACCACCCAAGCCCGCCGACAGGGTTACGTATAAATGGCTACAAAGCAAAATACCTGTTTTAAATGAAACAAATAGATAAAATTATGATGATAAATTATTTATCTAGGTGTAAAGTTGTAGCTAATCACTCATAAATTAAATAATGTCCCGATGACAGGTAACACATTTATATTTCAATAAATACCCATCCACGATCATCTAACCTTCATAATTCCAATGTACCTCCTATATGTCCTCAGATCAGCGAATATGATCAAGAAAGCATTAAATTTCAGGTAGCTCGAAGTTTTCCTTCATTAGATTCCACCTACATAGCCAAAATGTCACAATGTCGAAATATTGAAACAGGACATAAAATAATCCTTTGCTTTCGTTAACATCTTATAAAAAAAAACAATTATGCCATTTTACAAAAACGAATCATTTCTTGATAAAATTTCGTTTCAGAGAAAAGATACAAATAGCAATGCAATATATCATACAACGATCCATTCTGAAGTATGAATACAGACCTGCATGTGTGGTATAATTGAAACACAAACTCTGCAGACACCCAACACAAGCTTGATACTGACATGGTCAAAGTCATGAAAATAATATATTCAGAGCGAAAGCATTGTATTATAACGCTTCTAACACATTTTCATTTAGATAAATGTATACATTGCATGTTTGCACGTCGTCCTTGATTTCGTAATGGTATTCACGTTTTCAGTAATCTATGTGGCATTTTAACACGGACAATCTTCCTTTTCAATAAGCTATCACACATATGTTAGGATTAGACCCGTGAAAAGCAACATGTAAGAGACTGTCATGTTTGTTTTGATATTTTGTCTTCAAGTGGTACCGGATCACCTGCAGGAAAAATAACATGGAAAAGGCAAACTATGAAAACAATGTCAAATCGGTATATATCACGTCAATAGAGACGAATTGGATGCAGGTTTTGGCTGAGGGCCAACACATTGTAAGAAAATTATAAAATTTGTTAATATTAGAGACAAATGTATTATTTACTTATTTTTAGGAATAAGAAGCTAACATTAACTGATATTATGCGCACACAAAAAACAATAATTTGACAATGCTTGTCTATTCTCCTTAAGGTACACCCAGCGGACGTGCTCTGATTCAGTCAATACACGTCATGCAGTTCTGTGTGGTGCAACATTTTTAAGATACCATTTGAAAATAAGCAATATTGCCCCTTCGAGGAACAAATTATACAGTGCATACTAGTCATCCGACTGTAATTACCACCCCACCCACCCCTTTGCAGGTACGATGTATTTGCCACGAGATTATTTGAGAACATTTTTCATTTTAATAATTATGAGTCAGTGAAGGTAAACTTTATTAAATTTTATAGCACATTAAAATGTAAAATAATGTACAACACCCATTGCGTTTCCGTCTCAATCGCGGATCTACCTCTTGATAAAAAGTGTGCCAGAATACAATTTATGTCGAACACCTGGTGATACATGTTATTTATGTAGTACGTACCTCACTAACAAAAATGGTGACTTTAATGTTCTCTACAAATTATCATGCGTAACCATTCAAAATCACCGACCCAAAAATTGGATTGTAAATGCGAGTAACACCATTGAATATAGAGAAATGAAAATCCACAATTATTTAGGCTGAATGTGATGCGACCATTCACTGTATGAGAGACAAGGCTAAAATTAGCTTGTAGTAGTTAGGCTGAGTCACAAGTATATATGTGTCTCATAAAATTATTGCAGGGATGCATACAATATTTACAGAACACAACGTAATTTATGAATAGTTTTGGTATATAACTCGAATTTTGTTTGTGCCCCGGATTCTAAATGTTTTCTGTTCGTCCTATTTAACTACTTAATAAACAGTTTGCAAGATTCTGAGGGCCACCTTTGGACCATTTAGGCAAATTAGGATCGTTTTCATCACGACATTTGTTTTAAACTTCCACGGTGCCTGTCTTTACACTGCTTCTGGTTATGTAGAGGAGATATCAATCGAAACTAAAAAAAGAAAAGGTTAATCATTGAGACAAAACCAGTTGTTTGTTGCCTGAAATGTGAATAGCGGTCATTTTACTTGGATAATAGGAGAAGGGGCATATTTTGTTGTATTTTAACCGTAGGAAGATCCTGTTACCAGGAGATGCGAGGCAAAAGAATATATCGGAAAAAATGCGATTCTGGTTTAAAAGGCTTTATTTCCTCATAATTGAACAATATATTAATCGGATTGTTTTTGTTTTTTCTTCTTATAAATCAAGCCTACACGCCTCCCGCAATATTATCAAATGGTAGGTGCCTTATTGAAGATCCATTTGTCAATTATCGATTATATCAAGAATAACTGCATTGTTTAAACAACATGGGTGCAGTATTTGGCTACCTGACAATACTGATCATGTTTGGTAAGTGTGTATAATACCTTCATTATGCGTTATGACTATCGACGTTTATTACATTAGACTTTACGGATGTTAAAGTTAATTAATTAGGCCTTAGAGTTTATGATTTCTTAAATGCTAAATTTTTAACTTACTGTGTGGTATCTTCCTCAGCTTCTTTGTTTCCCCCTTTTTTAATATTTATGCCTTTTGTTTCAGTATTGTCCTTTGATGGGCATTATTATTATTGTCACTATTTAAATTTGTATTTCTTTCGCTTATTTGTATTTACTATTATAACATTTTGTTTTCTGAATTTATTTCAGTCCCCGTGCTAGACAGAACTAAGGGTTATTATAATGCACGTGTATATTCATCTATACTCACAGTGATGATTTGACAAAAGTTGATAATTACAAATAACTGGACGACTTGTGACAAATTGAAACAAAAAAGACCAAGGCAGACCATAGTCAAAGATTGTCAATAGTGTATTGTTCTTGTAGTGTCAAGTGGCTCACGTTGTGAAAATAACTGCATTTCATTATTAATATATGAATATTTCTCAATTTCTGTGTACTCCCTGTGCATTAGGTATCGTATGTACTCCCAATACGATGTATATCGTATGTACTCCCTATACGATATATATCGAATATACTCACTACGCGTTACATATCATATTCATTCACAATGCGTTACATATCGTATGTACTCTCTATACGATATATATCGTATGTACTCACTATGCGTTACATATCACGTTTTTGGAGTAGAGACTTATTATAGCTGGATAATGTTTCGTTTAAGTGAAGTTTTTAAACAATAACTTATTGCAAGGGTTATAGGTGTGTTCGTCAATTGTTGTCATAACATTTTGATCCCTTCCCTAGAACCGATTAAAATGTAGATAAACGAGAACGGAGATGGATAAATTCTCAAAATCCGCTGATCACTGATGCTATTGAGAGGTGGTATGGAAACTGTAAACCCGGTATATACCTTTTCTTAAGCTTGTAAACATTCACACTTGCAAAACAATATTCCACGAAATACGCTGTCAACTTTCATTTCAACAAGGAATTTGATGAGTTCTATGATGATCACCTTTTTTAACTTGTATTTCTACAAGAATTTAACCCTGACCGGCTAAGCAAAATGCAATCCGAAACTCCTGACAACACTTTAGGATTCAGTTTTCGGGTCGGGGTAGTGGATTTTAAATGAATATTGAAGTGAAGTTTTGCCTCAAAGTCAATATCAGATTAGTTTGATATTGAACAGATTTAACTGTTATAGCTAATAGTCGACTTAGAATAAGCATCTCACCGGCATATGAACAACGAAGAATTCACCATATTAATTTTGTTTTTGTTGTTAACTTTAATTTATTTTAATGACTTCAATGATTTTAATATAGTTACAGCCCTATATGGACGTAAAAGAGACATTCAAAACAAAGAAATGAAATTAACTTATTGATTTTGTTTGTTGAAGTCCTCCGTATATTTCTAAAGCACTTTTCAAAATTCAGTTCATTGTTACATTAGCGAAACTTCCCGTATATATATATATATATATATATATATATATATATATATATATATAGTATTTTATTGATTTCTGGTAAATTCGGATCATCTATCGAAACTGCGGACCAAGGTGCGTTGTTCAGTTAAAAATTATATGGTCACTCGGTAGTGTATTCAGTTACCGTTATCTTTGATTATTTTCTTGTAAGCCCACCAAGTTCTAAGTCTAATCAGTGTACTATATATAGATCCTTGTATGAATGCAAATAATGAGCTTTCAAATATTAATATTTCCGGGAAATACACTAGTAAGTTTTGATTCAAAATATACTTGAGTATGAATTTATTGACAAACTAAGCTCCCTCTCAGCTAGAGATTCTTTTGATGAAATACTGAAAACAAAGGTTTGGTGGTAGTGTAAATCATAAAGTTATTAATGAGTCAATTACGAAATTCTCCGAAAAGAGTGTATTCGGAAACCCCAAGGGCTTCGACATACAAACATGTATAGACATTCGACTTTCAGCCCATTTTGATTTGATGTTGGATGCAAAAGTAACCGAAGAAAAACGTATAAATATTGAAATGTATTCATCAAAAAGCGACTCAGAAGAAGTAAAGAAAACGTTTGTTCGAGATGTACTCACCTTCCATGGCAGATATGCAAAATATGATGGGGAAGATTTACGGATGGCGGAACCATTAAACTGCTCGAAGACTGCAAGCAAAATCGTAAGGAATTTTGCCAGCGTTTCATGGGACATTTACCTAACAAGTACATGTTCCATTTTGATTAGATCAATACATGAAAACTTTGAAGCTTTTAGAGGCCAGTATGCCTGATGATTCACTATGCGTGCGGACGAAAAAGACTTCTATGATGATTATGAACAACGTAGCTTACAAATTTTGTGTCATGAATTGAACATAGAAGAATTGTAAAGAGCAATTTAAAAGTTAAAGACTGGCAAATGCAGTTGTCCTGATAACAAGGGCTCCTTCCTATAAATTTCGTTTGATGGTCTTGTTATACTTATTCATATCATTAAAGGTTCTGTAAATAAAGTGTGTGTGTGTGTGTGTGTGTGTGTGTGTGATTAGGATTGTAACGTAGTTTTTTGAGTCATATCGCTACGATGTCTGCAGTGTGGCAGTTTATAGTGATGTCTAGCAATGGGGATTCATGCTACAAACACGTAGTATGATATCCCACCCAGTCAAATTATCCTGATACCCGGCCGACCAGTCCTATTTCTAATCTCTTAATGCTGAGCGCCAAGCAAGGCAGCTGTTAGTACCATTTTTGTAAGCCTTTGATATGACTCGGTCGGGGTTCGAATCCACGACCTCCCGCTTCCGAGTCGGACACTCTAACCACTAGGCCACCGGAGCGGTGTGTAATAAAGTAAAACATACAGAGCTATTGCCTTTACGACTGTTACAGGTAATTTTTTCTTGGAGTTTAATTAAATATACTCGTTCATTGGGAGGAGGGTCAGCGGATATTTGTCAAAGTTCAAGCAGATTTTAGACAAGCATATGTCCAACAATAAAAATAGTTGCATTTTTGTGCCACTCTTCATTTAACGAAGGCTTTTGATTCTTTCGGAAGGGTCCCTTATTGATATAAATTACTTAAGTTAGGAATAAGAGGTAAGATCTTCAATATAGCACGTTCAATTTAAAAATATATTAAAAATAGAGCGAATTCAATAATACGAATGATTGCAGGTGTAACTGCCTAGGGTCAAATGGAGTCCTTGTCATTCATTTAATTTTCCACATTGAAGAAAAAAGTTATTAACAGTAGTGTTCAATGTATAAACTGTTTTAGGTATTTTTTTTACACAGATATGGTAATACTTTTTGTTTCAAAGCATGGTTTTCAAAAGGTCTTAATTCTTTGAGTCAAAATAGGGTCTCCGAAAGGGTTTCGCTGCTTTGAGTACATATCATGATGAGTGGCGCCTTACAATTAATACAAACAAAACAGAAAGGTTTTCCTTAAAGGAGGAAGGATAACGGTGATAATTTATTTTTCTATAACGAAATAGAGCTAGAGGGTGTCCATAAATTTGTATATCTTATAACTGTTTTCACAACCGGGAGTTCATTCGCACATCCTCAACAACTTTTGTTGTTGCTGTTCTTTAGACTTTCACTGTTACGTTCATCCCATCCCCCATCATTTCTGTAATACATATGCTACTACCTATTATAATTAATGACATGAAACTTCAAAGGATATCTTTTTTAATACTGCTTCCGTATTAATAGCATTTATTGTGTCTTCTCCAGAAACAGTGTGTATTTAATCACCCGTACATGCTTGAAAAAAATACATATTCAGGTGTATTGTTTATGCCATACTTGAAAATGTCTTGATACGCCGTACCATTTAATTCTCTCTATGACTGTCTCTGTCTCTTTCTCTCACAGTGTGTGTGTGTGTGTGTGTGTGTGTGTGTGTGTGTGTGTGTGTTCATGGTTATTTATGTAATTCACCATATGTGCCTGAAAGGAACACAGTCTAATGGGCAGTAAATCAGCAGATAGACCGGAGAAAAGAATAGCTCTAGATGGTACAGAACAGGCCATATTCAAAATACACATAGACGCACAGAGTGCAATAGTCTAGCTGTGGAAAGACAACTCACCAAAGTAGGAGCCGGCTTCTCCTTCTACTTGTTTAGCCAAATACAGACTTATCCAAAGCATTATCATTAAAAATGTCCTTTCCGATCAAATGTCAAACCAACACATTTTGATTTCTTGCTTTATTAGAAATTTCATATGTCTAGCCATCAAATCACAGATATTTAGCAACCTAACAAATTTCCCAATGAACGTGAATGACATGATAATGCATATGAGACTCCCACTGTCTGGAAGAAAAAAAAAAACATGCAAATTTTAACAGCATCTATGCACCCACCGTGACCCACGCAGATGAGATCAAGGACATATTTTATGAAGACCTGGAGCCTTTCATTACAGACGCACCAAATGCAGACAAGCTCATCATTCGTAGTGACTTCAATGTTAGAGTTGGCAGAGATCACCAAACGTGACCAGGTATCACTGGCAAATATGACTTTTGAAAATGCAACAACTGCCTCCTACTATGTAGGAAAAAGTACTGAATACTACCTCCTAATAGCCAAACTGTCTTCCGCCTTCCAAACCGGAACAAGAAGGCTTGGATACATCCAAGCTTCAAGTTCTAGCATATTATTTTCTACCTCAGCATCAGGAGAAGAGATAGACAAGATGTCAGAGATATGAAGACCATTGAGTAGTGCAGAATGATGTATTGACCACAGGCCCATGATATGAAAGCTCAATATCCAGATTCAGCATAGCAGAACACCGCAGGGCAAAGTAGCGCCCAAAACGTTTAAACTCACCGATTTGAAACAGGAGAATGTGAAACAAGTATTTGTCTAAGAACTGTGCAACCAACTGGATAGATTCTATATAAACTCCCAAAAATATTGTGAAAAACTGGACATCCCTCAAAGATTATGTGTACCCAGCTGAATCAAAACACACTTAAATTTCAAGATTAGTTTGACGAGTACAATGCTGCTTGTTTAGACATCCAGCATTATGTTGAATATGTCACATCGATCAAGAGCTTCTGCCAGAAATGGACGAGGAACCAATGACATGGTGTTTAAAGCTCATCAACTCCAGGAGAAATCCCAAGAACAGAACTCCAACCTGCACACAACATTCATCGACCTGACAAAAATCCTTCAATACAGTCAATCGTAAATGCCTTTGTAATTTCATATCAAACGTTTGTTGCCCTGAGAAATTCATCATGGTGGTCCGGCAGCTCCGTGTTGGCATGCTTACTCGTAACGTGGACGACATAGAGTGATTTTGACCATTTCCAATCACCAGTGGAGTCAAGAAAGGACGTGTGTTGGTCCTGACTCTTTTCAGTACGATGTTATCTGCAATACTTACTGATTCCTTCTATGACTGCGGTAATGTGATCGACATCAGATACTGGATTGAAGGCAAGCTCTTCAATTTGAGGAGACTTTAAGTGACGACGAAGTTATATGAAATGACTGCTCGTTATCTCATATTAGCTGACGACTGTTCCCTGAATACCAAATATGAGTCTGACATGCAACACAATATGGATAATTTCTCTTCCGTTTGTTAAAATATCGGTCTCACAGTCGGTATAAAGAAGAGAAGAATGATGCACCAACATGCACCAGGAAATCCTAACGAAATGTCCACAATCAGAGTAAATAGCTAAACCTCGTAGCAGTTCACAAGCTCATATTGATAATGAAACCAAAACCAGAATTGCTAAGCAAGTATAACCATTGGCAGACTACGTGCAAATGTGTAGAAGCACAGAGAGATCAGTCTGCAAATAAAACTCAAGGTCCACAAAACCATCGTGTTCCCAAACTTACTGCATGCTCGTTAAACCTGCACATATACAGAAGCCATCCCAAGAAGCTGAACCATTTTTCATGAGGTGCTTGAGGAAACTGATGGGAAATATGATGGCAGGATACGTCCGAGACACTGCGGTTCTCATGCAGGTATTCACTCCAGGCATGCATATGACATCATAGTTGAGATATTCAGATCAAGTCGACTGGATATCAAACGAGCGACCACTAACGAAGATATTCTACGGCGAGCTGAAGGAAAGAAAGTCATCTCAGGGTGTTCGAAATAAACGCTTCTAAGATTTCCTCATGTCCTCGTTGAAACACTTTAACATTGACCTAGATTCTTGGAAAGCTCTCACATAGGGTCGTTCCACCTGTCCGAGTCTCATCGATACTGAAGCTACAGACTTTGAACGAAGGAGCATAACAGGAATATTACAGAACAGCAAGCAGCATAAATCTCACAACTTCAACACATCATCTATTGATCAAGAAAACCCAAGCAACATGTCCTTCCAGGTGTACTAAGAGAGTTCAGAGAACGAATTGATCTAATCTGTCAAACACGTACTTGTAGGAAGTAAAGCACAGTCTTGTCATTGTCATCTTTGAATTCGAAAGAAGAATACCACCAGCATGCCCATACACGTATAATACGTAAGTGTGTGTTTATATATATATATATATATATATATATATATATATATATATATATATATATATATATATATATATATATATATATATATATATATATATATATATATATATATATATATATAAAATCATTATAACGATACGCATGCGTTAATGTGTATGTCTATAAAAAAATGTATTGAATAAATATCTGTATGTGCGATAGATTCGTCTTACTCTATGTATCAAGTGCTCGATCGTCGATTCCTGTAACATGCTTCAAGGTATATGTATAAAAAGAAAAGAAAATATCTCAGGTCAAAATAAAATAGCACCCCTACCCCCTATCAGAGAGAGAGAGAGAATAAACATTAAACACTCAACAAACGAGAAAATAGATAGTGGATATGAGAAAATTAAACTCAAAACAACTGCTCTCCTAAATTCGTAGCATGATTCTCAATCTAAAAGTACATGTGCTTAGCAATTAGCACTATAAGGAATGTAAGGGGGCCCCGAATAGCCAAGTGGTCTAAGGCGCTCACCGTTACGGATCACTGACATCTCACCTCTGTCTGGGTAGGTTCGAGACTCGGACTCGGCCAATGTGAGTACGTGAGAAAGCTTGCCAGTAGCTTCTCGTGGCTCGGTGATTCTTTCCGGCGTTATCCCTGTTTCTATCTCCACCATTTATACTGACCGTCATGCATAGCCTATCTAGTGCTGAAACATGGCGTTAAACAATATAACAACAGCAAAATCTTAGCACATTAGCATACGCTAATACACAACTAAAATATTCTAATTTTAATATCCGAATTTATTTCCAAAAGTTGGATTTCGTCTCAATATCTTTCACGATATCCCATTTGGCCACGACGCTGGGCAAACACGACACGAGTTAAACATATTTAAAGAACCATGAATCCAATTATAGTTATGTTCAAAATAATTATTTTTACAATATCAACTGCTTTATAGTAAAGGAATAGTATATATTTAATTATTTTGTCATGAAAATGAAAACGTGAAATATCGTTATATTCGTAACAAAAAAAATCTCGGAAATGTCCGTAGATTCCATACTGACGGAAACTACTGAAGTGCCGGTAGGGTAAAAAAAAAAGTATTTTGGTACTGTATTACTGTTATGTACATTTAATGTATACTGTGTGCATGACATTTGTCCGTGAAAGAGAGTAGAGTTCTATCTTACCTGCTTTTTATTTATTTTTAAGATGTTTTCATTTTATTGTGCCTTAGATTTTTATATAAGGTTGAGGTAATAAAATTAATCAGTCCTAGCTTAAGTTCAGTCTGTGGAATTATGTACTGTTGTTTTCAGATATAATTTTAGAGGTGTCATTTATTTGCATTATTTGCTTGAATGACAAGGTACTCCTTTATTTTTGAACTAAAACAGCACTTTGGGATTATTGTGAATTCATTCAAAGACATTTTGGAATATATATAATTGTGATACGTAGACTCTGTTTAGGCAATAAAGCACTATTGGTACATCGGCACATTCAAGATTTTGAAATAATTCTGAACACTTTATAGTTTTGGACTGGTGTTTTAACTTTCGGGATTAATTGAGATTTAATTTGCAATGCTGTGAGATGCTTTTCAATTTTCACTGTGTATTTAAGGACATAAAGTGTTTGTTGAATAGTACTTAACTTGGTTTGTTTCTACTTACTTCATAGTTTAAAATCAAAGAGTCTTGACAGTACGTACTACAGGTATATATGTAATACCGCTTACTTCTAGTACATTCGTATTGATGGCCAATCGACTCAATGCAAATAACAAGAATTATTATTATTATTATTATTATTATTTATTGTTTGTTGTTTTTTATCATCTTTCTACGAATCCACCTTCATTACTACTATTAATCTACTATCAGAACAGAATCAGCACAAATTACAGTAGAAGTGTCAACAATACGAGCAATCAGAACAGCTTTTACTATTTCCGAGGTAACTACTGCTAATAATACCAGTACTAGAGAAGCAACACAACTAACAATCAATACTGCTGCTAATACTGTTGCCTCAGAATGCTATTTGGTTTGAGAAAATAGTGATGAAAAAAAATATATTTTTAAGGTGCTCTGTGTAATCTTTTTCCTGCCGGGAGTTACTGCTATAAACAGAATTATATTATATATTATTGTGAATACGGTTCTTTTAATGAATATATATCTACAAGCCGTTGTTGGTATTTCATTTTCTACTTCAAGAAGGTACCAATGTGAGGGATATCCTTCGCCCCAACGTAGGAGTGTCTATAAGTCCGTTTATGTATCCGCTTTGACATTCCGGGATGTAACCTTTGTCTCAGTACAATTTTTATATCGGCTGTGACATCCCGAGATGTAACCTATGGAGATCAACCTTGCAATGCCATTGAATCTTCGATATAAACTTTTTTTTTTTGCACTTAAACAGAATCACTGTTGACATTTCACAAAATTAATGTCCGAACTCCTGCAAAACATAATAATGTGAATCTAGGAATAAGCAGGAGTTGTACATCTAACATGGGTCGATATGACAGACCTTTGAAGACTGCATTCAATAATATTTAACAATTCTCACTCCTGCATAAGACTCAGGCTATCATGCGAGCTATTATTGTTCACTAAACAAATATGGCCATGATTTGCACGATATGTTGTTGTTTATAATCACTTTCGTTGCTGCTGTTTTTGTTATTATTAATTATATTGTCTTAAGACCATGCCAGCTTAAGACCTGGCCCTGTGTCCGTTGCCCTTGCGACACCACACATTTGCTATTGTCAACTTCTGAAACAACCACTGGTCCAATTAGGATCAAACTTGGTAGAAATGTTGTTTTGCATGTGCCTAACCTTACTCGTGTTGGGCGTGAATTCCATTAAATGAAATGTCTCCAATAGCAACCATTCGCAAAACTATTTTAAACTTCTTCTCCAGAGCAAATGAGGCAATGTTTTATTAAACTTGGTACTAATATGCTCTATCGAAAGCTTGTATGTGACGGCTCCCATTGGAGTGGCTTCCTTGGCAACCATGTTGAAAACATATTTTCAACTTTCTTCTTTAGAACAGGTTGAGCCTATTTCAATCAGTCTTGGTAGGAATGTTTCTTAAAATCGGTGACTCCACTAACAATTGTTTGGCTCCGTTAGCAACTGGATCAAAAAGTCAATTTTAATTCTAATTAAACTTGCTATGAATGTTATGATATTCTCTGTCATAATTGTTTGTGTCCAGATTGTATACCCTATCAACGGTTTTGGTTTCTAAGTAACTGATGGGAAAATCTTATGATAGTCTTTCTCTCTTGAAGGTATCACGGTACCAATTGTTTTTCCATATACCTCAATGCTAATGTTTTGTGAAATAAATATACTTTCTGTCCTACTTGGGCATGCATGTCACACACTGTCATATAGAACAATGCTAGATTGTTAATTTGACAATGATATAACCAGGTACTCCATTGCATTTAAGAGAGATAACTCTACTGGAACTAGACAGGGGTAAGAGTTATCTAGTCACAACAAGCACATTTTCAGCCATGTGTACCATATTTTAAAAAAATCATAAAAAATACAAAATATGATCTAGATAGAAATTAACACAAACTCACATGTTACTAAGAGGCTCAACTTTTTTTAAGCCAAACAGAAAGTACAACTCTTACATAATGCACCAATCACAGTTAGTGTTGTTCTTTAATTCTGAATACAATGTTCCATACACCTTAATCTCCGCCCACCTGGACTTGCGCAATTGGTACCGTTATACCTATAGCAAAACTTAATTTTTCCAATAATCTGCGAAATAGTTCAGGACTGTACAAGTAACAAATATACTTAGTCTCACTTGTGAAAAACAGTTTGATGAGGTACTAATCTATGTCTTTTATGAATGTGTATAGAAATGTCATTGAGCTGTTTGAACTATTGTTTTCTAACTTTTGCTTCACCATCAAAATCATCTTTTGAAATAAAATGAATTCTTTCAACTATGAGTTGTATCTTATTCATATCAGCACTTATTGAACTTCACATAGGTGATATGGGATAAATCACATTATGTCATATTATGTAATAACTAGGTCAAAGGTCAATGTACCAAATAGCATGTACCTGTCCTACTTCAAAATGTACAATTCACCTAAAAGAAAGGAATTTATATTTGTTTGGTAGGTGCAGAACTTAACATCAGAGACAGGTGGACATGACCCAATCTTATTATAAAGTATAAGCTTTGACCACTTTACACTATCTGCAGATACAAGAGGTCACTAACCACCAGTCCTCACACAAAGGTCCACCTACCCATCCTCTTTGTAACACAGATAGTAAGCTTTCCTCCTTTGTAATGTGAATAAAATTGTTTCAGTAAGCCAATCAGTCACAAAATATAGTAAATCACAGCTTCTAAGTGGTTATGTTGGATTGGGGGGTGAAATTAGGGGAATAAAATACAGAAAAATGCCAAATATAAACACTAAGTATAGCACATGAAATGAAGTTAAAAACAGGAGGAAAGTGTTTATCTAAAAGGAAGAGGTAGCTTATGATAAAGGAATTAAAGGAGGCAAAATCGGCAATGCAAAAAATGAGAAGTGAAAGTTTGATGACCTTACCTTGGACAAATATATGGGGCAGGGCCCAACAGGTCCAAGGACAGCCCAAAGGCAACTGTGCTATCACATCCCTTACAGGTACCCAAATTTCAAGTGAAGTTATGTTCATTTCCATCTAATATAAAAGGGTGAATAATTTAAATAATATAGATACATATAAAGTATATTTCTTCTACATAAGAATTTAATAATAACTGGCATAAGATAGAGAGAAACTTATCTCAGATCCAAGCAGAACATACCTTATCAGTTTTTAAACTTGTAAACTTTACTGTGAGAAATTATTAAATTGATTCTACTTACATTTGCATCAAGATTGAGGGCTAATATAATACTTCACAAATCTTCTCTTTATTTTCATAACCAGTCACTGAAAATTTGAGATTTTATTTCCTTGAAATGTTATGACTGGTGTAAGGGAGATAACTGAATGATATACATAAGGTGTGGTAACCTCTAATACATTATCCATGTAATATAGATGAGTTCATCAACAACCTGTATTAACTTCATTGCAATTAAATTATCTCAGAATACAGTACTGATAAAGTGAGAACCTAACATTTAGACTCCTATATTTAGTGGAGACCTCAAGAGTCATGTAATTTTAATTTCTAAGATGACGCAGCTCTTTCATATCACATAGTTCATATTTTCTACAATGCCGGCATGTAGAGTGCAGCCTTCCATAACCATGCAGATATCATCTCATGCCAATTTGGATTCTTGCGATGGGATCCAAAGTTTCAAGAACAGTGTTGATTTTAATGGAATGAATACACACTGTGTGACTAAAATGGTTATCATTCTGTAATGTTGGACCAAACATGGAAATTCCACAAGAGCAGCTTGACAGAAAGAAATAGGATTAATTGAAAGTCAGTAGTAGATTATAATTGGGCTTAAACAAGTGCCAATGGGAAATGCTGACTTAAGGAAACTGTTCTTGTTTGTTGGTGTTTACTGCTACTTCAACAAAAGGGAATGCAAGAGAACTGAACTAACTACATGAACAATTTCAAAGCAGGAAAGTGTATAATAAAAAAAGAAAAGAACAATTAGAGCAGGACAATTCAAATCAAAGTGGGAAGGGATACCATATCCTTAATAAATTACCTAAAAATTACTCATGCCAGAACATCCCACATTTTACAAGTGATCTATCTACAAGTGTACTTAGAGTGTTCTCTATCCTTGTTTATGGCATGCCTTACAAGAACAAGATAGCTGTTTTTGTACACATGATTTTTCATCTGTTGCAGGTAAAATAGCCAATATTTAGCCAAAATCATCTATATTATGTTCACATAACTTATTTTGTTGCATGCATTCCAGTCTAGGAGGTAACAGCACATACATAAAGGCATCAGGTAACACAAGTCTATATCTATCATAGCTATAGTTATCAAAAGTCCCCATCCAAAGCCATCTTGTGCTATTTTCTGAAGATTTCATACATTTTATTCTTAAAGAACTTTCAATATTTGACCAAAACTGTTCAGCACACATTTGTTTTCCTACATCAAACTAGTATAGTTCATAAATGCCGCCCACATGTATGCGTTTCTATGGATACACTGTGAGGCTATTCTTTCCTTTAGGTACCACGGTACCAATTGTTTTTCCATATACCTCAATGCTAATGTTTTGTGAAATAAATATACTTTCTGTCCTACTTGGGCATGCATGTCACACACTGTCATATAGAACAATGCTAGATTGTTAATTTGACAATGATATAACCAGGTACTCCATTGCATTTAAGAGAGATAACTCTACTGGAACTAGACAGGGGTAAGAGTTATCTAGTCACAACAAGCACATTTTCAGCCATGTGTACCATATTTTAAAAAAATCATAAAAAATACAAAATATGATCTAGATAGAAATTAACACAAACTCACATGTTACTAAGAGGCTCAACTTATTTTAAGCCAAACAGAAAGTACAACTCTTACATAATGCACCAATCACAGTTAGTGTTGTTCTTTAATTCTGAATACAATGTTCCATACACCTTAATCTCCGCCCACCTGGACTTGCGCAATTGGTACCGTTATACCTGAACGGTTCGGCCAGCTTCGGTTAAACGTGGTAGGAATGTTTGTTTCGATATGATAAATGCAACTGATATCAGGCAGCAATAGTGAACGTACGATAACCTATTTTCAAATCCTTCTCTAGGACTTCGTAGTAATATTTTTTAAACCATTATTGATCAAAAGTGTTTGAGGTGGGTGTCTTAGGAGCATTGTGGCACCTTAGCGACCTGCTGGAAAGCACGTTATTGGTTTCTTTTATTGGAGTATTAAATAAATATGTATGAGCGATACCTGTGGCATGCTTTATAAACATTGTATCAGGTGTTGCGTCCACATCAGGCATAAGGGAAAAACTACCTTCAACTTCTTTTCTGCAGCTTCAAACCCATCTTAATCAAAGTTGACATGAATATATCTTCGGACATGCTCCGAGATGTGTATCTCTACAGCAACGACAAGGCTTTCATATAAAAATGAAAATCTCACAAGACACCTATCCATGTTCAGTTTTCATCACAGTCATGTTTGAATTTATTACGATTGCAGTGGGTGGAACCGTTATTTGTACGGTAGACGAATAACTACACATCGAGAACTTATACAAAGTTAAACGATTTAACTTAGCATACTCGTATATGTGATTCAGAACTCTATCCGTGATGTTGCTATTTTGATGCATATATGTAAAAAATAAATGCTGATTTAGTTTTACAAATAATTTCGATGGATTTTATATAAATTATGTTGATCTGTACTTTGATTATCTTTAATTTTGCAAAATACATCTAAAACTCCCACATCATGAGAAGTATGAAGTGACATATATGAAATTATTCTTTCCAATGTTTTTTTTTATTTTTTAAAGACAAGTGTGAAGCATTAACAAAATAGGAAATATCAACTCTTTCTCCATATATTTTGTTTATCCAGTGTAATTAATCTAATTTTCTAGGACACAATACTAAGACAATCCTGATGATTATATTTTGAGCTGCTCATATTTTGTTAATCTTACAGTGACAATAAAGTCGGTCTCATAAAGGATGCAGTAGTTGAAGGTCTGCTTGGATCGGCTCTAATCATTGGCGAAATCATGTTTCTGCTTTACTTAGCAAAAGCAAAAAAAAAACGAGTCAGAGAGTGGTTGCTACTCATTTGGAAACTGCTACTCAAATCGTTGCAACCCGTAAGATATTCTTGTTACTATCATTTCCGTTCGTCATCTTTAATAACTTGTAATAATGTTTAAATTATAGAACTAAACCAATCTCTTACTGCATTTTTTAACTACATGATGGATACGAGTAGAGTGAGAATCTTAATTAAAATGTTACTGGATAAGTATCTTGAACATCAATAAAATTATTAGACATGCCATGCTTTGCCTTGTCTCTAATAATGAACCAGACAATGAAAACATTTAGCAGTCGGCAGAGCCTGTGAAAAGCAAAATGATATTTTGATTTTTATGCACATGATAAATAATGAGACAAAACGATAGAATACTGAATGCATCACTTGTGTGTGTGGGGGGACGTAATTATTTCACGACTTTAACATCAAACCATGTGTCGACTGTTACAAGTTTGGACGGGATTATAGTGTATTCAACGTGATCAACAATAAAATTCAGGAGAGTAAAAGAGTAAATTTGACACAGTACGACTATATTACTATCTTGAAAAGCATGCTAATGAAAATTATCAGAAAGGTACAATTGAAATAAATTCAATAGTTTATTATCGTAAGCATTTACATACTTATATTACATATTACAAATAGTACAAATACTGCGTGGTTATCAAATGCGATATGTACAACTTTAAACGTAAACTCCACACGGCAATTGTCAAAAGCTAAAAAGGAAAGTATATACAAATATACACAGTCTTTGTAATAAATGTCTTATCTATAATGCTTTATAAACAAATATGGCTAACGAACATGATTTTTTCTTATTTCTATAAGTTAACAATTTAATGTACTTGTGCGTGAATCTTATATTCCAGAAGGACTTTGGAATTAGATTTATACACACGCTAGCATGCACATAGCATATTAAAATAAAAGATGGTATTCAGCTTTAATATCATAGTAGGCACAGAATATGCAATACCTTTCACTATATCGATTATATTGCTTCCCTGTCACCCAGTTTCAGTTCTAAAACATAATGATAAGACACTCGGAGTTTTGTCAAAGCTAATCTATGTTTCTGATTACTTGCGTATTTGAAATAATCTTCAAATCAAAAATCGGTTTTTATATCTTTAAATCGAACGAGTTTGTTAGAATTTTGTAATTTACAATTCCAGTTTAATAGAAAAGCATCAGCAACTCTTCGTTTAAAATTGGAATGAAGTTGGAGCTATTTACAGAATCAGTAAACATCCACAATTTAGCAACTAAAACTGTGTAATGTCTCTTTAGGAATGTAGCCTAGTTTATAATATCATTTGATTCCTTTTCATCATATAAGTGCCTATATGTAGTGTTCAGTATAACACTTGCAGAATATTCAGTTTTAAAGCAATATCAAACTAACTTAACCAGCTTAAATATTTAAGTGGGATTCTTCCAAGTTTGCTGTATACACCGACATCAGAAGTAGATACTGTTTACAATATAAAATAGTGCGACGCAACGTAATTGACTTAGCTTATAAATAACAAAATATATAAATAGCAGATGAAACTGTTTGCTCAACCGCTTTATTATAGTATGACTATAACAAATGGTCTTCATTGTCATGTTTTAGAAACTTAACGGGGTCAGAAATGATTTAGTCAGAGAGATCAGAGGCTAAAGGTACCGTGCAAAATTTTGAATTGGGAGCAGATCACGATGACAACAGTTTAAGCCTTAATGGCAGTTGTATGAAGTGTTGCGCATAAGGTCGTTTCGCTTTTAACGGATTTGGTACATGGAGGATCTCAAATGAGTAACGATTTAACACTCATGAAACGAGTTAAATAATGTCATGCTTTTGCTCGCCAAGGCTCGCAAAAGCTGGATATCATTAAAGAGTTTTAATAACTTAATATTAAATCATTACCCAATTGAGATTCTTTTTATCACATAGTTTTATTTCAGTAGAAATATTTAGATAGAAATAAGAACGATTAATTTCGTTCTTTCTGACAGACACTGTACCTTTCATTTGTTGTGCGTAAAATTTAGTCCCAAACACAGTTGAAATAGTAAAAGTATATTATAGATTTTCGATAACTATAAATCGAAGAATAAGCGTCCATCCAAATAAACAGAACAATTTACAAAAGACAAAACATTTGTCGACACAAATTGTCCAGTGCGTGTGAAGTCATATTGTTTGATACATTGCACAGTGCCCGTTTGAGTTGGCCTACACAACACAATGTCAGTGTCTACGTTGAAATTCTATATTACAACTAATTATTACATTTTTGCGACATTTTTGTGAAAAGAAGATTACTGGATGCAGAATTACACATATTTACGGTAATGTATTTGTGACCAGACATTTGCAGCATTTGATTTGGAACATTACATTGTACAGAAGACGTAAACAAATCTCTTTTTAGTCGGATTTGCATCACATATTTACCGCATAAATATGTTGTGGTTGGATAAAGTTCTGTCAGTTGGGGAGACCGGTTTATGTCTACATTCGGCCGTGAACATAGGTAGGTTTATTTACTTCAGTAAGTTCACATTCAAAGGAAGCTTGTATATAGGGTGGATTACATGCTACAGATATACCGCCTATCCACCCCCACCTCCACCGTCGTTATCATCTAAGTAGTTTTTTTGTTTTGTTTTTTTATTATTGTTCTTGTCTTTGGGGTTTTGCCATTTTTCATGTTACGATATGTTATACATGACATAACAAACCCCTGTGTGAGTAAATTAGCAATATTGAAACATACGAGACCATTTTCTCGAATTCCCTTTCTCGAGTCGAATCAAAACATTTCGGCCAAATATGTTCAATGAAAACAAAAAATTCCAGAAGGCGGGATGAAAAAAGTTTTCTCACGATCGCATCCAATCAGTAAAGACAATACTGCACAATAATTTCATGGGCTTTATTTTATACCAATCAGAATCGCATAAAGTGATATGTTCACATGTATAGTATCAAAATGCACCTTTAAAATTAGATTTAAAAAAAAAATATTTGCATTTTATTTGAATTTGTATGGGGTGGTTAGGCATACTAATTGATGATTTTTCATCTAGAACTAAATCATATAATAATCGTTACGAATAATATTTTTTAAAGACAGAATACATTAGATGATGACGGACGTTAGACGAGTGAGAATGAAGGTACCGATCATCTCTTCATATTGCTTACCTTAGTAACTTACCTGATATATTATTTAATTAGCTAGTTATTTATGATAGTCTTGCTGTTCTGATAATGTATATGTGTATTAGTTCCTTGTTGCTCAGACACATTATACGGCAGACATCGATCCAGATCGTCATATATGTCGCAATAAAGACAAAAAACGAACAGTATTCACACTATTCACTAATATATCGTCACTTTACAGTATACATCTTTTTACAGCTCCAAATGATGCTTATCAATCTCCTCCACCATCAATATGCAGTCACCCGAATGTGGAACCATCAGCATCGCCCTTACACATGGAAGGAACAGGTCCACCAGCTAACCACGAGAAGTAATAATGCAAGGAATACCAAGAGTTTTTGTGTTTTTAAGAACACTCCATGAAATCATCCAGAATTGTTATTTAGCTTTGTTTTATGATCTATACTCGAATTGATGTCTCAATAAAATTCATATCCATATACAAATTACATTAGTAATTTACTTATGAAGCATGCATTGTTAGCAAATATTCAAATTTGTACCAACGAGGGCCAGCAGAGTATTTTCAAAGCATGATGCTATTTCTAAGTTGCCATACCGCAAGAAGGATATCACACGTGGATAGCAAATTCCAAACTAAGTTCCTCAAATACCACAGAGTCGCTTCATTTACGCCATCATTTACATAAATGACATGTTCAAACATACTTAAGAATTGTTTAGCTAGGACAGATGACCTTCCTTTTAGGCAAAATAAATTATTATTTGTTTAAATTTACGTCATTATTGGCAAGGTAAGAAAACGAATTTAGTTTTTTGTACATTTGATATATGGTATATACGGTAAGTAAATACATTTTTCACACAGGCATACGTACATAACTGTTTTTCACCGTAGAACATAGATATTTCTCATATACCTCACACCAGAATCGTGGTCTCCTTTTACCTTCTACTGCACACGAAGTAGCATATATATTTCATAATCATTTGAACATACTTTCACAAGAATCAAAGCAAGCACTAATTCCATCACAAGTACGTACTAAATAGAAGAACGGTTGAAGTGAAGAGTCCCGAGTCGAAAAAAAAACGTTAGTGTACTTGTTATTTTATTTCTAATTCATATTCTCATTACTTTGTTTAAAGAGTGAATCTGTTCTGCATCAAAAGTGAATCGATGACATATGCATTAGATTTTTGTCTGCCGTCAGTGTTTTACCTTCTCAAATTTATATCATTGCGCAAGGTATCTGAGATACGGAGATTATTAAGGCCGTGTATTGCTATTTCCATAGTCGTCTCAACCACACCCAACCTTGTAATATGCCAGGCTCTAATAGCCACGGTGGCAACGGGGCCCTGACAGTTAAGATAATGTAGTGGGGCCCAAGGCAATCACCTTGCTTACCTTGTTATAACACCTGACCTGATCTCAACCACTGTTGTTTCAAAGCTAAATTGTATTTCAACATGAGTTGAAGATTAAATTGAAGTTTTTAGAATAAATCAAACATTCGACATCCATCAATCATCCATTAAGAAATACACATTTTCCAGATGCTATAGACGAGGTGTAGTTCAAAGGTTCAGTCTTACATGCAACTAAAGAAAAGGTAGATTCCGTTAAAAAATGATATTGGACATTGCGGCAATTATTTTCATACTCTCAGCCGCCTTCGAAGTCCTTTGCACAAAATGGCCTTCAGAACAATTTGCATGTGACCACGGGCAAAGAGTGGCTTTAGAATATACATATCATTTCAAATAATCTTGTCCTCTCTCTTTCCTTCCGCTGTCTTTGCATATCAATTAATTTTTTTATTCAAGAATACGTTGATGCAGAGTTTGAATTTAGAAGGATTATATTAACTGTTGTGTCTCATAGTTTTCCATAATAAGCCATTTATTTCAAATTATATCATTTTTCTTTATCCATTGCATGAAAAAATTAAAATAAAATATATTTAGAAACTAAATAACAGTACATTTCGTTCTCTTCTCAAATCGTCGCGCTGTTGTATTTCTTTCGCGTTATTCTTCTATGAAAGGGAAAACGTTATCAAGGGAGACAACAAAACGAAGGATAAAATCAGTTTTATTAGGGTTTTTAGCAAATTTCTGACTTTAATTAATGAAACTCATCCACTGAGTATTTAAATATATTTGCATATTCGATTCCTGCTATTATATATATATATATATATATATATATATATATATATATATATATATATATATATATATATATATATATATATATATATATATATATATATTATACACTTGTTTCTAAATCGATTCGTCTATACTTCGGCGTCTCCAACCCCCTCTTGTTTCAGTGGGCTAAAAAAGCCATTTTCCCGTTTACCCTCCGATACGTCTGGGTGTGTGTTACTAGTCAGATTCGTATGTAGGTGTGATTTGTCGTCAGTGATTCAAATTTGCACTTGGGAAAAATAGGCAAGGCAAACAAGATAGATAGATAGATAGATAGATAGATAGTGTGTGTGTGTGTGTGTGTGTGTGTGTGTGTGTGTGTGTGTGTGTGATTAGGATTTTTCACGTAGCTTTAACAATTTTTCAGTCATGTCGCTACGATGTCTGCAGTGTGGCAGTTTATAGTGATGTCTAGCACTGGGGCATCATGCCGACCAGTCCTAACACTAAACCCTTAATGCTGAGCACCAAGCGAGGCAGCTGTTAGTACCATTTTTGTAAGTCTTTGGTATGACTCGGCCGGGGTTCGAGCCCACGACTTCCCGTTTCCAAGACGGACGCTCTAACCACTGAGCCACCAGTGCGGTGTAGAGATAGATAGATAGATAGATAGATAGATAGATAGATAACCAATGTAGAACACAATGATATCATTCACTGGAACATGCCACAAACATATTGACAGCTTAAATTGAATTCAATTATACGCCACGTACCAGTATAAAAAGGTAGTTCAGAATGATCTGATACACACCTCCCGTATTATGTTAAGTTCACGCGTCTGGCAAATAAACAATGAAAGTTAAGTCCACATTTGTGTTATTCAAAGTATCATATAAATGTCACTACCTAATGTTATCTCATACAAAGTCCAAGAATTCATCCGCTGATAAAATTATGAAATCATTCTTCGTCGTCTAGTTGTTGTAGATCGTGTGGTCTAGTCATCATAAGTACCGTCCCACTCTGTTTCCTTGTCTTCACTCTTATATAGAAAATTGGGCGCTGTCAGTTACACTTTGATCATACGGCCTGTGAAATCTATTAAAAGATGCAATAGAACACATGTCACTTGTGTGGCAAAATCATAAAGATTTCAAATAAGCACATTATGTTGCTTGGCAATGAACTAGTGTCAAACCTTCGGCTGGATCAAAGGGTTGTTACGTAGGGAAAATAAAGAGATTGCTGCCTTTGCAAGCTAAAATGGATTAAGATCACACATTCACTGAAATATATAGATATATGAAATTCACCCTCTCTACCTCTCCCACTGTTTATACAGAAAATATTAACAACAATTGCGTAGACGGAAGTCTCAACCCCTGGCAATACGAAATATTTCCATATGAAGAGTAAAATATTTCCTTACCGATGAAAATACAATTCGTCTATATTGCAGGGCGTCCTGCAATTCTCTCAGTATCGTGCCACCTGATTCCGATAGGCCTGGGCGGCAGAATAAGGGCAATGCTGTGCAAATTTTCCACCTATTGGCAACTCACACGAAATTCATAATATTATTCTCCTTCCATATACCATCCACTCCAGTGGCGATGGGCGAGCGGCAAAACACCGGTTGTAGATATCCTGGGTGCTGCAGACCTGCACATGGGCGACTAGGGGCACATGATCGCTTTTCAATGGACTTACGACGCAGTGGAATTTCTCCATATCCTGAGTGACTTTGCGGCCCTTTGAAGAATCACTATGCTCACCCCATAGGGTCAGAAAGGGTCTACAAATGGTTCTCTAAACATTCCCTATTTCAACAACATAATCGTGGCGAGCATTCCCTTGATTCACCTAATTCCCACCAAAACAGTCGAAAACATAACAAAAGACAAAAGCAACTCAATATCGATACCTTGGGTTAGCACACACTAATGGACAGTGCATAAGCAGATAGACCTGAGATAAGAATATCTCTAACTGTTAGATAACTGACCAAATTCGACGTTTAGATAGCATCCCTGAGTAAAACTCGCCAGCTGAGGAAGGACATCTCGCAAATATAGCCGACAATATCGTCTTCTGGAGTGGACGAAGTAAAGAGGCATTTATTTGGTTATCCACCCAATCAGGTAGTTAGCGAACTCACAAATCTCCAAAGGGGAGCGAATAACAGGCTGGTACAGATGAAACTCCCACTGTTTGGAATAAGACATGCAACTATCTTCATCGCCTATGCACCACAGTGACCAACACAGATGCGATCAAAGACAAATTGTATGATGGCGTGGAGGGTCTTATTACTGAAGTACCAAACGAATGGAAACTCATCATCCCTGGTGACTTAAATACTAGAGTTAGCAGAGATCATCACATGACCGGGAATACGCTGAGAACGATCAACTAGTCACTGGCACAATCTTCCACCCTCCAAACCACAAAAGGGCGTCTTGGATGTACGCACGCTTAAAACACTTTCATCTTAATAATTACGGCATCGACAGGAGAAACAACATTCAGGGTCTTCAAATAACGAAGTCTATTAGAAGTACAGAATAGTGGATTGACCACAGGATCTTATAGTATTCAGGCTCAATTACCGGATTCATGCTAGTAGAGGATCACAAGGCAAATAATGCTCAAAAGCTTTAATATCTCCACTTGAAACAGGAGAATGTGAAACATGAATTAGTCGATGAACTAAGTAGTATAACCTTTTTTGAAAATGTAATTTTACAGCAACTTTGTTATTAGAGAATTTTACAGTAACTTTGGGTTTAGAGACTAGACTATTCTGTTTAAGATCTCTTTTCATACTAATAAACACCGTCAAAAGCTAAGTATTGACAGGAAGAAAATGAAGATGGACGACTGTGTTGCAAATTTCCTCTTTCTTTGTAAGAAGCTGTTACTGATTCACCATCAAACGAATGAATTTCATCAACTGGGCGGGCGACTGGCTTTATGTTATGAACTCAAAACCAGCCGAGTGCACAAATATCAAATTCGCTTCTGTTCACCAAGGGAATCGAAATGTGAATTGATCGCTTTATATATATATATATATATATATATATATATATATATATATATATATATATATATATATATATATATATATATATATATATATATATATATATATATATATATATATATATATATATATTGTGGATGTATGAACGATTTTCATATTCTTTTAAACATTTGATATTGTCTTTTCAAAACATGTTCGGTATGGTAGTCTTCTATCATATGTAGTACGAGTATGGGTGATTTTGTGAATCTACTTGCATATAAAATGTCGTGAATATTTATTTTTCATTTCATAAATTTCCATCCACCCACATTGTGTTTTGTTATCACTCTGTCAAAAAATCCATTCGGTTTCAGTCCTGTTACAGTGATGGATACTTAGGAATTGTTCACAGGAGTACCAAAAAGCATTGCACCGATAGCTAAACGAGTTGCAATGAGAGCTGGTGATAGCATCAAAGACCCACATCCGAGCATATGTATTAGTGGATTGCGTCTGTGGCTGACCAGCTATGGTTCGATTTAGCAGGGAAGAAAGATATCTTGAACCATGGTTGTCCATCTGTATAAGAGAGAGGAAACTCTGATATAAAACCTATGGCCTGCGGACCTCGCTGGCACCGTCCTGGCTTGCTGGGCCATAACAGATGAACCCCGGGTTTAAAGGGTGGGGCCAGTTTGCTCAGACTGTACTTCACCTAAAAGCTCCATTACGCAGGCATGATGGCACTGTCTACTGTTTACGTTTGACTCTATCAAGCCCTGCATCGATGGGAGTGGGGCGAAAACGGCAGGTGAAAGATGTCACTGGAAAACCCAGTCCCAATCCTGCATAGAGGCGACTCAGGCGTTTGGCCGCCTGGTGTTGATCCGGAGACGACACCATCACCCAGCAGCAGCCTGAGTGACATTTTCTAGGGACATCCCTGCTTGCTTTGCATGGAGATGGGCCTAGAAAAGGTGGCATAACCAAAGCTCGTCTCCTTACCTCTACCACATTTGGCCTTCCGCATCTTCCAACGCGGTCGAAACTTAACAGAAACAAACAAGGCATGCCCCACATGATTCACACCGTGGCAAAATACTAAAAGTGGCTTGTTGGAACAGTGCTAGACTCAACCGACAGCAACAGACCAGAACGATGCTCCGCCTTAAACGCACACGAACTCTCTCGCCTTGCTGTTGACATTGCTGAACTTAGCGAAGTCCGCCTTTCAGATGTGGGAAGTCTGAGAGAACTCGGCGCTGGATGCACCCAGTGTCGGTCAGTAAACCAAAAACTTTCAGGAGTCGGTTTCATGATCAAGGACTCAATCGCCACCAAGTTAACAAACATTCCCAATGGTCTTACCGACCACATCATGTCCATGCGTCTCCCGTTAGGGAATGAACAACACGCCACACTCTTCCACACTCTTCAGTGTGTATGCTCCAATACTCCAAGGACATCCTTCTGCAAAAGATAAATTCAACACTGACCTGCTCAGACTTTCAAGAGCGTCCCAGAGGGCGAATAAAATATCATCCTCGGAGATTTCAATGCATGAGAGGGCCGAGAGTCAGAAGCCTGGAAATCCGTCCTTGGGAAACATGGCGTGGGTAGTTGTAATGACAATGGGCGCCTGCTTCTTGAATTTTGCGCAGAATTACAGCTCACCATCACAAACACCGTATTTCAGCAGAAAGACAGCCTGAAAACTATTTGGATGCATGCTATATCAAACGATTGGCACCTAATCAATTATTTTATAGTACGCCAGACGGACTTAAAAGATGTCCTCCATACCAGAGTGTTGCCCAGTGCAAAGTACCACAAAAAACATCGTCTTTTCCGATGCAAGTATGCCTTCCACTTCATGCCCAGGCCCGGACAACAAGGAAGTACCCCAAAAAGGAAGCTCCAGATCAAAAAGCAGTTGTCTGAAGACGTCAAGGCAGATTTTCAAGACAGCCTGCAGCCTGGACTTGAAGAACTTAATTTCCCTCCAAATCTACCTCCTGAAGAGTTGTGGAATCACATCAAGGCTGCCATTCTGCAAACCTCAGAAGAAATCCTTGGATTGACCACTAAGAAAAACAAAGACTGTTTTGATGAAAACAACCAAGAAATCCAAGAACTGCTTGCCAAAAGGAGATCAGCGTCCAAAGAACATCTGGTACATCCATCCTTTCCACAGAAGAAAGCAGCCTTCCGCCTTATCTGCAGCTCCCTCCAGTGCAGACACCGAGACATGCAAAATGAATGGTGGACAAAGCTTGCAGAAAGAATAAAGCTGTACGCTGACACTGGTAACTACAAGGGGTTCTATGTAGCGCTAAAAGCAGTGTATGACCCTTCCTTCGAAATACAGAGCGCCTTACGGAGTGTAGATGGCCACGAGCTACTCACTACAGGGAATCTATCCTGAAATGCTGGTCAGAGCACTTCCACGCCCTCTTCAGCACTAGCCGTACACTCCAGGAGGCAGCTATTGGTCACATCCCATAACAGCCACCTAAGATGGAACTTGATGAGGCACCCACACTGCAAGAGACTGAAAAAGCCATAGAACAGCTTACGACAGGAAAGGCTACAGAAAAAAGATTGTATCCTACCAGAGATATGGTAGAGAGGATGCCTGGCATTGCACGCCAAATTTCACGAGTTCTTCGTTTGCTGCTTGGAGCGAAGGAAACTTCCACAAGACCTCTTAGATGCAGTCATCATCACCTTGTACAAGAACAAGGGGGTAAATCTGACTGCTCAAACTACCATGGGATAACTCAGCTCTCTATTGCATGTTGCTAAACAGACTGGTGCCCACCATAGCAGAAGAACATGCTCCAGAGCGTCAATGTGGCTTCAGAGCCAATAGGGGCACAATATTGACATGGTGTTTGTCCTGAGACACATCCAAGAAAAATGCCGAGTACCAAACAAGGACTGTATATCACATATGTGGACCTGACGAAGGCATTTGATAAGGTGAGCAGAACTGGACTAAGGAAAATGGTCATCCAACCACATGAGGACCAGCTTGGTCAAGTCAGAAAAGAAACGACCTGTCACTGACCTTTCCCATCGCAAATGGCGTGAAACAGGGCTACGTTTTGGTCCCACACTGTTCTCAATTTTCTGCAGCATGATGCTCCAAAACGCAGCAGAAGACCTTGATGACGAATATGGCATCGATATCCGATTTCGTACTGAACGACAACCTCTTCAACCTAAGACGACTTCATGCCCAAACCAAGACCTTAGAAACACTTATTAGAGAACTTCTCTTTGCAAACGACGCCGCTATTGTTGCCCACAAGGAATCTGCCTCCCAGCGCGTAACATCCTGTTTTGCAGACGCTTGCCAGCTCTTTGGTCTTGAGGTCAACCCAAGGAAAACTGAGGTACTTCACCATCCCGCTCACAAGGAAGAGTACCGACCACCAAGGATCTTCAGTGACCAGACAGAGCTGAACGTAGTACACTAGTTCACCCACCTCGGATGTGTGATCTTCTCTGATGCCAAGATTGACAAAGAAATAGACTACAGACTGGCCAAGGCAAGAAGCACATTCGGCAGACTCTATACAGGTGTCTGGTACAACGCCAGTTTCAAGATAGATACAAAGATCAGCTCTACAGACCTGTCGTATTGACCACCCTCCTATATGGCGCCTAATCTTGGGTCACCTACATGCAACCACCTCCGCCTCCTTGAACAGTTACATCAGCGCTACTTCCGCACCAGCCTCAACATCCGCTGGAGTAATTTCGTCTCCAATACTGGTCCACAAACAGGCAGGGATCACCAGCGTTGAAGCCACGCTCATGAAGATACAGCTTCGCTGTGCAGGGCACGTGTCCAGGATGGAGGATCATCGCCTGCCAAAGATCGCACTGTATGGTGAGCTTTCAACTGGCCACCGTATAGACAGGCACCTCGAAAGAGATATAAAGACTCCTTGAAAAAGACCCTCACCACCTGTGGCATCGATCACCGCCAATGGGCATCACAAGCTGCTGACCTTGAAAGATGGCGACGTACATTTCACCAGGCCGCTGACACTTTTGAACAAAACAGATGGGCCATCTTTGAGGAAAAACAATGGCGAAGAATAAACCGTGAACCATCGGCAGAACCCACTACATCCCAAACATTCCCCTGCAGCCTCTGTGGACGAACGTGCCTGTCACGTGTTGCGCTCGTCAGCCACCAGCGCGCATGCAATAGACATGGACATCCCCCTTCCTAATCTTCGCAAGCGAAGTCAAGCCAACAGGTGCACTTAGGAAGAGACAAGGATCAAGAATCAAGCTTGTCTGAAGCTTGATTTTTTGAAGTTGTGCCAGTTTGAGTTTTAGAAGGGCTTGCATTAGGCTGAAATACTTTTCTGCCAGAAGACTGCTGAGTAGCAGTCTTATTTATAAAGGGAACTTTATCAGTTATATACTACTCATCAGCAGCTCGAGCAACATTGTTCAAGGTTTCGATCTGATGCTTGTTAAGATAAGCCTTGATGTTACTATGGACACAGTTTTGAACTCTTCAAGGAATACACGTTGTTTGAGACTTCATAATCTTGTTAAACTTTCTTGGCTAAACACCATCTATCAAATAATTGCTCTTTTTCTCTAGCTAATTCGACAGAGTTTGTCCAGCTTCTTTTTTACAGTTTCTTAATTTTTGCCGATAAGCTTCAGGGACTAGCTCATAACCCCTAAAGATGCATTCCTTAACCGCATCATAGTCACTACTTTGGTGAGCTGACAGTGAATTGTAAATATCACTAGCCTTACCAGTGAGTACACATTGCAATAAATGAATCCAATGCTTCCTTGGCCATTTCAAATTTTCAGCAACTTTTTCAAAACGAGTAAAATATTAGTCTACTTCTTTTTCTCTGAAAGTGGGCTCTAACCTAAAATTCTTTGTAAGATCAAAACTTAAATTTGGATTTCAAGTATGAATGTGCTTTTCACTTGCCAGCTCCATTTATTTTAATTTAAATTGATATTCCCTCTCTTGATCTATTTCTGCCTTATCTGATTGTTTTTGCATTTGTTGTTTTTGTAATTGCATTTGTCTTTCTCTTTCTTTTTTTCCCGCTTGTAAATGCATTTGTATTTCTTTCTCTCTCTCCTGTTTCTGTCTCCTCTTTTTTATATTGTAACTGCATTTGTTTTTCTTGTAACTGCATTTGTCTTTCATTCTCTTTCTCTTCCTTATCTAGCTGCATTTGTATCTGTTTTTCTTTCTCTTTTTCCTCTCTCTCTCTCTCTCTCTGCTCTTTTTCAGATAGTAACTGCATTTGTTTTTCTTCTTTCCGTAGCTCTAGCTTTCTTAACTCCAATTATATCTTTATTTTTTAGTTCTAAATCCAATATTTTTATATCAGCGTCTGATACAGCCTTACTGACCGAAACCAAAACACTTTTATCCAAGACATTCTTCTCGACCAAATACAGGATCAAAACGTTTTTTTATGTCTTGATTCGTTAAGGAAGATTTTGTCTCAGAAAGCTCGTATTTTCTGGCAATTGCATCAATTCATCTTTTTTGAAAAGATCTAATAGTTCCTGGGTGGGATTTGAAACAAAGATTTCCATTTTTTATGACATTTTAGAAAAAGCTTGCCGGTTTCACTAAAGATTTCAAAAGCTTGGGGAATTCAAATTTCAAACAACAAAGTTTTCTGAAATATTTTAGCCAAAATTCAAAAATCAAAAGCGAGCAACCCGATTTCTTATGCTACTTGTTTAGGCTTCAATAAACAGTAATAAAAGAAAGAGTGAAAACAACAAGCTTTGAAAAATTCAACAAATAATTTATTTCCCTTGAAAAATAATGTAAAAATGAAAGAAAAGAATTTACGGTCTCAAGAATCATATTCAAATATAATCCAAGAATAATCCACGAATTAGATCAAAAACATGTTTTATAGTGTTAACAGAATTCTTCATGAAAGAAGGACTAAAAGCAATAGCAGCTTCTAAGACACCAGCAATATCTCCTGTTGCACCCCTGCATGGATCACATCCACGTGGCAGAAGAGACACAATTCTGGTCTTGTAGCAAATTATGTCTTTGAACGATACATGTTCTGTTTCCACTTGTCAATATACAGAACGTAGATTGAGGGTAGAAGACAATTCGGTCCAAATATTCGATCAAGGAGAGTGCTCAACGAAGAGTAACGAGTAGCTGTCTGTAATGGTTGCAAAATCGTATATTCAGCATAAAATCGTTAGTGCTGTACTTGTTTGGTGCATTAAAGAACTTTGTCAGACTAGAGGAATGACGACAGTACTGTTGTATTTTCCTAGGCATATCCTGTACGTGTTTGTCTGCCTCCTCCTGTGTCGTATTTATTTCGGTTTGGCAAAATGTGGAATGTATGGTTGACGGGTTCAATGGATATATTGCACAATTGCACCATACCTCAGGGCAGAAATATAAATATAATATTCTATGCTACGGAAAGACTGAGTCTGCGCCGTTCACTGACTCACATTCAGCAAAGAAGTTACAAAACATGTCGACCATTTTACCTAGAACTATGTGTGTCAAAGAACCTCTTTAAACTGTAAACTAAACTTATTTCCTTAAGCCTTCTGTTCTGTACACCCATACTTTAATAGGCGTCATGTGACTGTATAATCGATTAATTTCATATTTACCATCCTCGCACCAGACCTGTCCCATTTCTTCCTACAAAAGGTCCAACGGGTTATCGATAGAGACTAAATTACTATAACAATTCGATAGTAGGCAATGTTGTACACTACTCGTTTTTAACCACTTTATGTGAATCTGGATATCAACTCATGTGAACATAATTAATAACACACTGATATAGTCTTGATGCAAATAGAAACGCTACGGTGGGTATCAAATCCATATTCTATCAAACCATACAGACTATTCTTGCAAGCAGACAATACTCAATGTTGATATGCATCGTTTCACGCAGCAATCAGTTAACTACTATTTCTGGTAGATCAATTGATCTATTCTACCAAGTGCACACTCATATTATCGTGGCGCCCATACTAACAGACTATCCAATATAACCTCCCGCACTGAATAATACTGCCAGGTGCATTAGCTTATTAACAGTGCGACCGTACTAGCATACTACTGGATATTACTTCCAGGCGCACTACCTTATCATCATTGCGCCATTAGTTACGTGCATCGATAGTCAAAGATAGGAGTGGTTATTTCAAGGAAACCTTGACAAAAGATGTTTGCAATGGAGCAAACCCTTTCAAAAGTATGCTTAGCGTATGAACGGCTTGCTACATTTTACATACAGTTGTAGCACGTAATTGACAACTACATGTATCTGGAGAGAACATATGCATCACTTTCATTGATTAATAAATAAGGCATTCTCAGCACGCATTTAAAGTTCAGACATATTGATATTACATCATGGTTATACTCTTCCGTAATTAAATCCAAAACAAAATAACATGTATTGAATGAAATGCATATATTCATAACGTTACAAATCGGAACGAACTAAGCAAAGATAGTATACTACGCACCCGATATATTAGCGTCATAATTTTTTGGGGAGACGATGATGCTAAACCCTGCTAAAAAGAACACCCACTACCAAGTCAGAAAAATAAATTGTTAAGGGATATAAGGTAATATTGTTTGTCTGTCTTTACATCGTTTGCTTCTTTTTATATTTAAAGCCTTAACAGTATGCAAATAGATCTAAAACGATTTACTCCGATAAAGTTTGACAAGTGCACCGTGCGTCAATGGAACATTATAATTGTGCTTCAAGATAAAACATTAAAGTGCTCATATTCTTGCCTCTATTTTGGATCATTCATATAATTATTCACCTCTTTAGACAGAATTGGTCTGACCTAGCTTTGTTGTCAGCGCCGAATGTTAAGTACAAGCGCAATGTTGACGGTTATTATTTGTGCAGACATATGCAACAATTCAAATATATATATATATATATTATTTGTATTAATCAATATATATATATATATATATATATATATATATATATATATATATATATATATATATATATTGATTAATACAAATAATACAATCATACAAGTTAAAGAATTTTTGATTATACAAATAATACTATCATACAGGTTAAAGAATGTTTAATTCGTACTCTACGGAGAATCGAACCCTGGTATACGGGTAAACGGCACCCGTTGCCTTGCCTGCACACACGAGCTCATATTCCATCATGACAAAGCACACATCACCAAAAAATGATTTTACTCAGTCGGTGTTATATGCACTCGTATGTAGCAGACACGTTCGCATAAAGACCTAGTAATTAATTCGCACGTATCTACACAGTCATTCCGGAATCCTACGAAAGAAATCAAGGTATATAGAATTAATTATAGAGAATTATAAATATACACTAGACATAACCATTTAATTATAGAGAATTATACATATACACCAGACAGAAGCAGTCTGGTGTATATTTATAATGACTGTAGATACATGAGACCTAATTACTTGGTCGTCATGTGAATGTGTCTGCTACACACGAGTGCATAAAACACCGATTCAGTAACTTCATTTTTTGGAGATGTGTGTTTAATCGTGAGGGAATACTGGCTCGTGTGTGCATGCAAGGCGATGGTTGCCGTTTACATGCGGACCTGGGTTCGAATCTCCGTAGAGTACGAATCAAAAATTATTTAACCTATATGCTAGTATTATTTGCATTAAAATATTAATTATGTACATCAGACATTGAGATATTGTGCAGTGAAAACGACTGTGGTCGCTGTAATATAGAGGTCTTATATAATCATTTATTGCAAAGGTTATCACGTTTTCGTAAAATTATACTTTTATATGTACTAATTAGAACCCGTTGCAAACAATGCTGGTATTCCAGTGTGTGCCCTGAATGAATGAGCGATCAAAGGAGGTCACTCACTTGTCTCACATTCGTTAACGTCAGATCGAGTCTCTGCTCAACAAGCGTTTGTTAATGAGACCGCACCACTTGTTATTGTGGGTCAATGGTTCTTCTACTATTCCTTCTCCACTGAAACTCTGGCCGCTATACATAGGTTATCAGGAATTAAAAATGGCGTTAAGCCCGCAATGTAAAAAAAAAAACAGACTAATTTTACACATTCATTCCCACCGTAAATGTATGCTATTTGATGCATTATTACAATATAAATGTAATGATATGCAAAAGTATTACTCGGTTTGTTATATAATTTATATTCAGAAAAGAAACTAGTAAAATAATTGCAAATTAGCACGTGTAACTTAGGGGCCTACTTGTAAAATAAAAACACTACCACAAGACAAAAGCACCAAACAAAAGACCTAGAACACAAATAATGCAATGGCCTTATTCTACGGTCCTGCCGTGAGACAGAACTTGCGGCGAGGAATAGCTAAAATGTGCCAAGTATATTAACTCTCTCCTTTGTCTAACAACACCGATGGCCCTTCGTGGACTGCCACATACCAGTTGCTTTGGCACATTCCGCATTAACTTGTTGATACACTGTTTCGGTCTGAGGCTAGCTATACAATAGACGCAAGAACGGGTCCTTACAAATAACATACAAGTGAAAAGGCAATAAACTGTCTTCTTTAGCTGGTGATTAGAATGGCAAAAAATATACTTACAATTTTAGATCCTGAATTTCCTCAAAATGTCCTTTCTTAGTTCTGCAAATCCGAATTACGTTAGACATGTCACAGGTTCTCAATCTTGATTACACATTTCGAAATTGTACTGCAATTTCGAATATAAGTGCAATTACATCCTCCTTGCTGCACTCAAAATGAAATAAGAATTAAATTCCATGGCGTCGTTTTGATAATTGCAATTGAAAGACTTCATCTTTTTCCCAGATCATGATTTCAAACATTCAATGACAGAAACAGAAACACATTTGCAGATGTCAACACGCTTCTTGCTCGCTTCTTCAATCCAATGTATTTCATGTGGAATCGTCATATAAATCCAGTCGATAATCTCAAAATTTCGAAAAATAACAAAATATATTCATTCCAGATCAAATGGAAAAGTTGTTTCAATGTGCATTCATATACAATATGACTCCAAATTTCAATTTTAACTAGACGCGCCATTTTCTTTCGAAAGTTATGTCCGTTCAAATTTATCTCGGCGCATTAATAATGTTTGATATTGTGTAATGATGAATCTGCACTTGTGTATTTAGTTTGGAATACAGCATACATTCGGTTATTTTTGTTTTGTGTATTTTGTTAATATAAGTAAACATTAGGTAGAATTAAAAAATGTATCATATAATAAAAAGGTTACTGCATTTCTATGGGAAAATATGAACTCGTTTTGTTGGATGAATATACTGCACTCCCAAGGTCGTGTAATATTTACATCCAAAAAAACTCATTCATATTTCACATACAAATGCAGTAACCGATAAATATTGTATATGTCGGTGTCGTATCGCAGGTTGAGGTTTATTGATAGTTTACAGTTCATGGCGGCGTCATTATATGAGCTTTAAAAAAGAAGCAACAGCTTTGATAGAGAAGACAAACAATTTTGGTGAGCAAGGAAATTTATTAAAGATAAACGTTGTTTTTCCTTACGATTACCTTGACGATTGGAATAAGTTTCAAGAACGAGGTTTACCCAATAAAGATTCATTTTGCTCGAAACTGAACTTAGGATATATTAATAAAAGAGAGTATGGCTTGATTGTGAGAACATTTGCGATTATCATGAATTATTCAGTAACAGAGGTACTCTTATCTTTTCGAAACTTTCAGAGATGAGATGTTAGATACATAAGAACTATATTTTTCTTCTTCAGATTATCCAATAAATATTGCCACGACAGCAAGAAATAGATAGGAAAGTTTAAAGATGAAACTATGTCAGTTTATCTGACTAAGAAGTAAAACGTATTGTCTGACGTTAGTAGAAGAATACGTTAAGAAACAAACAAAAGGAACAACAAGAAATTGTTGTCACGAAATTGTGTACGAGGCATATCAATATGTATATGTTGTCAAAAATGTACTCGGGTTTCGTTGCCGCGTACATCGTCACCCGAGGGTGGTATATTTTTTCGGCTCTAGTTCTTTCGAAATCCTGAGCGAAACTCAGACCCCTGCACGTGCAAATTGCCTGCAGCGGGAAACCTAGGTACCTAGCTGCGCATATCTGTCACAGCTAGTGTACATATAGAGCAAATTCTCTATAACCAAATCGCATTACGCCGAGTCTTGTCAGAAAGCTTACCCCTTTACGGAAGCGAATCTCCAGCTGCAGAGGTAATGAAATTTTCTTTATTACTATTCGTTTATATGACAGAAATTTTTTCATACTTTAGATGTTTTAGAACCTTATTTAATGTTTCAAAGACTTATTTCTGCAAACATATTCATTGAATGCAGTAGCTAACGAGCAGGAAACATATATTTATTCTAAATTCTACAGAGTCAATACCTAGGTTATACAACGCCATATTAGAAATACTATATTCTGGTTCGAGTTAGCTATTTGTTGTAATTGAACAGACAAATTTATATTTAATTATACGCTGCATTCATTAAACGATTAATGTAATGGGTAACGAATTCATGTGCGCGCATGCGCAACATATATCAATGCAGAAGTACATATCCGTGTCATATGTACTACACAGTTTAGTTGTTATAATTTTAGCTGCCTTATGCCATGCCTTGTATATGGTTTGATGTGGGGTCACCAGCTGTAGAGCTACTTTATACATGCCTGCCATGCCTTATACATCGTTTGATGTGGAGTCACAGAACTCTGTGGGGTTTCGTGTGACGTATACGCTGTGTTTTGGTGACGTTGGATCGGAAGAGTGGACTGGTTTTCTCGATGCGAGGGATCAGGGCTTCGCTACCATCGGGTCTGTGATGTGAGGGCTCTTGAGGGATCCTTCAACAGACTGAGAGGAGCGGACCATGCGTGAGTGCTTCTCTGGCCATTGACTAGAGCGCGTGGAACTGGAATTAACATCTTGGTCGTCAATGGGCGCCACGATAGTTATAGTGTTCCATGTTATTTCCACTATGGCATTTCATAATTTCATTCATTTCTATTGCTATATCATTATGTGAACGATCGATAGGTTCATAATTTCATTCATTCCTATCGTTATATGAACGATCGATAGGTTCGTAATTTCATTCATTCTTATCGTTATATGAACGATCGATAGGTTTTTAATTTCATTCATTCCTATTGCTATAGCGTTATGTGAACGATCGATAGGTTTGCAATTACATTTTTTTCTAAATCGTTATTTGAACGATACATTCATAATTACATTCTTTTCTAAATCGTTATTTGAATGATACATTCAAGACTCTTTATATTTGGGTATAGATCACTTTTATTTTGTTGATCGGTGATAGGAATTCACGTTTGTTTTGAAATTCCATTTGTTAAATTCATGTTTTTAGTTTCTCATTGAGTTAATTGTTGTTGATAGTTCCAAGTTAGGAACTTTATAATTTTCCTTATCTTATTGTTTATAATGGTGTCAGATTTGTTGATATTTAAATTGCGTTTATAAATAAACATCTTGTAAACGCAGTTGCTTTTGGTGTCTTCCCTTATTCAGTCCCAACCCGGCTTCATCCTGTGACAATTGTTAATAAGGTGATAAGATTTGATGATTATAAACCTGCGTTTAGAGGATCTCTCGGGGACGTTAAGATCATGGAGATCCCATCAAATTGTCAAAATATTGAAACAGATGTTACAAATCTGGATTATGTAATTTTAATAACAAACATAGTGCAGATGGTTTTAATACATTTGCTCATGGGCACAATAAGCATGCAAACAAACATGTTCAGAAGTTAATTTGTGCAACAATAAATATAGTTTAAATACTAATGTCACTCATTAAAACTCCCAAGTAATCTTCAATAAAAAATATTTAGCTGGTTCTGGTGTAATAACGCGTGTGTGTGTTTTGCCACGTGTTTATCTATGATCCCCTTTATAACAGATTTTGGTTTAGTCTCGCATCCTTTTATTCTTGGGTCATCCTAATTTAAGAGCATCGAAGTTGTTCAATATTTCTTAGTGTCTAATTGTTCCATACCTTTTGTCAGAAATCATTGTTGAAGAAACACCAACATATCTCGGCACATCTTTCATAGAAGGTAATGATTTTGCACATCTTAAAACCAATAACAGGTTTTGGTTTCATGTAACAGCTCATGCTTATAATAGAATGTTATGATTCTAATATAAATTGTGTGACACAAAATAAAGCAGCCGTAGAGCAGCAAATAGTGGGATGGTCAAGGGATTTCTAGATTATTGACAATTTTCCCATTAGACCAAAATTTGCGGTGTTGCTCATGTTCTATTTTTTTTTAAACTAATCTTCATTCATTACGTCTAAATATTTTATCTTTTAGAAAGAAAATTAGAAAGATATTTTGTTTTCAATCGGACGAGTGGCAGAAATCTGCATCAACACCGTGAATGTTGATCAAACGAGAAAGTTGCCAAGGGTCTAAAAGCCACTATAAAACTTACTACGATAAGCGTGGATTACCTCCTTTTCATTAATGAATATAATCATGCATAATATTACCGATAAAATAAATAAAATTGTATCTATTTATACTATGTTTAAAAGAAGAAAGAAGTGAAAACAGCTTTCAAATAAAGAACATATAATTTGGATTGGTGTGTGTTTAAAAGAAATCGCTTAAAAATGTTCCAACCAGCCATAAAATTCAGAGCTGTGAAAATTCAAGCCCTTATTTCTAAGTGTGCATCTGTTTTGCACCCTCTCTTTATCCATAGTACACTTTGATTGTCAATAGCATTGCTCAAAACTTCCAGTGGCCCTTGTAAAACACTGCTTCTTTATTGTTTCATCCTACTTGGAACACTCATAATAGTCAGCTTAATAATGCTTTGGGATTTTTCATTACGTTTTAAAAGAACTGTTAATTACAAAATGTACTAACTCTTTACGAATATAAGTAATATTATAATTTACAGTAATTAGAAGAGGGGATCCTTATTCTCTTCAAAGTATTCATTAAATTAATTTTCACAGAAACTTGCACAATATTATATTGATGTAACAGTTGAAAACACTTAGAATAAATCGTAATTGTTATTATAGCTGCGGAGAAGTGATTATACTTTGTAGTGGCTTATATCAAGAATGCATGCAACGATATTATTTATTAATCACAAATATATACCCTGTTTTTGCACATGTAGCAGTGCGTATAGCTTGATTTATGTATCCTACAATAGCTTATGATCGTATATGTGATCCTATTTCAGTTAAATATATATTAGTTTTTCAAGAAAAAACTAAATTATTAGATCTTTCATTGTATTTTATATCATGTAAATAAAAATGCATTATTTTCATTTTTATGATGGCACGTTCTGATTTTCAATAATAACCTATGTCTAATATTTATGTAAATCCATTCTTTCTTTATCCTTCATTTTTATCATTTCCATTATACTTATTTATTTGGGAATACCTATTTTATGCTGCGAATTAGACAATTCCTTTTTTCTTAGGTATTCCAAGGAACTTATATTAAATGTGAAAACATGTTTGCAATGTTTACATAATTATGAAACGGCATTGTTCTAAGTTATTAAAGGGAACCTAGTACAATACAACTCTTTTGTTCTGGAAAACAATTTGGCATACAATGACTTTAATTTTGGATTAACAAAGATACACAAACAGGTGAGTGCGATTGTCTTTTTAAGATTGTTTTGATCAAACTACTCAGGGCCTATTTATAACCAGATTGTACATACAAAATTATGTCATTGACAATTTCATGACCTCAAGGTTTTCATTTTCGTAACTCATCTGCTCAGACATTATTAATTTGTGAATATTTGTAAGCTGTATAGGTAGATACACATTTGATGTATTAAGTCATATTATAATGGCATCAGTAATTTATGCAAATGTAATTATAAAGCACAAGAAGGATGGGCCCAAAATATGTGTTGAATGGGTGTTTGACATCTGACACTGATGAGACAGTAAATAGTCACGTTGAACATTTTAGTATCTTTGTAAAAAGACATTTGGTGATTAAAGATGTTTGAAGAAATGCTTTACAAGAAAAGATGAAAAGAATAGACTTGAAAATTTTATGTCTGAAAGCTTGTGGTTCCATATGCTTCACCTTGTTGCAAGGAGACACATGCATAATAAGATATAAAAAAAGAAAATATAACATTTCTAAAGGAACAAAGTAATCTGTTTAAAGCAATTTCGCCCTCTCTAACACACGAATTAAATGCACGCCAGACTGCAAATACAAACACTTGAATACATAATGATCCGCCTTAAAAGGAAACACAAGATTAAGGTAGTTTGATTTTAAGAATCATTTATGCGATGTCAGTGAACAGATTACATCCTTTAAAAATAGAAGTGGGAACAAATGCAGAAAAAAATACTCAAATCGAAATTATTATATAAGTTTGAAAATAACGTTACAATTTATAAAATAACATTCTGAAACAGCCACAGCTACGCTCCAGACACTTAAGGAAATATTGTTTGATACAGATGCTCACGATGCAGATAGTAAGATCTCCAGATAGATACTGTCAAATATATGATATACAATGCCTATCAGTGCCAGTATTGAAGTGAAGTTATCTTCAATGTTGCCATATACCATCCAAAACTACTAACAACTGGACGAGGCAAGTCAACAGTTCGAGAACAAGTTTTTTAACTCTTGTGTGGCCTTAATTCACTTATATATTTTACAGCAACATCAGTTGTACCAGTTTTTGAAGAGGGGAACGAAATATTCAATGATCAGTGTCAATAAGGACCCATTTTTTGGAGACAGTGCTAATAAGGTATGACGATAGATTGGTCAAGACTGCGAGCAAAACCTTTGCGCAGATGTAAATTCTGGCTGTAACATGTCGTTTTCAACAATCTTAGAAGATTACCTCTAGGAAGAAAAGAACTAATAAAACACAGAAACGAGTACCTTAGAGGCAAACATTGTAAGATGTTATGGCACAATGCTGTGCAGATTGTATATTGCATACAATGGTTGGTGAGCTTAACATAATGACAAAATCTGGATTGCATGATCTGAATGTACCTGATTAAATTGATGCTTATAAGACTTTAGGCTTAGCGTCAAGGTTCATCAAGACGCCATTTTGGTTTATTCTTGAGAACAAGACAAATAACATATTTGACATGGACACATACTATTTCATGCTCAAAATGTATATACTGGATTCAGCTGACAATGCTGTAGACTTCATGCTCTGAGTGGACGCACACGACCACTTGTTGATACTGTCCTGGGAGGAAAGCAAACGAAGAAAAAAAAAAAAAAAAAAAAATATATATATATATATATATATATATATATATATATATATATATATATATGTGTGTGTGTGTGTGTGTATATATATATATGTGTATATATATATATATATATATATATATATATATATATGTGTGTGTGTGTGTGTATATATATATATATGTGTATATATATATATATATATATATATATATATATATATATATATATATATATATATATATATATATATATATATATGTATATGTGTGTGTGTGTGTATGTGTGTGTAGCTTGAGCAAGGAAACAATGCTGTATTTAGGAATAATTTTGTAAAGAAAGATCTGAAATAAAGAGGAAAGTTAGAAAAGAAAACACGAGCAAGAGTAAGCTCACTAATAAGGATGGTATAAGAAACTCAAAGAACAGGAAATAATAACTCATGAAATTATTTTTCACGGATTGTGGCAGATACCAGACACTGTTCTTATATGATTCAAGTCAAACACTATCAAAGTAAAAGTTCTAAAAGCACATTTAACATTTCACAAAGAAAGTTCTAAACAAAGCACGATGGGTAAAACGGTCTTCAATTTTCACAAAGAGTCAGCTATAAACACGCACAACTAAAGTAAAGGAGCTAACTGCAATTACCAAAACACTTTTAATGCATGCTTACACAATGTCAACCCAATCTACTCCATCATCAACTGAAATGCCGATAATTGTGAAAAAGGGTAAGGTATAAATTCATAGAAGATGATGAAAATGCATTGTACTATGCAAACAAGATTATATTTAGTTGTATACAGATGGGTACATACACAGACAGATGCACACATAGATATATACACATTGGTGTTTTGCTATATAGCTGTGCATGAGATTAATGTAGCCGTGATACAAACGGTGCGGCCTTATACTGAGTGACATCTCTTTTAGACTGTGGGACTACTACATTTGTTTGACTATGGATACCTAATTCTTAATAATCGTAATAGACAAAATAATCAAATCTACATAGTGCATGCAATAGCTTGTCATAGATGAAATAGCTAATACCTTTGATTGTTTGATTACAAGTGTACCAAAGATTCAGATTGCAATTATCTTCTCATATTTTTGAAACCGTTTACAATAATAGAATTATGCTATTGTGTACGAAGAACGTTAACTCTTCAACATTTACATCTAATGATTTCTTGTTTCTCGTTTGTCCATCCCTTTTTTTTAGTTTTAGGTTCCATGATACTCATCCTGATTTAAAATAAGATATAAAACATAAACTCAAGAGGTGCTATGTACATACAAATTCATGGATGATTCTATACAGAACGGGCAAGAAATCATTATTAAGGCCTGTAAGTTAATCAAACAATGACAATTTTGAACAAACTCTTTGTATAACAGTTGTCATGTTCATTCTTTAAACCCTTTTCATAACTTTTATTTAAGCCATGAAAATGAAATCTGCAAATTTGTGTTGTCCTAAACAGACCTTTCCAGCGGCGAATAATGTGTTCCACCTTTATTAATATAAAAACGTGCTTGACAAATAGCTCGCATTAAAGCATCTCGGTCTCGTTTTATAATGCACAAATCACAAACAAGCAAACAAAATGATCAATTTTTCTAGTTGCAAGAACATCATCTTGAGATAAGCAAAATAAATCCTTGCTAGAAAGCAAATGCCATGCACCGTCATCCCGAATATCAAATGATTGGTCCCTAAAATAGTTCTGCGATTTTGAACCGACAGGGATATATATTTTTCCATTATACTTTAACGTGGATGCACACTAACAAACATTAGCGATAATGATGCATAAGGCATAATCAAACGTCAGGTGCAGATAAGACCAATATTTAATTTCGTTCCCCATCATTGGTTTCAGTCCCATATATACTAAGTCCTCCTCCAATCTATGTTTATCATAGTAATCTCGCCAGCGTTAGCTCAAAGTCACCGTTTAAACCCTAATATGTGGTTTTTAAAACAATCATGTTCGTATGATTGTCTAACGCCACCCACCTCCCTTTTTTCTTTTTGGATGTACATTACTTTGGAATTATTGTGAACTCATTCAAAAAAATTCTAGTTGCATGATATTCACATAATATAACAGTATGATCCGTTTATGTTATAACGAAGACACTAAAAGCAATTTCATTAATGATATTTTTATTTATAATGAGATTGAAAATAGATTACACCGGACACTAAACAAAAAAAAATGTCCACTGAGATAAACAAATGATATAAGGAAAAGTATCCTGTTAATAACTCGAACTAATCATGCCATGTAACTTTAGCAAGTAATCAACACCAAGCAGCAGAAATCAAACAAATATGATTGCATTATGGATTTATTACATGGATAATCAGAACTTAAAAAATAAACAATGGTTGATTTATCACGTAAGATGATCAAATTGGGGATCTTCACAACTATGAATATGCAATTATTCACCACAATACAGAATGGAATTTGTAAAAATACATAAATTCTGATAAGGATATACACAAATATATACTTGAGTCTCACTACAATAGTAATAATTATAAGTTCACAAACACGGAACATATAGTTGGTGGTGTCCAGTTGACGATAGCAAAGATCATTAGTCTAACTGCTTTGTCGGATGATCAAATTTTCTCCACGCATAAGAGTCCGCCGAAAGATCGCTCAAGAGGGATGTTTGCTGCATACCTGTTGGACCTGAAGCTTTGAACCCTCACAAGAGACAACCACATTCTTCTTCTGAGCCAACGTCATAACTGACAGCAACACACAGGTTATTCAAAAAGTCACCGAGTTCTTTTACTCTGTATCCAAACTATTAATTCTACCATTAATCTCACATCTCCAAATCCAGAAACATAGTCAAACCGTGCAAACATAGACAGCCGAACATCCAAACAATCAAGCATCAGACACGCAAATTCAGAAACAAGGTCACATCTTGACACCCAAAGCAATTGAAAAAATGACTAATGCAGTGCAGCACATGAGACCTCGTACATGTAGAAATGCAACGAAACACGTTACACATGCGCGCACAAGACGTTGGCTGTTGCACATTAAATTATTTAATTGGAACTAATGTGCAACATTATCATTATCAGGTTTGAATATGAATATGTGTCCAACAAGAATACTCATACAAAACTGAAACATTTTCTCAGACATTAATTCATAAAACCTTGAAATAAATTAAACTCCTCTTTTCGGTTATAAAATGACTAACGTGAAAATATTATAGCGCATGTAATATGGTGTTATAAAACAGGCTTGACGATCTGTAAAATTTAGATATCCAATACATCAAACAATTGTATTGCATATACGAATGACAAGAAGACAATTCAATTTTATAAGTCACTTGCCTCTACACTAAAGATTTCTTCCGTAATGCTGACATTTTCCTGACGATATTTTGTGACGTTTTATGATGTTACTGTCTACCTTAGTGCCATCAATGGTCTGGCCAAGATGCCATCCACTGCTAGATGCTTAAGTTAATCGTTTGTCTCATTGCTGACTCTTTGTTCGTTCACCATCAGGTGAACCGAACAGAGTGTTATAAAAAAATATAAGACGTAAATAAACCAGTATCTGGTAAAGCTGTACGCAGAAATGAAACCCAAGCACATTTTAGTTCAAGTATAATTCATTAACCTTAAAAATGCATAATTCCGTTACATATATCAAGGCATTAAAGCATATTGGAATTCATTCTGAACATTCTATATTTTGGACTTGCAATACATTTAGGATTACTTGAAATCTAATTCACCTAAATTGTTTATTGACTTTACCCAAACATTTGCTTTCACTTATGTATGTTTCATATATTATATGCATATTTAATTTAATGGTTTGTTTCTTAGTTTAATTGTTTAAAATTTAACTAGATGCTATTGTAATGTAACATTGTTTACTGGACTTGACCTTGTCCTGAGTTGAGTTCATTTCTGCTTGACCTGATTGGCCTTTTAAATTGATTTTTATTTAATGTATTTAAACAAATAACACTATAATAATATCTTCATTATTCTCTATGCGTATGAACTTATTGACCGAATTATTATTCAGGTAAACAAGGAGTGGTAAAAATGTTGATCAGGGCCAGGGTTCTCGAGATTCCTAAGTGAATTTATTAGACTATATTGCTGTAAATAAACAAGACTCATTAGATCATTCTATAAGGATAATTTCTATTCAGTAATGGTTGCATTTAAAAAATTCTAATGTGACCTTAGGTCAAGCAACGAACTATATTATCTTGTGACAGTGAGGATTTTAAAAGTTGTACTCTGACATCTAACATTTTAAGTTGTGTTACGTTGTGTCCAGTTTTGGCTGAATTTTATTTTCTTCATTTTATTGAATTTTAGTGATTATTTAATCTGGGAATACAAAAATGCTCTGCCAATATTCTTGGATAAGAACATTCGTTGGAATTTATACTGTATTCAAACCTGGAATAATATTTACTCTGATTCAACAAGAGACTGTTGACGCATGAGTACTTCTTCTGCTATAACAAACAGGTCATCGCCTTGAATTTTGGATCCCTTCGGGAAATGAACTGAGATTTATTCAGCACATTTTATAACTAGGACTTGTGTGTTTAATTCTTTGATTATTTTCGGATTTAATTCCCAATGCCGTAAGTTCTTTTTTCTCATTTTTCACTTTCTATTCTAGGGAAAAATTATTTTTTAAATTTTACAAAGCTTGCTGTCTTCACTCTTTTCTGTTACTTCTTCTAAGAACATAGACTCGTAAAAATGCACACACAGACATACACACAGATATATATATATATATATATATATATATATATATATATATATATATATATATATATATATATAAGTTTTTGAAGCCATGTACGAAACAGGCCTTGTGTAAATTTCACGAAAGTGACACGTCAATAAAATTATATGCTATTTCAGAAACACGGTGCTCTACTTCGAACTTCAAGGTGTGATATACACTTAAAGTATGTTTTTTTGTTGTTACTCATTATGGAGGGGGGCATCTCTTTGCCTCGTTACTGTGTTAGACAAGATAGAGAGAGAGATACGGACAGAGTAACAGACATAATTAATGTGTGATAAAATGGATTTTGGCGTACCCCTAATTATAAAATCTGGTCACACGTAATATAAAATGATTAACAAAAAACATTGTGTAAAATTGTACCTAAGCAAAACCTATTGAACTACCAATATGTTATATGCAGATGTTTGATCGCAATTTTATTTTTTACTGCGGATAGCTCAAACACAATTATTAACACACGGTATATCAGTAACAGTATTCATGACTAGGGTATCTAACAACGCAATCCAATATCTTCGTTATGCCCACAGTTATTGCTTCCAATTACATGTGAACTATAGGAACATTCAAATAAACTTGATTCAGTTCCAACGCAGTAAACATCGTCGAGCCAAATGGGACCTGTGCCGTCTGGAACATTATCACTGCTTAGAACAGTACCAGATCTGCAAAACAAATTGTATTTTGAATGTAAAGCAGTCCCATCAATTTCAAATCTCCTTACAATCAATGTTTGGTAAAATGTATGCACATATTTTATTTGTTTATCAATTTAAATATCTCTCATTTTATATATGTACAGTTTTGTCGTGTGCCTAAAGAGGCATAATACAAGGCCTCAAAATCTCAACTTAAGATTTATGGTTTGCGCAAGACATCAAGAACATATTGCACTAATGATTCAAGACAATAATGGTCATTTCTACTTGAAGGTGAACATTCAGGCATGAAATTTGTTTTTTGTAAGAATTACATTATATTTATAACATTATCAAATTTAAACTAGTATTTTATTTAAAGCGCTTAAAACTTACTTTCACTTTAACTACAAATTGTGTGTCCGAAGAACATAATTCATCATAATATGTGTGTTATTGTAGAGTGCTAAATGTAACTTTCTTTATTTCAGAGATCAATTGATATCAATAGCATGCGATTGGATCAGAGACGCAAAATAAATATTTCTTTTTAGGTACTGTGATGATAAGACACATAATGAATATTATTTCAACCATTTAGAGCAAATGTTATCTCTAACATGTTTGCTATACTAATAATCAACTTGCAAATATGTCATTATCAACAAACCAAGAGCAATAGTTTGTGTTTTCTTCCTCTCTAAATATCTCCTCTAAACTATATTAGCTATCGAGGCAAAGAATACAAACATAAGTTGAATACACTGCGGCATGTGGAATTTACAACGAAATAACCTATGCAACTTTCGCAGACAAAATGTTGGAAACATGCGTAAAATGAGATAAATGTAGTACATACAAGTACATATTTGCAAATACAATACTTCCTATAATTTCAAAATCGTAATTTCTAATTTATACTGTTTCATTATTGATTAACATGCTTCCTCAAACGGACAAATTAGGAACTGTACACAAAACTCGAAATATAAAATGATCTCCAATGGTGTTAGATACCTCACTGGATTGTCATGACCTGGCTATAGTAGTATGATAATTGCTACAGGAACGTGTGCATTAAATAATTGTGAGCCCCAGTCAGCTTAAACTAGCACTCTAAACCCAGATAATAACTGAAGACTAAATAGATATAAACTTTTTATAAAAACATGTAAGGTATCCAGTTAGAAAACATATTCAGTTAACATGTTAATTCACCATACGGAAGTCTACGATATATTTGTAAGAGGACCAATATTTCTTGGTCTATTCTTCTATTTGTCTATCCCAAATTTCGTCCTTTTGTTCTCCACATCCCCAATTTTCCGACGTGTAGCTCCTTTCATTACATTTCTGTTTCCTTTCGTTACACTTCTTTTTCTTTCTTCTTACTTATATTCTTTTAGCTCCTCTTGTGTGGCACCGTTAAAGCTTCGTTTAAGAATAAGACAAAGATGATAACCCATTGCACACTTGAACTGCCTTCGGGTAATCGACCCACAACTCTCACAGTTTTCCTATATTTTTAATTTGCAACCATCCTTACAATGTCCTATGTACTTACAAAACATAATTGCATAGTTTACACAGCTTTACGCCACTGGATACAATATACGTCTTTATAAATAAATATGGCAATAGTCACCGTCTAAAACTTGATATAGTTATATACAGTAATGTACGACATAATTTGTGAAGTATTTATAATGCATGCGTCATAAGAATTATTACAGTTATAACGAACACAGGGTCTGGGTTCTTATAATTATTAGTTTAATTCTATGCCTGTTACATTCTCATACATGCATATCTAATTCATAACAAAGACAATTAGAGTAATTGAATGCAACATGATCTACCTAACTCAACACATAATTCAATTTGGAAAGGATATCATCTTACCGTTCAGAGCTTTTTCTTTTTAATCGACCCTGTTTCCTTATAGCCAGAACCCGATAGTAAACACGTCCATCTCAAGTGCAATGCCAAATTGAATGAAGTTTCGAATGTATGCCCAGATTTCCCCGGTTAAATGTTGCACTCCGACCCGATATTTGGTTAGCCCTTAGATTTCTTTGCCTGAGTCGTTCGCTTGCATCATTTTAAATTTGCTGTCGGCGCGTCCACTTTTCCAATACCGAATATATAAGAACCCATGCTGTGCCATTAATATAAATGGGCTAAGGGAACGGGATGAAGTCTCTTTGAAAAGTTTTGGCCGCAATGATTGATAACGCCTATATATGGACTCCTAATCTAATAGATTTGAACAAATATGAAATTTATGTTGAGATTAGGATTAATTGTTAGTTATATATATCTTTTTCATTTAACTTGCACACCCCTCAATCTCAATGGTTCTTAGTTTTATTACATTTGTAAATATCAGATTCGTTGCATTCCTGGAAGCTTACATCAATATCAAAGATAACGACAATAAACAAGCGACAGAATACATTTAAAAATAAACCTAAATAAATGTGTAATGTTGTTTTTTTATTTTTTTATTTTTAAATCAAGAGTAGCTGTTGCTTATGCAATAAAATTTTCCAGACAACAATGTAGGGTAACGTATATTATTACAATATCTCCTCATTAATGATATAGAGTGTATCCGTTGCAGCATGAACAGCATTATCAGCCGGGACCACCTTTCGTTGCTTTTAGCCCTCATCCATGAACACCCTGCTGCTAGGTGGCGATAGTGTTGATCAGTCTCGTATTGTTTGTTGTAGGCAGCCAGCTCTTTTCATCAAGCTTCATCCATAGCGATCTAAACGCTTGTTTAGCAGTGGTCTCCAGTATTTGAACCGCAACGTTGCTGTCCTTCTCAAAGACCACAGAACATCTACCAGTTATCAGACCACGTTAGTGTCCCCTCACTGGCTTCTCAGCTGACAATCTTTGATTGTCGACTCTCTTCCTCCACTTTTCGTAGATCGTCCTGGGGCATTTAACTTTGTGTTGCTGATACAGTTCCTTAATGCGCTTTGTGTGACCTGCTCTGAAGCATTGCCTTGTTGTGCATGTTGTCCTCACTCTATCCTTGAACAGGGATCTTCTACTTTCTGCTGATTTGAATGCATAGAACACTGGCCACTTTGTACTAGTTATGACTTCAACGCTTGCAGGAACGATGTTCTTGTCATGCGTACTATTTACAATAATTAGTACCCTTGATTTGGCTACTCTGTAGTTTTCCACCACTGATGACAATGGTACTCAGATCATTCCAGGGTTGGCATAGATCCCAGCTCCTGTGAATGATAGTGCATCCATGCCATCTGTGCAGATACTTGCTGATTACGCTCTCAAAGCTCTCCATATTTCTGCTTGCTATCTCGCATGCAATCAACTGCCAAACCAGTTTAGGCATAAGTCCATTTTGTTTCATCCATGCCTTGAATTTCCGGGGAATATGCTCCTGAACATTACTGTATACCACAACAAGGCACAACAAGGCAATGCTTCAAGTCCTGATCTGTTCATATTCCGCATTCCTTCTTGTGTACCGACGATTGTAGCTGGATGTTGGTGTAATACCTCCTGATTAACTGATATACACTCTCTGGTATACAGTAATGTTCAGGAGCATATTCAATTAACTTGTGGGGTATGTCGTTATACCAAACGTTATTAAAATTCTTAATTCATTGTTACTTGCCAATTTCACAACTGATTACCTAATAGTACATTGATATTTTCCTGTACAAAATGTTTAATACTGTACAAAGACAGGAAAGAACACAAGTCTTGATTCCACTTTTAGAAGCAGATTGATTTCATATTTGGAACTTAATAACCAGCCGTTATTATATACTTAGCAGAAGACGATGAAATACCAAACTTTGAGCAGTATATGCAAGCAATTGTATCATGATAAACGGTGAAATAGATCATTGACGAGGCAACACAGAAGCTATAACAAACTCTCAATGACCATGTCACATGACAAATTCAACTGGAATAAATTAAGAAAAATTTGAATGATGAAATCCACTGTCGTGATTACAAGACTTAAAAAGTCTCATGACATAATTTATGGTGTTCCAGATTTGAGAAGGATTATGTTTGTACTATATCATGGAATGCATACACTGTTGCGATTACAAAATTTATATCATTAGTCCGAATGCTTACTATTGAATATTGTTAAATATATGGTTATGTTAGATCCAGAAAGATGCGAAATGTTTGCAATTACACTTTAAATCTATAAGGACAATCTGCCCTATTTAGGAGTAGTGATTTACGAAATCTGAATATGTCGCTTGGAACTAATTTAGAGTGGTAGATATTTCGACAAATCTGTGTTAGTGGCTGTATAAAGATACAAAACTAGAATCAAAGAATGTAAATCCACCGCAAACGTCCAACAAGAACTTCATTGGTTCTTTTGAGAGAGTTTGGCATTTCAACAATAATAGAACTTAACTTCAGTTTCTAAACTGTCACATACAAAATCATTTTCTCTGTGCCTTATCGACATTTTTGTCTTACATTTTACTATAATTGTTGAAAGTTCTCTAACGAGCATGTGCAACTATATTTTTTCTTTATATATATATATATATATATATATATATATATATATATATATATATATATATATATATATGTGTGTGTGTGTGTGTGTGTGTGTGTATATATATATATATATATATATATATATATATATATATATATATATATATATACGCACGTGGACCAATTTACAACAGTATTTTGTATATCTAATGGTCAATATAAGTATTATAAGGTCCACATTCACCAAGAGGAGCGACGTTTTATGATTGTCTTCGAAGAGAAAGATAAAAGGTAAATTGGTATAATTAACTTTGTTTATTTTCTGAGATTTACTAGTTAATCTTTTTAGCAATAACTCATCTCCTCGCAAAATTGTAAATATTTCTGGCTTAAACGAATGCACATATGAAATCAATTTGTTTTCCGGGGAATTTCCATATGTCAATATCGGGGTATTTATTGCTTTGTTTGAAAACGTATCTCAAAAGTAAATTGATCCGTTTTCCTCCAAATATTTATGTGTAGTTTTAACCGTGGCTGTTGCTACTGCAATATATCTAGCCTTTTTGTCCACTTTGAAAATTAACTGTATTAAAAACTGGAGATATCTAAAGTTAAAAATGCATTGAGATATATGTAGCAGTTATGTTAATGTCGTTCGTTTGCTTTTATATATCGAATCCATTACTAACTTCGATGGAATTATGCAAGCTAACAACTGAGCAATCACGGCCCTATGTCATTTTTATAAGATTAACAGGCAAGAAAGGCAGTTGTACTAAATGATACTGATATAAAAGAACATATTTATGCTCTGTGTGTTTCATATTGTGAAAATCTAAAATTGCTTAGCATATTCTTTCCTTGCAAATATTTCTTTCAAAGTGTTCAAAGTCCTGTAATACATTTTGCGTATAAAGTAAAATTCAAAATCTGTACTCAGACATTATATAATTTCAAATTGTCCAGTTCGTTGCTTTTATTTTCCAAAAGTACAGATCAAATGTTTATTCCGTGGTGTGCATCATTTAGCATGTTTGTATCATTTTATAATATTCGTTACCATATTTATAACTAAGGGTATTTCCCACTCGGTTTCTCTCTCTCTCTCTCTCTCTCTCTCTCTCTCTCTCTCTCTCTGTGTTAAATATTGAACTACGTGCAGCATTTTACAGGTAATGAATCCAATTCAACTTTCTTCTTCAGTATAATTCATTTGTTTCACTAAATACCTGGACGATTGTTGTAAAATATACCTTATACCAACTCTCTTATCTTTTGGAATTTTTTTCGTATGTGGTTATTACTGGTAATTTACAAGACCTGAGTGATTAACATATAAATCCAATGTAAAAAAATGTCCAGTATTTTAGATCAGGTCATTTCAAGGGTTGCTCGTCGTAATATAAATATAAACATATATATATATATATATATATATATATATATATATATATATATATATATATATATATATATATATATATATATATATATATATATATATATATATATATATTTGCACTGACAGACACGGAATGTATTTATCTGAGTGTGGAATTCACATATAGTAACTTATAATGCAGGTCTAAGTAAACAATGATGCCAAGACCCACAAATGAAAACTTTTCGTAAATTACCAGACCTTGACCCTAAGGTCAAGGTGTTAAGCGAGTGTGTCGACTAATGAATAGTCTAACTTTGTAAAGAGGAACCTTCGAAATCCATCAGATGGCCTGAATAGAAATATGCACACGTAGATACGTGAGCCCAAAACCTTAGTGATAATTTTCATGCCTGTGACATTGACCATGAGGTCAAAAATGTGAATGATTCATATAGCTTCACGATGACAACTGTTAAATTTAATGAGAATCGGTCAAGTAGTTTAAGAATGTATACAAATGAAACGTATTCCAAACTTTGAATAAAACGTTCACGACACCATCGCCGCTGCTTTCATAAAAGTATTTGATATTTAGAGCTTCCTAATAACTTGACAATGAAAAGTTGCTGAACTGCTATGAAGAGACTTAGCGGCGAAACATAAGCTGGCTAATGTGGCGTAAGTCTAAGGTTTCTAAGGACATATATGTGATTTAGAAATCTTGGAAAACTCGGGAAAACGGTTTGGGTGGATGATTAGAAAAAGCCTAACTTCGTATACTTAACATTGCGAAGGAACAGCACTGTTTGAAAGTGCAGATAGATGATCCAGTTCCCTGTATATTTGAATATTTAGCGTTCTAACTGAAATTATTTACCATAAAAATGTTGACAAGTTTAACGTTCCTGCTCACACAATTATACACATTTCACGCTATGTCATGGAAATGGATAGTAACCATACTAAATGGCGATTTTCACGACTAGGGAAACGACGACTATGCATAACTGTAATTACCCGGACGTGGTTCCCATCATTCTGCAAGCGACCTGGGCTTCTTTCTCCGTGAAGTGGTCATCACACACTGTTCCCCACTGACCATGATACATGACTTCAAGGCGGCCTTCCACAATGCGACCTGCAGAAAATAATGATGATGTTAATAATAATAATAATAATAATAATAATAACATCAATAATGACAATAATACTGAAACTGCTTTCTTCACACATACACAAACACGCACAGATAGATAGATAGATAAATAGATAGATATATAGATAGATAGATAAAATAGGGAGAAAGACCGAGAGACAGAGACAGACAGAGTCGGAAGGAGAGTTACTGTTGGCTAAAGCATCTCTCTTCAGAACTAGCTGTGCACCATGTGCATTCTGATCAATTACCTGTTGATTGTTTTCCTGGTTACATTTCTATTTACAGTTTGCATTATGATCTCACCTATACATCCAAAAGTACATTTTGTTCTGCAAACAATAGAATATGTACTTTTGGTCAATGATGTCTTGTCTGTCTTTATTATTGTTTCGCCGTAATTTTGATCAATTACAAATATACCATTTGTAATGCTTAGGGTTTGTAATTAACGAGCATTAAATTAATAGCATAATTGGTTTATGATCTTGATTTCTAAATTGTCTGTATACTTTTATTTACTTTGTAAGAAATAATGTATGAATGAATACCAAGATCTTCTTGAAGTGATAATAACAAGTCAACAAGTGAATTCGTTTCAAACTAGATTTGTGCAATGCTATTCTAAGGTTTTCAGGCTACATAATGTATACGAAAGAGTTCATTCCTAAGTAGAACATTGTTTTAACATTTATATTAATTTCCAAGTCATCACCACTAAATAGTATCTGCAATTATTCCTTCACCAACATGACCAAATGTTCGTGTTGCTGTGAAAGATAAGAAGATTAACGTATAACGTTTCTCATACAGCTTGAAAGTCATAAATATTCATCTCAACTCCACAATCTTGATCAATTCATTTTGCAATATATATATATATATATATATATATATATATATATATATATATATATATATATATGGTACAATTATTTCAGTGAGCAATAACAACATCAGATTAATATGTGAATTAGCAGTTATAACTTGGTAAAATACGATATCAGTTTACCAGACGGAAGAGCACAAGACACAATATACAAGATGAAAGATAATTATAACTTTTTGAAATGCAGCTGGTATAGTACTACAAGAAATTCTCTCATCAGAGACAATAATCAGAAAAGATTTACTTGTAACTCTGGGGAAAAAAAACTTATAACAGGAGGTTCGATATAAAATCACAGAAGGATACATTTCATACTGAATACCTAGGAAGACACGACTTTCCAATATTATGTCTCTGATATCACTGAATATAATAAGAGGATTACAACAGCCTTTAAGGAAAACTATAAAATAAATAAACAAAATAGAAACAGACTTTCTACCAGCTTTAAAAGAGTGCAGATTGCATGGTGGAAATGGTTAAGACTGGTATATATTTTCTAAGAAGTAGAACCATACTTGAAAATGATTATACGTTGGAAAAGCTTGAGGTTTTGGTTTTGTAATATAAATAAAAATCATCGAAATTCATAAAACTTGTCCTTTTACACATCACGATTCCTGGCACTGGCGAATTCAAATATTAAATATAATGTGCATTGGGATGTTTGCAGAATCGCAAATTCATAGCACAATTTATATTCACAGAAAGAGAAAGAAACGGGCACCGACGTATAATAATTGTTGTGGATGAAGGCATCTATAATTGCTTTCGAATAAAGGATTTATCAAACTGGTGTTTTTTTCCGATATGCCAACCATATCCATATATAACTCATTTCAATGCCGAAATACAGCTGTTCAGAATATGATTATAATAACAACAATTGCTTAAAACAAAACATTTCTTTTAGTAAGGACTCTATTATGAACATATCTAAAATAAAATGGCAAAGAATTTGCCTTACAAAGGTCAGTCAAATTTGTATACAGTTCTCAGACTATCTGAACATTAAATATTTTATACTCAACAATCATAAACAATTATTTGAAATTAGACATTTCATTTTTCAAGAAACTAACTTGCCACAAATCGCGAAATTGTTCTCTAGTTTTCGAGGATGATGTATATCACGATCCATTATGAATTTAAATGTCTCATTTACCTACATGACAGATACTTCAATGTTTTCTGAAATCTCGGCAGATTTTATGCTGTCTTTTATCAATAATCGCAATATAGGTCCATCATACTACTTCTGTTTAGTTGGGCAAGCTAATTATTTGACTTTGTAAATAGATATAGTCGACTTAGAATTAATCACAGACTATTACTTACCTAAATATTTGATCGAAACTTAGTGGATGGCTAAGCTACCATATTACCAACCATATTACCAACCAGAGACGCTAAAGCAATTGCATTATTATCTCTAAAACGCTTTTTCATGTTGTAACTGGATATCTCCACCAGAATGAAAGGTTAATTTATGGCTAAGAATTTGATCCATTATGAATTTAAATGTCTCATTTACCTACATGACTGATACTTCAATGTTTTCTTAAATCTGTCTTTTATCAATAATCGCAATCTAGGTCCATCATGCTACTTTTATTTAGTTGGGCAAGCTAATTATGTGACTTTCTAAATATATATATATAGGTATAGTCGATTTAGAATTAATCACAGACTCTATTAGTTACCTAAATATTTGACCGAAACTTAGTGCATGGCTAAACTACCATATTACCAAGCAGAGACGCTATAGCAATTGCATTATTGTCTCTAAAAACGCTTTTTCATGTTGTATCTGGATAATATCTCCACCAGAATGAAAGGTTAATTTATGGTGTTATGATGTATTTGACTAGCACAAAATTAGTAAATACTTTAAATATCCCCAAAACCAGATTGACATTCGTAGTATTTATTCATTGCTCCGTAATGGGTTCACCATACCAACTTGGAGTATTTTTTTTATTTCGCGTGCGTGTTTGTTATAAAGTTAAAAATGATAAGATCAAATGTGTGGCCCTTTTAGATCCATCTGTGGCAGAATTCATTATTTCGCTCCATATTTGATTGGACAAAATAACTCTTATTTTGTTCTTCTTTTAATTCATTATGGTTGCAAAATAAAAATATTGTATTATTCCTCCAATCGCCTACTATTAATTCCAGAGCACTCTATTGTTTATCTCTCTCACAGTTTGTCCGTTATTAAATGTTTGGAGAGTACTGTAACATATTATTATTTCATATAAATCTGTATTATGTCCATTACTTTCATAAATATAGTTTTGTAATGGCCATTTATTTAATGACATTTTAATGCTAATAACATGTGAATGAGTCATGTATAATTCATACGACGTTTAGCTCATAAGTTTCAAGGTTAAAATCTACTGTAATGGTTCAGGCATACATCACATGATCCAACCGGGACATTATTTTTTGTAGAACGTCAGACAAACATATTTCCTGATTGTTTAGAACTGGAACAACTTATTTATTTACTACAATGAATATTTAGAAAAAAAAACAGGCAATTCATTTAAATCCCTAGGTATTGCATTTTGTTACTGACTATTATTTTTCTGTAAAAGAGATTAATTCTCGCAATCAATTATTCGTAAGGGCATTAATACTTTGTAAGGGTTATTAGGTGTATTGATTCATTTATTTAATTTCAACTAATTCGTTGGAGTTATTGTGCTACAGCATTCATGTAAAGATAATTTTATAAAAGCTGTACAGAATTCATATGAAAACATTCAAAGACATTTGGATTTATAAATATATTGGGATTACCGGGAATTCATATAAAGATATGTTGATTTATAACATCATGATTCTTATGTCTTTTTGGTACAGCAGTACGATATAGACATTATCCAGAATACCATTGGAAATTATTAGGATTACTTGAAACTATTAGCGCTCATATAACATTTAGAAAAATAGGAATTCGTTGACCAGTCGGTAAGTTATTTTTAGTTCTTTCACTTTGTATTTTAGGGAAATAATTTTATTTATTAAATAATACAAAACAGTTTGGCTTTGCTCTTTGTTCTATCATAGATAAGAGTCATAGCAACAGCATTATATCAAGGATCAAGTCTCTGCTTAATCAAGATATACACATTTAACATCTTTTCTTGCTTTCGTAACTGTTGGATTTTTGTCATCTTTCAGCACCACTATGTGCCACAGAAAACGTTTGTAGTATAAATGTGCTGTCCATACTCATATAATTCTCAAATTCTTATCATCTATTGTCTTGCATATTAATATATTATTATACAAAATGTCTACTTGCTGCGTCAGCTATTTTCGGCTAACGTACATTTTTAATATACTTCATATTAAAAATCAAGTAAATCATTATTGACTGATCTGATGTGAACTAATTGTATTGGTTTTCTCTAGGGTTTGTAAAGACGATCACTTGGAATTGTACGCTACGTTTATGATGTAACGATTACTTTTACACCTATCCCTTTATTTCTGCTAATTAATATGATAATAGTACTCTTTGTAAATTCGTGTTGTGACAAAAATCAGTCACCAAGAATCGATGACTGCATTGATAAAATTGGAAATGCCAAGTCTGTCACCAATTCTGAAAGTATTTTGTCAAATTCCATAAAGAAAATTTCAGCATTCGTGATTCCAGATGGACTGTTTCAATATAAAGTAATGTCGCTTGGGATAAATGATTCGCCCAGTATTTTGCAACGTTTAATGAACATGATTATATCTGGTCTAGATAATTGTGATGCTTATGTCAATGATGTCATGCGAAAATTCCTTGACAGGCTCTCTCTGATGCAAATTTGACAATTAATGTATCCAAAAGTGAGTTTTGCTGTGCTTGTGCAACATTAAATTGTTTATTGATGCAAGTGATCTTTGGGTTGGATCGGTATTAGGTCTAGTTAAACCTATAGAAGATACGGTCAAGACTATCTCTGAATTCCCTGGGCAGTAACAAGCACATGATGCGATAGTTGGGTATGTTTTGATAATATTGGAAATTTTGTTCCATAATTGCTGGACACCTGACAAATGCATTGAGCCAGAAATCCATTGGTCCGAAAAAAATATCAGGAGACTTTTGATAAGGTAAAGGCCATACTTTAAATGCACAGTTCTTACAGCTACAAGTTTCAGTCAATCATTCAAATTGTTTGTTGATGCAAGTGATGTTTGGGTTGGAGCTGTATCGATTCAAGAAGACAAAAAGGGTGTGCATTATCCTGATTGCTACTTTTCTAGGAAATTAAATAAGCACCAGAACAAGTATTCCACAATTGAGAAGGAATGCTTTGTTTTGATAATGGCAATACGACTGTTTGAATTCTACAACTGTTCAGTTCCTACTCCGATTATTGTGTTTAGTGATCACAACCCCCTTGTTTTCATTGTCAAGATGAACAAGAAAAAATCAGAGTTTATTTAGGTAGAGTTTGATGACGCAGGTATATAACATTAACATCAGGCACATCAAGGGAAAAGACAATTTAATAGGAGATTAACTTTCACGTGCAAATAAATATATGGTTTCAGGTATACTTTTTGTCATTCATAAAACTTCATCTATGTATAAACAAACTTCGCATGTATAATTAACTAATAATAAAACGAAATGGTTATTGCTAAAATCTTTTTTCTATATGAGTGGAAGAGTTATGTACGTTTGATTTCCTTTGTTTTGCTATATATTTTTATATTTTTATTTTTCAATACATGGTATTGTAAGGTAACGTTGTATGTTGGACTTGACGTAGTACAAAATTGAGTTTATTTCTGCTTGACCCTGATTGACTTTTTAAATGTTATTCTCTATAAACAAGAAATACATTGCTCTATTATGCTTTATGTCTATGGGTTTAAAATAATTAATATTAATAATAGAAGAGGTAAATATGTTTATCTGGTTCCAAGTTTTGGAAATTTTTAAGCAAGTTTTACATATCTAGGCTATTGTTATGTAAACATTAGGATCATTCTAGAAGATAGTTTTCCTTTTGATAATAGTTTTTTTTTTAGAAAATGTTAATTGCGAACTGAGGTCAAGTAGAGAACTGTGTAATCATGCAATTGTGCAGACTTGGTCATTCGTGCTTTTGCATCTAGCACTTCCAAATTGTATATTATATCTTGTGACCGGTAGTTTTGGGCTAGAATTTTTTTGGTTCAAATTACTGAATTTAAGTGATTATTTTCTCTGGAAATAAAAAAGTACCATATACAGAAAAAAGTGAAAGACAACAAGCTTTGTAAAATGTAATACATAATCTATTTCCCTAGAATACAAAGTGAAAATGAAAAAAAAAACTTAGATTAATGTGAACTGAAACCTTTAAAAATCAAAGAATTACAAACACAAGTCGTAGTCATTTAAAGTCCAAAATAAAATTAAAAATCCAGAAAAAATCCAAAACTGAAGGCGGTGACGTGTCTGTTATAGATCTTATTGTGTTGATTTGCCAACAGTCTTTTGTTGAATCACAGTAATATAATTCCAGGTTTGAATTCACTGTAAATCCCAGTGAATGTGTATATCCAATAATTGTATCAGAGCACGTTTGTATTTCCAGAGAAAATAATCACTTGAATTCAATACTTTGAAAAAAGATTCCTGCTCTAAATTTAAAAAATACTGGACCCAACATGCAACCTTATTCTGCTAAAACATAAATCACGAATGACCAAGTACTGCCAGTTGCAAGATTATATAATTCTCTACTTGACCTCGGGTCACAATTATCATTTTCTAAAAAAAAAAAACATTGCCTAATGGAAAATAACCTTCTAGATTGATCCTGATGCTTATAAAACAATAACCTGGATCATGTATAATTCACCTAGAAAATTGAAAAATTTTGAAGCAAATAAATATATTTACTTCTTTTATTAATAATGATACTGATTGTAAACCTATACATATAGAGAATAATTTAGCTATGTATTAGTTGTTTACAATGAATAAAATAAAACAAATAAATTCAATTTGGGTCAAGCAGAAATTAACTCAGTCTAGGACAAGGTCAAGTCTAACATACAATTTTACATTACAATAGCATGTAATGAAGTAAAATAAAACTAACAAACAAATTAAATATATATAACACTGGAAATTGTACGATACTGTTTCCCTTCGTTCAGACCAATCTTAGAAATGTGTTTTCTTTTAATACTGTAAGAAATGTATTTAGGTCTTCTTTGATAGGTTTCAAAACAAGTCCGGATATTATGTTTGTATTTACTGATGCCAAATCTAAGACGACAATGCCATTACATGTCCAGTAGTATCTTTTCCTTGAGGCACTCTTATTTTATAATATCTCTCCTTTGGCTACTTTAATTAACGCGCAGGACCCTTCCCCTTGCTGGTTAGCAGGGTCAGCTCTGCATAAGTCTTTCTTTATTCCTGAAGCTATCTTACCTTTTTATTTTTTAAACTTACATGTTTATTCCGTTCTATTTATTTCTATCTATTTAAAACAAACTATCTATCAGATATGAACATGTTTAAAAGGTCCGAGATGGACTTAAGCTGATAGTACAATTATGAGTAATTGAAACCTTAAGATATAAATTGTACAATTCGAACGCTTGCAACCAAATAATGTATCTAAATTAATTCAAACAAAGAAAATAAAGAATATCTAATTAAATATATAAACAATAATTGCACTATTAAACACCACTGAATGTATTAAGTGTTGCAGCACTAGAAGCATTCAGAAAAGTAAAACATATCGTATACGAAGTTGAAAATACTCTTTATTTCGTCAAATTATTTATGTCGTAAATGATTAAGTTTCATAACGGATAAAAGTGTTCCTAACAAAAATATCAATATATGTCATGCCATTCCTTCTCTCTATTATGAACTGTATGACACAGAATAGTAAGGTAACTTGTTTTCACTTAACGAGCACTGTGTTCGTGAACAATAGTAATAACAGATTCAAAAACTATAAATGTCATTCAGAGAAAACATATTAGAAGATAATAGAAAAGTGAAGGTTTGAAAACTGCTAACCATATCACTGACGAATAAATGGATCGTACGTTTTAGCCTGTTTTAGATTGCATGCTCAATCTGAACAATACGATTAGATGTACACTGCAGTAATAACACATCGGTCACAAATGTGGTCCAAAGCAAAAGATATCCGTCGATAATAATTTGTCATGGGCATATATATTTTCAAATATTTTTTGCATCGTGTGTTTCTTCTATTTATTTTGAAAATAAATTTTGATTTTTATCAAGAATGCAATCAATGGAGCCCTAGGTGCGGATAAAGTTAATCCTAAAATAAATTGATTAAAATTCACTAACGTATCAAGAGTCAATTGATTTCTTGCAATTTTTTGTTATGCCTGTCTGTCATTCATTCGCATAATCAAGTGGTCAAAATGTTATTGCCTGGATGGAAACATTTGACAAAGCATTAGAATATTAGCTGATGATGCAAATACCGGATGTATATACACATTAATGAATCAGTTGATCATTTCTGTATTATTATACTTGTTACTCAAGCCTTAATGGTTTGAAGTATTCCTATGTTATTATTCTGCATTGCCTTCTAGACTTTTGGTATGGATTTATAAAGTTGTATACTTAATTTGCTCGCTCAGTCCGATTTTCCACGGAAGCATTTGTTTCCTGCTAATTTGTGCAGTTTCGACCATTCTTGTCACATAGCAGTTTTTATTTTGATAATTTATAGCAGTCCTTTCTTGCTGGTCTATTTAGTGTGTGGGTCAAATAAAAGAAAAAAGAAAAACACATGTCTTGAGATAAAATAAAATATATTAAATACTGGTTCGTGCTAGGTCGATGTATTGATGCAAATTTTCTATGTTAATTCTCGGACGGTGCAACAGAGTGGTATCAATTCGGACCATCTTTACCGAACTTTCAGCGGGTATTAAATATCCGTGTAATGCTATTCTAAACAGTGAATGACGCGTTCTTCTATAATATTTATAAACGTATGCAATATTTTCCTCGTTGATTGACGAATATTAAAAGCGTTATTTCTTTCAGTGTTTTTTCACGATATGGATCAGTGACGAACTTTAATTGAGTCGTTTATAGCTTTGAATCAGTTATCTAATTTGGAACTACTAATTGAACTTGTTATATTGTAACAGAGGAACAGCATTAGGTACTCAGGAAGAAACCAGTTATTTTCCACAATTTCGTCGTTGTACATACCTGTGCAGGTTTCGGTTTCCGAGCAATCCCTGTAATCTGCGGATGGTCCATCGCAGTAAGTTCCACCATTTGAGGGGTGAGGAAATGTACATGTTCTGGTCCTTGTTTGTATACCTGATCCACATTTCACGCTGTTTGGGCATGTGCTCCAGGCCGTCCATGAGGTCCAGTCACCATTTACTGAAATGACATCTCTGGTATTTACTTTCTTTCCCCAAAATGGCAAATATTAATAATAGTAAATTTGAAACAATACTTTCTGTTATCATTTGACTTTGAAGGAATACATTACCTAATACAAAGCTTAGGCATTATGAGGCAAGAATCACACGTAAAAGATATTGAATACAAGGATGCATCAAATGCAGGGTACATGTTAAATCCTAACACAAATGGTAAGTCGATGTTAAACAAATCAATTCACCATACATTGCCCTTGGCCTGTTTCTGATTTTTTAATTCTGTCTATGATTTAGACATATTCCTATCAGACTTCAGCTTAAACTATGTTCCATTTCTCAGATTAGACAAGAAAGGTATAATATGTTTTTGCTTTCATTTATTAACGTTTTGCTGCTTTGCTTGAAACTTTATTGAAGCTTTTCATTCGCACAACTGCTATTTTCAATTAGTTATATTTATACAACTTACTGTGCTTTTCGACCTACCTGAGGGTTGTGGATGAACTGTAACATTTCAATATGATGTCAACGTATCGATGTTTGGAAAATACCGGTTTACTGTAGTTTTTGTTTGGGGTTTTAAGTGACATCTACTCAAGTAGTTTGTTTAGTAGCGAGATATTTGGACTAAAGTGCCTTGCTCATAGACAAACAACGGTAACTGATCCAGGCTGACTTCATTGTACAATTCGTAGAAATTATTGTTTTATCAGTATTATGTTTCTAATTAATGTAGGTGTATCCAAATGATTCATGCAAGTGGATTGTAAAGAATACTATACCCCAAAAGAACGGGAATAAACAGCAAGAAAGTATCGGGCTGTTTTGTTCGAGGTGTGATCGAGATGCATGAATATTGATAGTTACAGAACGGTTGGTACAATAAAGATAAGATTAAGTGCTCGGTTCTAAGGGCACATAGTTGTAGCCGCCCGGAGGCATTGTACACTTTGTTGAAATTCACGAAACGAAAGATGCATTACATACATTTTAACAAGGATATATCATTTCCGACATGTCAGTATATGTCAACGAGAAACAGTGTAAATCGCTAGGGTTATATTCAATACCAATCGATCAACATTGGACATCATTTCCGTTACAATGTCGGATGAACGGAGCAGCAATAAACTTGTGTAAAACTTTTAAAAGCTAAAAGGGTTCATATTCGGACAAACTTTAAATTTTTGCTGCTATGTATATGTCATTTGATTTTTTCAAAAGTTTTTATAAACTTTCTTTTATTATGGTATATGCTGTATTAATGTAACATTGTATTTTGAACTTTAATTTTTCCAAAATCAAATTTATTTTGTACTTGACCTGAATTATTGATTTTTATTGGGTAAAAATCTAATAAATAGATAACATAATCATTATGTACTTGGGTTCAATATCAATATCATTATTAAAAAGAAGTAAATTGTTTATTTCGGTCTTTGTCTACGTTATTGGAATTTTCCTACAATTTACCTGGTGTACCTTACATAGTCCATGTTATTTATTATAATTTTAGTAACAGACGTTAGTAATAGACGTTCTACTTACAACAAACGTTTTATCTTGCAAACAATGGAACTTTCTAGAAGGTTATTTTCCATTATGTAATTTGTTTTATGAATTGTGACCTGAGGTAAGCTACAGAACTATATAATCTTGCAAATGAAAATATACTCATTCGTAGTTTAAGATCTAACATAATACATTTTGTATTATTGTTGTGTCAAGAAGTTCATTTTGGCTGGAAATTAATTTCTTCATATGATTCAATTCAGTGATTTATGTTCTCTGGAAATACCGAGTGCTTATAAAACAGTATTCTTGATCAGAGTTCTTCACTGCTTTTTATAGCGAATTTCAATATTCAAACATGAAATTATATTACTTGCTTACAACAAAATACTGATTGTACATCAACACAATACAGGCCGCCAAGGGCACATCAAAACCTTCAGCGTTGGTCTCAAAATTGGGTTTCCACTAAAGTTCATTCAGAACTTTTATCATTAGGTCGTGTGTCCGTAATTTTATGGTTATATGGGTAATTAATCCGCAATAACTTAAGTTCTCGTTTTATTTTCACTATGTATTCTTTGGAAATAAATTATGCATTAACTTTTACGATGCCTGTTGCTTTTCAACTTTTCTGTTACTTATTTTGAGAGCATGAACTCGAAACATTATCAATATTATATCTATGGGATTGTCAAACATAACTTAGTTGCTTTTTGCAATTAAACACCCTTATTGCACGCTCCTTTGGTTAAAACAAAAGGTGTGATAATGGGGCTTTGAGAGGTTTTATACTAATCAAATAATTAGGCACGAAAGTTGTTTAATACCATGTAACAAAAGAAGTGTCAACGGATACATAAAAGACAGTTCGCTACATCAGTGAAAAGAGTCGTAGCACAGGGCTTTGCTGCACTAGTAATTCAGAAACCTGGACTATGGTTTTAGTTACACACATAAGTTGATACAAACCCCGTATGTTTTTAGTTACACACATAAGTTGACACAGACCCCATCAAGTACGATTTAATATTCATAGCATTTGTTCTGGTTCTTAATTGGTATCTTGCTAGCAAGATAATATATAAAAAGAATGACCATACTTTCTATTCTTTTAAAAACACACATAAAAGATTCTCTACCAGAAGTCAACACATGAAAAATACTTGAATACTGCAATCCAATACATCACTGTATCACATCCACATAGACGCTAGTGCACCTTACATAACGCAACAATAATTCTTACTATATATGGATAGTTAGTCGAATATAACATTAAACAATGAAGCAATGTACGTAGGAAGTGATATAAGGTTGAAACAAGTACACGAACTGGCACATATGTTTGCAGCATGGTTCAATTACTTCTGACTGAAATGGCAATAGGCTAATGATAATTCCAGAAATGGAACCGCTTTCGTCTACACCCTCATGGAGAGACCCGTTGACATAGGAACCAGCAGACCTAACATCACTTTTTATTTTCCCATAAGAAATTGGAGAGTTCTTTTCATGCTGTGCAAAAACTAGTTGAGAAGGTTGTCTGAAGTGTTTTCCAACTCATCATTTGAAAATAATGTCTCCATGAAAGTATACCGAACGTTGTCCGTTCTGTGAGTTCCCAGTTGAGGCAGCAGAAATTGTGAAGCATTTGCTCCATGACAAAGGAATCCTCAAATAACAAATTGTTTCCTCGAGTAAGAAAAACAAATGCACAGACATGCAAAGAAAATTATAGCATAGGTGTTAACAACGTTTTCCAGGACTGTTATGTATATCTATATATAATTATGTAGAACGTGTTCATGGCTGTAAATTGTATTAATTAGTTTTAGTTAAAATTCCGTACCCATATAGGTTCTCTTTAAGATATTAAGAACGTAACATTGCATACGATCTATAAATAGATGATTACGTGCCTGTTGACAGTTACTGATAAGACAATTAGTAGTAAACACGATAACAAGTTGCGGGCTGTTTTTCATTGGGTTTCGGTCAGGTGGCATCTTAGACCAATGAAGTTATTCCCCACTAGGTCACATGAATAGTCATTTTTCAAATTAGATGAGTAGGAAGATTAGCCACGTGGAGATACTTGCGACATATAGTGGTATGAAAAATGAGCAATAAGCTTCATTCCTTTTACGATCCTTAGTTCATGCGTTGAAATACTCTACTGATATGTTTAACGCTTTGTTTAGATATTGTGAAGTGGTCATTGTATTATAATATTATTCTGGGAGTATTGCGAAATATTTAAAGGAGTTCTGGACAGCACCATTTTGAAACGTGAGGACTGGTTTTGGACCAGTATATTCGTGGATCTAAAATCTATACGGAACGTTTTGTTCTTTTTGGACTTTAACAGAACCTTTTCAGGATTAGTATTGCATTTAATTCATGATAATATATGTTCCATTTAAGTTTCCATTTTATATGATTCATACAATGTTAGTTACTTTGTACAAAACTTGGTGTTGTTTTAAGATGTTCCTTAGTTTATGACAACAGGTTCGAAAGAGGAGATTTGGTTTTAAGTTGATTATATATAGGATGATAGCCAATGTACCATAAAGCATTAACTTTCAAATGAACAGAAAAACACATACTGAAGCTAATGCGATGTATATTGTTTGCATGTCTGATGGTCAAGTAGATATTAAAAACAAAGCATGCAAAAATGTTGTAACTATCACTATGTGGCCTAGCTGGTGCTATTTATATATGCAAAGCGCATATTTTTCCAGTGGATAAATATATGTCAAATAATATCAAAGAGTGCTAATTTGTCTCGTAGCTAAATTGGAAATCACTATGTCTGATCTAAATCTGCAAAGGACTGAACACATATACCCTTTCGATTTTCTTTTGTATCCTAATGATATTTCTTTTTTTCTGTGCAACAAAACATACGATAGAACGTTGTTACCTAAACGATTAATATCTTCTCGTGAAGATAATATTTTAAGTGCTTAGAGTTACCGGTCTAATACACGAGGTTAGATGATGTAAAGAGGAACGCAGGTAACTTAACAAGACTAGGTCATTTTGAACTACGAGTGTCGCTGATCGTGCAAATGTACAACTTTGTGATGAAAGATTTTAGATACAATAGATGCAATGGACACTGTATTTGAGGAAAATCATTAAATATAGGATTAAGCATCAATTCCAAACAGTCCCAAATAAGTTAAGATTTAATACATTGGGAGTTCCTATTTCTTATAGAGTGTTCATGGGCCAGTACGTTAGTTCTATTGTGTTATCCGTTATATAACAAATATCATCGTAAGACATCAGTTCTACTGTCATAACTTACTGCGATGTATATGAGTGTTCTGCTGGAACTAGAGCGTATTGTATTTATAGAAACTATGAGTGTCCTCGCACAGTTTAGGCTGTAAGAGCAGTTGCAAGGCAACATCGTTTTACTACACTGGATATTGGCAACTTAAACATGTTATGCCTATTTTATCGTGCTTATATACAGAATAGTAATAAAGTAGAACTATTAAAGCTGTTAACCTCCTGTACTACCACCGCCAACATCATTACCGACAATGTATAATACTATGTTCTCTCAAATAATTAACAAGACATGCAATCACACAATTTTTCTTCTATGCATATGGAGTACTTAATAAATGAATCTTAACACTGTCTTAACTTTCCTAAACGTATATAGAACCCAAATGGCCAAGTTAGGAACGTCGACGATAAAAGTATCATTACTCCATCTTAAATGTGCATTATATATTAGTGATGATGAGCTAAACGCACAATACGCAATACTTAACTGAAGTCTTGTTTTGGATTCTCCAGAATCAGCTATAATGAATACTGAACAACAAAATATGTCTTCGAAATCTCACAAAATATATCACCTTTTATGCTGGACTAAATTGGCATCTACTCTAACGTTTCATTTCAGTAATACCTTTATGCTCACCTTCACAAGATCGTATCTGACAGTTAGAGTACTCTGTAGGCTGGCCATCACAGTACTGTCCACCATTAGCCGGAATTGGATTCGTACATGTCCGATCTCTATGCTGTATGCCATTATCGCAACTGGAGCTGCAAGTCGACCATGATCCCCACCATGTCCAACCCCCATTTACTTGAAGAAAAAATAAATTGATATAACAAATTATTAAATAATGTTTTTATTAAATACTGTATGCTACCCAAAGCAACCGCGCAAATTTCTGTATTTACACTTCAAGAACATTATGAGACTTCTGCTGTATATACATATAAGCTTATTCCATTATTAAATACATTGTTTTTAATTATGAACTGATACAGATTTAACAGTGTATCACATGGCATTCACATTTATGCAAAGATTGAAATGTAATTGCTAATAACTACCTCCATCTTCTGCTGAAAGCTTTGCCATTTACCAAGTAGGGTTTCGTTTATGGCAGTATGTATGTTACTTTTACGCCTGTATTATATTGTCGCAAGCAAATTTTTAAAACAGTACTGTTGACTGGTTAATTATTTATAAGGAATGCAGCACTAACCTGTGCAAGAACTGATTTGACATTCATTATATTGCAACGGATCGCCAACACAGTAGTCCCCACCATTTGCTGGTGTAGGATTGGAACAGGTGCGTGTTCTGTGGCTAATACCCTTCCCACACGTGGATGTGCAGCTCGTCCATGATCCCCATGCCGTCCAGCCTCCATTTACTGAACAAAAGAGTTTCCATACATAAATAATTCCTCGATGTCAACTCTACTAGTCAGTTTGGGTCCTAATTCATAAGCCCTAGCTTTGTTTTATTCAGTCCTAAAACAATTACATTATTGTTCTAATTCTGTAATATGCACCATCCATTCGCTCAATATGTGTGAATTGCATGCTTGATCCACTACATGGCCATCATACTTATTATCATTAAATGATTATCACATCAAAAGACCATGCTTAGAATCGATTTTATTTATAGCCTTCTTCGCGTAATGTACTTTCTATAATGTTTCTGTATAATAATTGATACAAATTCTCAGTTAATGAGAGGTTCCTCAAAAGTGCTAACTATAAGAGAACAATGCAAAGCCTTTTACAACAAAGCCTATCTTTAAAAAAGAACACATGATTAAACATCCCTCTTAACAAATGTCGGCTATGCATGTATATAATTAGTTGCTAATCACAGACAACGCATTGCCTTCGCAAAAGGTCTCCTGGTGGAAGTGAGGTCTAAGGCGATAACCTTTACGGGTCACTGACATATCAGACTATGCGAGAATGTTTGCCAGTAGCTTCCCTTTGGTCGGGGCTTCATTCTGGGTAATATCCAAGGTTCTTCCTCCACCAAATATACTGGACGCTATTTATAGCGTATCATATGATGAAAGTGGGTGGAGTGATTTGGAGTTTTAACGTAGCTTTAACAATTCTGCATTCGTATCTCCACGATGTCTGCAGTGTGGCACTTTATAGTGATGTCTAGTACTGGGTCATCGTGCCACAGACATGTAGCATCATGTCACACCCATTTACATTACCCTGACACCAGATCGGCCAGTCCTAACCCTAACCTCTTAACGGTGAGTGCCAAGCAAGGCAACTGCAAGTACCATTTTTTAAGTCCTTGGTTTTACTCTGTCTGCGTACAAACCTGCGACATCCGGACCTTAGCTGTCTGGTGAAAATGGTTTTAGACCCAAAATACAAACAAACATTGCATTTATTGAAATAAAGCTTCTTTAATACGTAGATATCGGCAACATAGTATAGTTTGATTTAAATAACTATAATGATTTTTCCCCATGCAACCTTATGTACCAATCCTTACAAAAGCACTTTTTAACTTGATAACAAATACAATTGCTAAGAAATATCTTTATCTACCGATCTACCTTCAAACTTACCTTCCTATATACACCGATATTGCATAATTATGTTCAAATATAATTATTTACCATTCAAATGGAAGCATTCTGAGATAAATGAAAACTATTTCGAGTAATCGAAATCGCAGAGAGTTTTGAAGAGGCACGTAGTTGTGTGTAGGAAGATGATTTATTATTCACAATTAGCTATGCTACTATTAAATCGATTTTTGCTGTCCGAGAATTCTTATAGAAATCATGCTGGGTTGAGTACAAGTATAAAACGCAGTTCTTAAAATAACACATAATTATTTTGGGATGCACTTTCCCCTTCTCAATACGGTATTTAATTTGAGACATTCCCTTAAAATAGTAATTAACTTAATTTAAGACATCATTCTAAATGCATTAATTTAAAGAATGTATAATACCTTCTAAAATTCTCACCTGATTCCAAAATAATATTTGTACATGTCAAACGCAATTTATTTGTCATACCTGCGCACGTGCCCTTAGTACAAAGGTTATATTCAATCGGATCCCCAAAGCACATGTTTCCATCATGTGATGGTGTCGGATTGTCACAGTTCCTCCTTCTGTGTGTAAGCCCCATACCACATGTCACGCTACATAAACTCCAGCCACTCCAAACGGACCAACCACCATGGACTAAGAAAATAACAATACTACTACTACTACTACTAATAATAATAATAATAAGAAGAAGAAGAAGAAGAAGAAGCAGAAGAAGTAGAAGAAGAAGAAGGAGGAGGAAGAGAAGAAGAAGAAGAACTTAACCAAAAGAGGCTCATAACATTGAAAATTAATTCTTTACATGGTTTCAGACCATTACCTTCACAAAGAAAGTGAGAATGAGTGCAGCGTCGAAAATAATCGTCTGTAATAAATGAAAATACATTGACAAGTTAAAGTCGAACCCCTGAAGAGGATTCGTCTTAAACAAAATAAAGGATGAATAAAGATTCTCATGACCAGGCACTCGCAATCGGCAGTTGATACAAGGATTAAAATGCAAGGCTTTTCATAAATTTTCTTAATGTGCGCTATTAATAGTCATTCACTATTTCACCCAATCGGTTAATGTAACCAGCTAGACCAGCTTAAGTACAAACATTGGTATAAAAAATGTCTAGTTTTGCAGGTGTCTCTGAAATATATTGGACTGAATGAGAACGTAAGCGATACGAATACAACACTGGGAAATTGGGAAATTAACAAAATTATTGCCTGATTTCAAGATCATTGCCATACGTTTTACAGTGCCGGTTGACTCTTCCACACTATGAACATGAAAATGTAACATTGTATAGTAATAGTTCTAGAAAATTGAACCAGATATCACACTTATTACATTGGTACCACTGATGCCTATACCTTATTAAATCTGTGGCAATATGAAGAACATAAGTTTACCGAACAGGCTAGACCTACCACAGAAAAAGACATTACCAGGAACCTGACCAAATAACTGAGAAATGTCTCGTAAACTGAAAAAGAGATCCCCCATAAATAGTAGACAGTACTTGGTAGTTATACTAAAGTTACAATAAAGGCTTGGCCTAGAACAGAAAGCGAAATACCCTGCACAATAAATAATGGGGGGACCCTTGATAATATACACAACATTAACATTGACAGTATACCATGACTGAAGATTCGTTACTTTTAATAAAAAGAATTGAAACGATAGAACAACAGCAAGCAACTCCCAGAACGATACAAAATACGGGCTGCACATGTAACATTAATACATGTATGCTATTATATCAGTATTAAATGTCATAGCGACTGGAAGAGCTAGCAGCGTGTAAGTACTCCATACCTGGACATTTATAAAGGAAGCAAGGGAATGTTTCTTTCGAATTCCCTGGACAATCTTTCCCTCCATGAGTTGGTGCTGGATTTGTACAATCACGTGTTCTTGTTGTTGTTCCATTATCGCATGTTACAGTGCAACTCGACCAGTTTGTCCAGTCAGACCATCCGCCGTCCACTGAAAGCACAATGTTTTACATTGTATTATCAACAAACGACAGTTATTGTTCTCGATACTAACAGTGTTATTATGCCTTTGCCATTTATAATGTTGCTACCTAATAACGATTATTGAATGCAAACGATGTCGGTGCTTAAATTCTACATGTATTTTTCCGATCGTACCCAACGTAGTTAGTGTGAGCTTTTATATCGTTGCTTCTTTACCATGTGGAGGTATTCAAACTATCGATGTTATTTAAATTTTTTAAACTTCCACGTGTTTCAGTATGCCATTAGTCCAAATGTTCATTAAAAGGACAAAATTAAAACACTTTGTCATTCTGTATACAGAAGTGATGGACGTACACACAACGAAGGGTAAAACATCATACTTATTTAATATATCTGATCACTTGAGGATGCATCTTATCGACGTTTACATATTATTAGAACGTTCAAGGAGAATATTAACTTAAAAGAGAAAAGTTAAACAAAAGCATATGATAAGAAAAATAGTAACTGAACTGTTGTAGGAAATAAAGGACATTGGCAGCCATGGTGGAACAGCTGATACTAAATACGATGCTGTTTAATCGCTTTAATTAATAAAGTAGGTTTTTCTCTGTTGTTTATGTTATGACGAGATGTTAGAATGTTCTAACAAGAGTGGAAATGATTGCGTGAGTGATGTCCGTACATGGGACAAGACAATAGAGTTATAGGATGTAGATTATGTCTTTTTAAAAAGTGCATGAATAGTAAGTGTAACAGCTGATACATAGTTAGAATTTATCATGAAGAAGATCATATTGTTGTTAACTGTACACCATATGTCCAAGTAAGCATTGGATACATTATTGGAATGGTCAGTCGGTTCTCTCATGGGACATACAATCAATTTATGGTGCATAATATATTGTTACGTAGAATCGTTTCTTATGTGAAAAAATGCATGGAATGAGACTTCTTACAAGTAATTGTACATTCAGTTCGTTTTAATTTTCACCTGTTACTTCCTTTTCAATCGTTTTTCTTTATACTCTATAAATTTCAGAAGATTAATTATCAAGTATGATATTTAAATTTTTTCCAGGATTAAAAAATTGTGCAAATCAGCTCACACGTATATGACGAAAATTGCGTTATAGACTGAAGGGTGGGGATAATACAATTGCTGTAATCACTAACAGTTATAAAAATACGTGTCTTTCCACGAAGATACTCATGTATTCATTACAACTTTTATATCTTCGTTCGTTTACATTGTTACAAATTTATTAAATTAGGTAAATACCCCGCTCCCCCCCCCCCAACAAAAGGAACGTGACATAAATAACGAAACAGTTTAGATTAGATCCTTCTCTGATCACCTTGTACACGATTTAATGAATCATCAGATTTTAAATTTTCGTTTTGTAGCCTAAACCGTACATACTCACGATTTATATGAACAGAAGTGATCACTGCTGGTCCAACTCGTTTGATCAAAATGAAAGAAAATGTACACATGGTTACATTTAATTTAAATGCAAAACTAATATTAACATATATTCTAGTTACAAATATAAACACTACTTCTTTAATATAACTATTTAGAACTGAAAATTCAAAAGCTGCTTCATGATAAATTGTATCGAAATCGACAATTATACTTTTATAAAAAGGTATGCATCTTTTAAAGTAATTAAACGTACAGTATATATTGACGTCCGTTCATTTTTGGATTTTAGCAAGATGAACACCTCACAACTGAAGGAGTGGCAACAATATTTACATATTACCGATAGAACAGAGCCCACAAAAGCGTTTGCATATTTCCTTGGCTTTCTCCACCTCCGCACAAATATCAACAGCATGTTGAATAGTGTCACAGTTATCCAAAACGTCTCTGCAGTGGGCTGATGAAGATCCTGTTGGAGCAGCTGAAAGAATATATTCAAAACATTGTTAATACGTTCGGAGAAAACCAATACTTCGCGATTACTGTATTCCATACGTATCTCGTATATTTAAGGTCAACTGCATGTTAAAAGGATATTGTATTTTTTAATTTTTTTTATATCAGTCGGATGTGAAAAATTACTTTGAAGAATGTTTGTTTTTCTTGGTTTGTTGAACAGCCATTTATATGTATGAGAATAATAAGGACAAACGGGGCCGATCTTGAAGATATCGCGATCGACACTAATAATTTACTGCAACTTGGTGTATATCGAAGTTATTTTGCATTGCGAATTACGTTTACTCTAAGAATGCTAAAGTTTGTTTATACTACTTACGTGCAAGAGTATAATCTCCACATGTTCCGTTACAAAGTTCGTATTCATATGGATCTCCAATACAATAATGCCCATATAGAGACGGAGGTGGATTATCACACAGCCTGTATCTCTTTGTTAGTCCTACACCACACCGTGAGCTGCAAGATCCCCATGCTTGCCAATCAGACCAGCCGCCGTGATCTGGGGGAAGAGAACCACAGCGAACCTGATTTATAATTAGTCCATTTGAGTCAAACAAAATTATTCGGTTGTTCTTTAGAAAAGCGTTTGCTATTCTGCACAATTATGGGTGTTATTCTGTTGGATATAAACCATGGATGAGATAAATGCAATTTCATTTGTTAGGAGAGCACAAGATGTCAAAATTTGTTTGCATAAGCTGTGTTGTGTTAACAGAAGATGAACCGAACCATTACCTTGATGTGGGATTTTCTTGAGAGTATCTAGTTTAAACGAGTGGATGGAGTATATGGGATATAGCTGAGTTACCAGGGCATACGGGTCAGGAACAAGAGATGCTTGAATTTCTTTCTGATGGCCTCAATATTTTGATTAAGAGGGCATATACATAACAGTCTTCGCGTGCAAATTGTCATCAAACTATTCGGTCCGCGTTCATCCTTTGTGTTTGTAAACTGCTAATACGGTTTTCGCAATAAATTCATCTGCAAGATGCAAGGGATATTGATATACTAAGGGAAATCAATTACCTGTTAATTTAATTCGTTACATGACCTGTAAGGCATTAACTATCTTTCCATTTTGGTATGTCCATCCCAAAACGTTAAAGTGTAGACGCTTCCTGAAAGGATGTGAATGTGTATACGAATATTTCGAAGCTGCTACTTAACTGAATGCAACAAGCATCTTGACTGAATCTGTTCATTTTCGAGTCAGCAAATAAGATATCGGAGCGATACATGTTTCATATAGGTACATATGGTACGATCCGTTTAAACGAAAATGGATAGACTACCCTGCTAGGCGAATAAGGCTCTGTGCCAATCAGAATCACAACTTATTGCGAAGTTATTTGCAGAGTACAGTAGCAAAGGAGTGTAAAGAACTGATTTAATATATAGATTATTACAGCATAAGACTCCTCGCCTTCATTCCATGTGATAATGTGCTGGAGGAGATATACAGCTAAGACTTTAATATTATACTTTGGGCTTAGAGACAATGAGGAAACAGTATTTGATATGAGTAATGTTTTCATGAGTCTTTATCTCATTGAAGGGAATTAGCTCTCACGATTGGTCACAAGCCTCTAACTTATCTGTGTAGAAGATGCAAATACAAACATATTGGACCGCTGACCACAGCTTCTACAACGGTACTGAGTTATGATTGAACCAGTTATAGGATACAAAAATGCAATAATATCTTATATGAGAAACCCGTGACTCGGGAAATATATATATATATATATATATATATATATATATATATATATATATATATATATATATATATATATATATATATATTCCTTTTGTGTATATAGTTATTTTACGGCGTTTTAAGTTTCTTGAAGTAGAAGGGTACTTCTTTTTTCTACTTTCTGTGTCCAGTGGATTAAGAAAGCTTTGCCATAATTTCGAAATGGTGTGCCGTTATCGTTCAACAGAATTTGTCAATTTGATGCAAAAAGACGCATGTTATAATATTCATTTATTTATATCGCCTCTTACAAAGCAAAAATAAAGCACGTAAACGTCAGGTATATATTTGTATCGATGATAGTATATCCTTTTCCGCCTGCATGGATGAACAATGAAGAGGGCTGATAGATCGTTTGAAACATAGAAAGTAGCAGTCGTTTTAAAGCAAACTGCATGGTCTAAAAGCAAACTAACAAGAATTTCCTACAGACAGATTAATCGTACTTACAAAGCAGCCTTCTTCAGTCAGATTTTGAATTTATATTTTCTGTGGAAACATGTGTTCTGCACGAAATTGTTATGTGGAAAGTTTTCTTAGAGCACGCTATTATTTTAAGCATCTAAACTTAGTGGCAACACTTCAAAAGTGAACCTTTTTATAAATTTACATAAATTATAATTTGAATATAATTGATCTGTCTGATTCAAATTGAAAAATCGTAAAATGAGGATTGTGTTTGATGTACAACTATCGGACGAGACTTTAGTTTAAACGATGGTAAGATTTTCATTTAAGTATGGTTTCAACACATCTTAAATAGATTATGACTTCAAGTAGTCTGTGAGATAGTTAATACTGAAACCCAAATAGCAAGTAGATCTGCATATGCTTACAATTATTATTTGTGCCCCAAAAAGCTTATTTACTTATTTCGCCAATGGGATGTGATAGTTTTCGTGCACAATAATGCATTCTTTACGGTCTAAAGCAATATTGATTCAGCTGTTTTAGATCACTGGATAAAGCAAATCATTTGTTGAGCAATTAAATCATGGGGATTCTTTTGCATTTTGCGGACGAACGGAATACACTATAACGTTCTGTCTATCATAATGTGATTAGATCTACAGAATGAATCGTAATTTGCAAAGTAGTTCCAGATACCCTGTTGTAGTTCATTTTAATAGACACGTCTGCATCTATTGGCATGAAATTTCATGTGTGCATTATCTTTTTCCACATATGATAACACCCATACAAAGTAAATTATAGTTCGAATGGATTATTTCTATTCGATTATTTACAATGCACTGTTGGGTCATTCTTTGTAACCTTTTGAAAGGTTGACAGACGAGATAACGATTTTCGTTGGATTGGTTCCTTTCCCATGCATTATTAAAGGAACGACCACTTTAGTAGGTCTAAATGACCAATTATTTCTTCATATAGGGTGTACAAAAAGTGTGTACAGTACCGTAATGTTCGTACATTTACTGATTATGAGCAAGGCGAAACATATAATGGCAAAACTTAGCAGGGTGACGTAATATATCTGTATGTCAACTGTCGTTAAAGTAATGAATGCATCATTACGATCGAGAATAAAGAAATTCACTAGCAGTTAAGCAGCTGTAATATTGTTGTGGAGTTTTAAACTTTACTTCTTTTGTTTTATTTTTGTAAACATATTGTGTCTGTTTAATGCTTTACCAGAATCCTTTCATTAATAATACCCTTCGTGGTCAATCCTGATTTAATCAAAATATGGGCAATAAAAAGACAATGCTGACATAATTAATTCATAAATAAATGTATAGGTATTCACGTTATATACATAGTGAACAGTTTGGATTGTTGTATAATTTTTTCGTTTCTTTCTATTTAGATCAATCAAATCAATGTACCATTTTTAAATATTGGTGTGCTCTCTTGCACAGTTGTTGCCCTAGGAAAGTAGGTTGAATAATGGAATGATGCATCCGTCATCGTAAAAGCTTCTTTTAATGGCCTTACGTCATGTGCTAGGTATATTTTATATGCCATACATATGGATCAGGATTGAAATCATTGATTGCTTGCGACATGTGCAGTGTAAGTTTTCAATCCTGTTCCGTTCCGCGAGATATGGATCCAAATTTTATCGATTGTGAAGTACACAGGTATCAAAATCATGTCTAACCTATACTGTAGCACGAAACATTAATGTATAAGTCATTTACTCACCTGGACAGGTTCTTAGGAAGCACGATGTATGTTGAGTATCATTTCCTGGACAGGGATCTCCGCCGTTCCTTGGATATGGGTTTGAACATGTTCGATTCCTTGATTCAAACCCTAGGCCGCAACTCGTGCTACACATAGACCACTTTGACCAAGCACTCCAGCCACCGTCAACTTGTAATATAAATTGCTATTATCACATTAATGTACTAGATGACTCATTACAACTCTTAATGTCAATAAAAGAAAGAATATTACGTCAACATTGTAAGACATTAAACATAACTCAACTGATTATGTATTAAATTGACAATTCTATCATCAGAAGTATAATATTTAAGCTCATTCCTGTAGGGTTATTAATGGTCATTTTTATAATGCTAATTAAAATGCACTTACGTTACATTTAAACAGTATTTCTTTATCATTATTGTGCTAAACATTTATATTAAAGTCTGAAGTAAAGAATCTAAATTACGTCCTTTTTGTGAAAATGATTGCAATGATTGAATGTTAAGTATCTATCCATCGAGAATGGTTACGGAAGATTTGAATTTCAAGGTATGCATTTTTAGAACGAATGTTTCGTATACATCCTATCAGACACGTACATTTCACTAGCCTGCTATCAAAATATCACATGGTTTGTACAAATATATAAGTGTTAAAAACCTAGCATTGGTAACACAAGTATTCAAAATACGATTCCATATGATGTGTTAAGAAATAAAATGAAATCGAAGAAAATCAGATGATTGCACATTGACATAAATTATAAATACATATGGAGCTGATATAAGATATATGTCAGCAGTATATACAAAATAAACTATGATAAACGGAAATACAACAGTTAGTACTATATTTCTTAAAGAAAGATTTTTTTCTATCCCGGTATTTTAAGAATAACATTATGGAGCGGAATGTGATTAAGCTGGAATTAACAGTATGCCGCATATTTACACTGGGAATGGTCTTGGGTCAAACCTGACTTTAACGTTGAGGCTACATTACTGAATGTTAGAAGTTGATGACTTCAAACTTAGCTACGTTGTTTCATTGTCAAAAACTGTTTACGTCTGTAATATGGGGTTTATATTGAATATACTTGGTGTGTCTATGAGAAACGTAATTCACATTATTCCTCTAAATTTGCTTTGACAAATGAGATGATATGTTTGTATCCGACAATGAATTATAATGCTATTCAACACGCAAAACATCACAACGTTAAGTCTCTCAGGCTACTCAAGTGCTCCATATTACTAAAGTTAACAGCTTCTAACAAGGTAACTATGTATCCTCAATGTTAAATTCCCATTTGACAGTTAATATAATCCTTGGACTTAGTGAAAATTACAGTTCGACCCCAGGCCACTTCATAGTACTATTATCAATGCGTAATCATTCTAAACTTGACTATTCAATTATATGCGTGCTCTAAATTATTGAAAATAAGTCATAATTTTGCAAATGTATTAATACCAATTCATATTTAATAGTAGATAAATGCTCAGACCTAGATTGCATAAACCGCAATAGCTTTTACACATCGTCTTGGCATGGCTAATATTTGTACAAACATGTTCCAAAGTATTTAATACATCACAATCCGTCAGCTTGTCAGAACAACCCACGGTGTTGGTACCTGACAAAACAAGAATACAAAGATGATTTGATTGTGCTAATATCAAATTTTCATTTAGTACAGAGGAATTATTTAAACTTTTCACACAATATTTGCATGGCAATTTCTTCACCACGAAGGGATCCATTTTCTTTTGTTACTATTTTTGAATTGTCCCTCTTGAAGCAACTGTAAAATATGCTTAACGTGTTTTGCGAACTCATTCATGATTTGAATGTGTTATTAGAGCAGCGTTGAATTATATGTAAATAAGTACTCATATTAAAGATGCACATAATGCCATAAATGGGATACGAATTCATTTGTATATCAGTTTTTTATGGACGACGCTAATGCATCATTTTCACTTCTCTGACATCCATCATCATATGAAACATAGCGTTTCTGAATAACTTTGGATTTATATCTGTTTTAAAATAGCTATTGGACTGCATATCCGTTTCAGAAAAAACAGTGAAATTAGCATTAACGTCACATTCTTCAATACCGGACTGCTTACCGCTAGGTAAGTGTCTATTCTTCGAGTTCATAGATATTTACCTCCGACATGATCAGTTGAAAGCTCGCAAACATGTTTATTGCATCCGTGTGTTGAACAGCACTGAAAACATTCCTGGGTATCCCTAAGATCTATGTCTCTGCCGACAAGTGAAAACGACTGTGATGATGGACATCTCTGTTTGAAAATAATGAGTCATCATATAGTATATCAACCATCCGTGTATTGCTTCTCATCTACTATTCTATATTATTATACAGCGTTAGACTGCCAGTATTGGTTTTAAGAGATTATTCACAAACTCCTAAACAGTAACGTCATCAATACGAAATGTGTGAAACGATTCGAAATAAACTGAATTTAAAAACTGCAAGTCTGAAGAGTAACTTCGACTCGCACCAATTGAAATGATTTTATACATATATCTGTGATATATTACATGCATTGCATTAATCAAATATAGGAGTATTTTATTTATGTCAAAATTGTCAGTGTAAATTTCAAATCGTATAAGCTTTGGTTAGATTGTGAACTGCTGTAGATAATATATAATGGTGTTTTAAAAACAAACAATAGGAACAATTTCAAGTAGCTACGTATGTCACTTTGAGTGCAAGCATCTCGCTTGAGGTTTGAAAGATGTCACTTGGCGTTGAAGGGGAATTTACTGTTAGGTTTTACTTGGGGTAAAAGCGGAATTTGTTATTGGACTGCATTTCCATTTGTACTTATGTATAAGGACACAATAATGTAATGTATGGTACTACATTATTTTTACGTTAGCCCATAGATATAATATACACCTATTTACTAAAACAATGTCTGTTCGACCAGCACAAGCTTCTACTAACTAGAATCCATTTCCGCTGATCAACATTCAGCCTAATTGAAAAGTATCCGTACCTACAAACCAACCTTCCCTTTTACTAAGCAGGACGTATTCTGAATAGCGATATAAAATAAAGGATAAAGAAGATAATGAATAGTAACACCTAGAACCGACACCATTGGGAGCTTGTCACTCAAAACGGCTTTTGATGGTATAATGTGAGTGTTTGATAGTAGGGCTGGATATTAGAGAACTGGGATGCTGGATAGAATATAACTGGGTGACGGTTAATGGAAACTGTGCATTAAATACCATATAACTAGGTAATAAACAGTACATAAATGGGTGATGGTCACTCCATACGGCGTTTTTATGGGGTAGTATGCGTGTTTGATGATAAGTCTGGGTGATTAAGAGTCAAAGTGCATGTCAAACCAGTCTTCCGGTCACCATTATGTATCCATGCTGTTACACCTATGGACAGTACGTTTAATACTTTATTCCCGTGAGAAGTCATATCAGTCTTTACATGTTTAACCTATGTTTGATGTTAATATCCTTTAGAGGCCTTTAAACTGACAAACAAAATTTCGTTAGAGACCATAGAGACCTTCTCAAGCTAACCTATCTAAATTTGTAGCATAGCATATCTCAATAACTGATCTTGGTCACGTCAAATGGAGTCTGTATTGTACGACGTAGATCTTAAAGAATTGATCGCTGTGTGGCGCAAAGTAGCAAACTGAGATTTGATTTTTGCTACAATACTTAGAATCTAACTAGTCTAAAATTTTGTTAGAGAGGTGGAATTAATATCCGGTAGAAACTGACTTTCTCTAAGTTTTACCATATATGTATTTCATTATACATGGTTAAAGCCATTGGGGAATATAGTACTATACAGAAATATGTATGTGTTTCTTTATTCAAGTACACACGCAAGTACCGCGGCAATGCACGGCACAAGAATTAAAGTACAATGTCAATTAACTCTGAGACATAATTTTAAACGATTTGTATCCGATCAAAGTGAAGTAAAGGAATAAACCAACTTGAAGACCAAAAGTACTTGTTTTTGTATTTTGTGAAAAGACTCTTCCAAAAGCACGTTATAAGGCTTGCCATGGCACAACATTTGTCGAGGCCGCCTTTATCTATACGAATACACCCATGAGATTTCAATCTGTGAAGATGTAAGACACACAATGGATTACATTTCTCCTATGATATTACAAAAGAGTGATTGGAACGTACACCTCTTTAAACACTTCTGGAGATACTTAAGAATTCTCCTGTCATGCTAAATGTCCGGGTAATGATCACGTAAGCCACAATGCAGAAAAGAGGTTGCACAATCTCAAAAACGTCAAAAAAACAACCATCTAAAATTGAAGAAAACATATACAGACACAAAGATATCTGCAAAAATTACATTGGCCTACAGAGTGCCTTGGGAATGCGCGAAAACAGATTAAGGAAGAAATTCATAAAAAGACCGAAAACCAGTTTCAGCAAATAAATTTACACCAATGACATGTCTAAGGCATATGACAGATCCCAAGCCAGTGAACACATTTAAAGCACGGCATGTAGAAGAGACAGCAGAAGAACCTATACCAGTGGAAATATCCAATAAAGAAAGAGAAAAACATACGATCTCTGCCTCTTGAAATGTCTTTGTGATTCTTATTAAAAAGAATATACCAATAAATATGTGTGCCCCTATGTATTGTACGTAATAAAGAGAGCTTTGTGTGGGTACCGTAAATTTAGAGCTTTCAAACATTAACAAATAATTAGAAAAATAGTTTGAAAACATGTACAACTCCATTGGCTACAATAACGGATTTACCCAAAGGATATGTTTGTAAATGAGTTGTAAAAAGTAGGCCAACTCCTTGTATTTACGTATGTATGTGTTTGTGTGTGTTTGGTTGTTACTTGTTTCCCTGTCCCTTCACTACACTAGTAAAGGTATAGACATTTCGATGGTGATGATTATATATGGGGAGGAAGGGAATTTGCTTTCCTTATGTGTGTGAGTGGGCTTGTGTCATTCCAATTGGTGTGTTGGTGATATAGTGTGAGGTTTTCAATAGTTGATCAGTGTTAGATGTAGTATTCACACTGCAAATCCAGTTGAACTCTGTATATCAATACCCGTGTAAAAGTCCCGTTGATCACAGTTTCACACTGTTACACTTACGGATATTTAGCATTACTTAACCCATGACCCAATAAATCCGCAACATGGCAGCCCTACGTTAATTGCTCCGTATGATCCCTATTGCCATTATCATGTCAAAATTACACTTCAGCCCGATCTTGTTATTCCCGTTTTAAATTCCACTGCACTGATCCCCACAAAGTTCAACGTAGCTATCTGCTATTAATTTCCCATTTTATTACGTAGTAGACTGTTGAAATTTCCATATGTTGAACATTAGTTAATGTTAATTCCCCACACCATACCGCATTTGTCAAAATGCCTTCCTGTGGTATTGATGATAATAATGTTTGAAAAACAGAACAAATATCCCAAACACGTATAATCTTGTGCCGTGGCTCGTCGAAAAAGTAGTAATTTATGTGTGTCTATGTGTGCGCGCGCGTGTGTGTGTGCGTATGCCAGGGGTAAAGGTAAATAAAGATTAACTATCTTATTAAATTGTTGATTTATAAGGTTTTGGAATTATTTGTATTACTTTCAGTGTGCTATTTTACCTCATTTTCTTCGCAACCAAGTGTGTATGTAGCGGTAGAAGGTGTGTAACTTCGACGTATGAAGCAACTCTGAAATAAAATTACACAAAATATATTGTTTCTCTTGTCATACAATATACGATAGCTAATTATATTTAACGTAACAAAGGTTATCTCATTTACCACGAAAATGCATATTAATGTCAATTTAGATTGCAACATTATTGCAAACTGATACAACATTTATAATTAATGACAGCGTTGTACTGAGCCACGAGTCAGTGATGGAATGGTTTTAAAGTTCTGATGCAAAATATACTAAATACCTGGCTGGAGCCGCACTGTACTATATCGTCACAGTCTGCAGCATTTGAAATGTAGGAACACTTAAAGCAGCTCAAGCCTCCATCTATATAGAAATAAAATTACTTTTATATATTATCTTTGTTCGAAATTGTAAATAAATCATGCGCATATTGTACACGATACATTATTATCTTCTTTATTCTAGACAGAGATATATTTAATAAATAATTGCTTGATACTATAAACTAAGATAATGTGCATTACATTTTAGGTTCTGGTTGACGGTAAGTTTGAATATCAGATAAGTGTACGACAGGTTAAAGTTACGGACAGTTCAATTAACAAAAATCAGATAAAGTAGAACATTATTTAAAACTTTGGCATTATTCCCGAACTGTGTTATTGATACAAGTGAGATCAGGTTCAATTCCTACATTTCGCTTGACTTCAGACCTATCTGAATATCTTCTCTTCATGAAATTACTGATATACATTTGAATGGATATTCAGCAGAGAATATATAGAGAAGAGATAACAGGAAGTTTATAACAAATGAGATAGAGGAAATACATTATAGAGAGCATGGGTTGCAAAGCATATAAACCTCAACCTCATATGTCTTTACATAATTAATATATTCATTTTTCACACCAAATATCAAGACCAGATACTGACCCAATCTTGAAAAAAAAATCATCGTGTGACCGGGCACAAATCAGTTACCTCCTCACCATTTCAAACCAAACACACAGAATTAGACATTACATATAGAAATTTTGCGATTTAAACGTATTTACCTGCTGACTAATTTTTGATGCAATCATCTTCATACTGATTTTTCGCATCAATAATTTGTGGATTTTTATTTTGACAACAATAGTTAGTTAGACACGTTTCGAAATCCAGAGGGGTTGTTCTAATTTTAAAGGATTGTCTTAGTCATGATGGAATGTCTTCACACACACACACACACACACACACAGATATAGAGAGAGAGAGAGAGAGATTTTAGGCTGATTCGTCTAAACTTGTATTTCATAATGTGTTTCTATTGTGCACGATAGTGGGCAACTTTGTTTAATCCTGTTTTATTACACGTAAGACTTGCATCTATAAAAAAAATTCGCATTGAAAAACAAATCAGAGAGAGAATTTTAAAGGGATAGGTAATGTCTTAACAAAAATAAATTAAAAGCATATATACCTCACTATGTCGTATAATACGAATTCATACAGAAAGGATACCTAAGTAAAACAGAAATGAACAGTTTGTAGAAACGTCATTAAGATACACCTTTAAATGATTATGACACAGCATTGCTCTAGTTCATATCTTAAATGCTTTCACACAACATAACACTTTTGATTATATTAGCTGTAATCAAATAAAACGTAATAAATAAACTTACCACATTCACTCAGATAAGCAAGTACGAGTAAATAAGCAATGCCTGAAAAATCAAAATCAGCAACATTGAAAAACCGTCAAACTTAATTAGCGACACAGTACACTCAAAATCCTAGATATAAGGAAAATTCTGAATATGCTGTATTCCATTAAATTCTAATACGTGATTTGCTATTAGCATTTAAACTACTAGGAGAACCTAAAGCACTTTACCAGTCAGTTTGATAAAATGTAATATGTAAATTGTATGAAACTAAACGCATCTCAGTTCTCGAGACATAATATTCTCTGCTAACAGGTGATAAAACAAGATGCAGCAAGTAGCGCAAGCGGTATAATTACAATTGTTTTCTTGGTTTCTTTAGAAACTGACTCTTTTATTGTCCTTTATAGTATTTCCAAAACATCAAACAATTCGCGTGTGACAAAGCATTCAGTATAGAACATACAATTCGTATCTCATATAATATAAAGGAAAATATTACATGCTGTCGTTTTAAACACTGAGTTTGAAAGTGCCAACAAACAAGCAGGTCACTAGAATGTTGTTAAATCTAAGGGCACCCATGATCAAAGGGAGCGACACCTAGTTATTGTGTTGGACATTCGTGTTTCTCTCGTTCGAAAAAAAAATCAGCTAAAATGGGCAAAGGCCTCTTACTCGGCGAGAGAGAATTGTTGAATATCTTCAGCGTATGAAAGAGAAGACAAATGTTGCTGACGATGACGAATGGTGGATTTGCATTTGCTGACGATGACGAATGGTGGATTTGCATATACGCTCTCTTTCAGAGTCTAATTGACCTTAACATTTCTTATTGTGAATGGCAACGTGGAGGTTACTCCGGGGCCCGCACTGGCACAATTATTTGTTGCTGACGAGAAACACGTATGTCTTTAGATACAAATAAAGTGATGAAAATATAAGATGGGAGATGAGTAAAATGAACTACAATGTCACCATGTTAAACACGAAAATCGACCAACTAAAGGAGACTTGCTACGACTTGAAAATTGTTAGTAATATTAAAGCTTAAAAAAAAAAGAACAAAACTGAAAAATGTGAACAAATTAGAAAAGATAAAAAGATAATATTCAGACAAACCGGAGTCAATTGGACAAACTTTAAGCGCATTCTGTCGAAAACAATGTCATCCAATGGAATTCAGGGTCCAACATTAAGTCTTTCATCAAGTACTAATTTGATCTGCCGGATGTGTGGAATATTGATATAGAGCGTGCCCTTGGATTCCAATCGATAAACAATAAGTCTGACCAACCCATTGTTATCAATTTGACTATACTGACCAGGAAAACGTGCTTCGGAAATTCCGTGGACAACTTGCGAGAGGTGTGACTGGCATGTTATCCGAGGACATTAAACATAAAGTGCGTGATATCAGTAATACATTTATTCCATATTTAAATGATGCTGGAAAAAAATCCGTTTTCATATTTCTGAAATTTGACAAATTAGTGTTTGATGACTCAGCATATACGTATGCCGAGGATAACAGTGATCTTTTATATATTGCTAAACAACGTGCAAGTGGTATTGCTCCTGACAGGGACAAGTGCGAAGCCCGGGCTTGGTTACAGCGCCCGCGGGGCACCGGTCACTCAACAAAACATACGTGTACCATATCCAACGGCAATTGGACAAGGAGTGGGGTAATTATGTGTGAGAGTGATGAAACGTTATTGGACGTTGCCCTTTCCCCATCTAAATCTGAGAAGAAAATCTCTGATGCACCGAGCACATACAATTAAATATTTGTTCACTTTGTATTCATCGATAATTTATCAGTGAACATTGAAGGTCTTTCTTGATATAAGCTCCCATGTAGTTTTCTTCAATATTGTTCTAAATACGACGTTGTGCATCTGTGTGATAAATGTAGGAGTAGCAGCTACGAATTTGCTATCGTTTTGATGGGATGTCAATATTTTGCTAGTATAATATCAATACTTTCTGTTAGGTGCAGAAACACAGCTGGTGTCTCGGTTTGGGGTAAAGATAAGTTACAAAAATCCTGGAATAGTTCCTACTGATAACACAGTGACTATTCCATCTCTCATATAGCAATACATAACACAAAAGAGGCAGGTTTTACTGTTTGTATTAGATCTTTCTGAAGCGCTTGACAAGATGAGCAACGGAATTATGGAAGTGTCTTTGGTTCAAAAGTATTATTGATAAATTGTATTTTTTTTAATTATTTTAAATGCAATTTATGCTAACCTGCGGTACTGTGTATAGTCAAGTGAAAGCTTTTAATGCATACTTTGGCTTGAATAATATAGTGTTTTGGGTCCACAACTATTTCCTTTGTTTAGTAACGATTTGTTATTATTTGCTGATGATGTAGCTAATTACGAAGATAGAGCGCAGGCATTGTAATAACAAAGTCACACACAAAAACGTTATTTTAATACCAAGCAGTTGTGTTTAACTTACATAAGACAGAAAGAATTGTGTTTCGCAATGAAAGACCCCTATGGAATAATGAAAAATCGTTTATATCGGGCACCAATTGGTAGAATTTCATGAACAAATACATGGGGCTTGTCTTGACGAGAAATTTTTACTGGACGAAGGTTAAAGAAACGGTATTAGCTCATAATATCTATTTTGTTACCAAAATATGGGTTCATTAGTTATTAAAAATGTTTGATACTCATTTAAAACGCATATTATGTCAATGCTCAAAAAGCTCTGGACACGAGCATTCATAGTGTATTCAAAGTGTCCAAAGCTGTTTCAGCAAACTATATATATATATATATATATATATATATATATATATATATATATATATATATATATATATATATATATATATATATATATATATCAACTTAATGTGAATAATTATGTTTTTCTTTGAGAGTGTGGCAGACTACCGTCCAAAGCTGTTTCAGCAAACTTTTTAATTGTATGTGTGTGTGTGTGTCTCCCACGTAATGTGAATAATTATGTTTTTCTATGAGAACGTGATAGACTACCCGTGTATGTAAAATACTGGAGTATAATGTTGCATATATATATATATATATATATATATATATATATATATATATATATATATATAGGAGCGGATACCCAGCAGAAGGATGTATTACATGGGCATCACGAGTCCGACATTTATTATTTAAGTATAGTTTTGTCTTTGCATGGATATCGTAATCGGTTAGAAATGTAAGTGTATTTTTATCATAACTGTCTCAGGAATGAAGGATTGTTCTACTCAAATCTTGCAAGACAACGCCACACAGTCGTCGAAATGTAGGTGTTATCAAACTTAAGAAACATTACTAAATGTTGAAAATTATATTTCCATAGGTTTTACCTATCTATGACCATAAAGCTATTTTGAGGTTCATGTGTTCTAGTCATAAACGTTTATAGAAATTGTTAGACAAAATGGTGTTGCGACTGCATATTCTTTGTGAATTTGTTGTTATTACGGTAAGTTGACTTTCGCTGAATATGAATATCATGCACTTTTTATTTGTAGACAGTATCCAGACCTAATACAAACCTTTGTATAATAATACGTCGATAACAAAATTATATGGCTTTATGCCAACAGTCATCTTTTTGTTATTCACACAGTAAACTGTTGCATTATTGATATTCTCTTTGCTATGTCAACACTAAACAACATACAGTATTTAACATACAAATTATATGCATATGTGTGCTTCAGGTGACTGAATGTTTGTTCATATTAATTTTTGTATGATGGGCTTGTGGCCTAGACTGACTATCAAAGATATCGAATATCGCATCATAAACAAAGATTTTTCCAAGCCGACTGTAGCTGTAAGACATGTATATGTTGTTTAACAATTTTGCAACATAATATATATCTTTGTAAATATAAAGACCAAATGTTTAGTCTGTATGCACGTGATATAAACCATAAGAATATAACGAGAACTCGCTGACATAGAACTACAATTTTCATTGCATATAGACGTTTATGATTGAATAATGCATAGGCATACTTTCATAGAGAAACAAATGCTTACTGGTTTTGAACTTTAGCATGTTGTCCCTTTCTCTTCGTGGCACCTAATCCCGCAATTTCACCTTTACTAGATAACGTTGACGTAAGAACCATGTTTATACGTGACTGGACACGTATTTCACCTATCTTAGATATCTGATGACATTGTCAAGCTACGCAATAACCTTATTGTAAGTACTATCACCCTCGCTACCACTGTTCACTATATATATATATATATATATATATATATATATATATATATATATATATATATATATATATATATATATATATATATATATATAAGCAGTTGTAATACAGATAATAATGTATATAATAATAATTAGAGGAACAATTAATAATACTACTATACATGTACTATTTAAACGACCGCTTCTACTGGTATTGATAATATCAATAATAATATAAACAACAATAATAGTGCTTTGGGTTAATAGTGGTAGCACCAGCCGTCATATTCATAGTTTAACGATATAAATTAAATTTGTATACCTCTCTTCTTCCGGTCGCAATCATGATGATGATAATTGCTATGTGTGGGAACACGAATACGTTCACCGTTTGTAAACCGATCCCGAGGGGTAGTTTGTACGGAGGATAGACAAATGCCACCTGTTTGTTGTACCACGCTGACGATGAGAAAGGAGAATAAATCAAATACTTGGACGTGTGTTCACTGTATCCTTATGCAAATATTGTCACTTTCCAACAGGGCATCCGCAGTTACTGACGTAACACATTGACCTGGACAATATTCGACAATACGAAGGCTTGATCAAGTGCAAAGTCTTGCCTCCCACGGACTTGTACCATTCCATGTTACCTCACGTTTGCCAAGGCAAACTGATGTTTCCCTTGTGCCGATCTTGTGCTGAAACGTGTAACCAAGACCAACCTTGTCAGCACACCCAGGAAGAATGCGCCTTGACGGGAACGTGGGTCAGCGTGGAATTGTTTAAAGCTCTGGACATGGGATACCAACTGCTAGAAGTGTACGAAATTTACCACTTTCCCAAGATACAAAAATACCACAAAGGTGACGAGAATCAGAAAGACATTTTCGCAGACTATGTTGATGCATTTTTGAAACTGAAACAAGAAGTCAGCGGCTATCCTTCCTGGTGCCACACTCCCTAAGACCAAAAGACATTCAAAAGAGAAATACTGGGAGCAGGAAGGCATCACTTTAGACCACATCGAGAAAAACGAAGGCAGGCGATCGTTTGCCAAAGTGATGTTAAATTGTTTGTGGGGCAAAATGGCACAACGACCGTGTTTACCTAAGACAGAGTATTTGACAGAACCTTCCCGGTACTTCCAGATGATTCACGACAAAACCAAATACATGAGAAACGTGGACATCGTTCGCGAGGATTTGATCTCAGTCAATTGCGAAGAAGATCTGGACTTTGTACAAGCCAACGAATTTGGAAATGTCATCACTGCGGCTTACGTGACAGCCCAAGTTCGCTTAAAATTGTACAAAGCTTTAGAACTGTTAGGGGAACGCGTCCTGTACTTTGACACGGACAGTTGCATCTACATCGATCGCCCGGGTCAGCAACACCCTGACATCGAAAGAGACCGTTGAGAGCCTGGACAGACGAACACCCCGACGAAAAGATTTTAAGTTTCGCTAGTGGCGGTCCTAAAACTTACGGCTACGAATACCGGGACCCACAAGGAGAAGTGCACACAGAGTGTAAAGTGAAAAGATTCACTCATAATTATCGCTCCAGTCGAGTAGTAAACTTTGGGGTATTGAAAGAAGCCTTGCAGTCTGGAGAGGATGGAATCTTTAAAGTTACCACCTACGAACCGCACAAGATTGTACGTTTACCCACTCACCAAATCGTCAGTCGGCCCTTGGAAAAGCTATATCAAATCGTGTACCAGAAGCGAGTGCTTCTTCCCAATCACTTCTCTTTACCGTATTCACATGTCGGTATAAATAAAATGGTTGTAAGAGGACAGCCACCAACAAGAAGGATGACTTCGCCACAGCAAGAATCGAGTGAGAGACCCAATGAGAACTCCAAGTTCAAACCATAACTTTTTCGGTCTTCTTGCCTGACTATTTTGATTCTGCCCGTCGATTGGAAACGTTTCAAAAATGGCCTATGGATAGGGAAGAATTACCTACTTCGAATGTGTTAGCTAGAACAGGATTTGTCTACTTGGGACCTGAGACTGTATTGGGATACGAAGTACAGTGTATCAGTTGCGGCCTGAAGTTACGAATGGATCTATGTATCTATAAAGGTTCAGCTATTCTGGAACATATTCGATGGTCTCCGCACTGTCCATATCTTTCTAGTGCCTCTCCACCCATCACACTACGGTACATTTATGACGGTACTTTAGAGAAGGTAGTACCGTTGTCCAGGAAGAAAAAATGGAAGACTTTCAAAACTAGACATAAAAAAGGAACGATGTACAAGCTTGAGACTTCATTGAGTCTAGTATAAAAAGGGACAATGTCCATGATCGATAGTTCGTTGTTACTACCAAGACCAAGCGAGAAAGTTCACCTCCCCATTGTGTGACTAGTAGTGCATGGATAAGACCCGTGCACTGCGACGGAAATTGTCCGGAAGGAAACTGTAAGTGTCCATGCGGTTACCATTGTAACTGCGTAGCGGAGTTTGCAGTGGAGTGCGATGCTGTGCCTTGTGATGAGAGCGATGCCGTACGCTGTGACCTCAGCGATACAGTAAAGCAGCATGGGAACTTTGTTCTCACTACTACTACTACTACCACTACACCTACCATAGAAAGTGATGATGTGCGTGTCAAACCTGACGAATGCGAAAGCGATGCCACTCGTTATCGTGGACTCTTTACTGGTTTTCATTATGGATGTCAACCTTCACGTCTACCACCCTACGGATGTCATCCAACACTGAGCAAATTCCTGTCGATGTCACCCTGGCCTCATCGAAACGAACCTGTGAAAAACGAATATTCGTTCCCTGTGCGTTTGCCTGAATACTGCGACTTTGAAAATCGTCTTCAATTGTTCAAAGGAAAATGGCCTAAATATCTGGGAGGACCGACCCCCAAAGAATTAGCCAGAGCCGGATTTTTCTACTTGGGCGAAGGGGATAAAGTCAAGTGCTTCCGTTGCGGTGTGTCACTTCACCAGTGGGAACAACAATATTCAGCATACCTGAAATATGCTCGATGGTCTCCGAATTGTCACTATTTACCTTTCGTGGCACGATATCAGTAATCCCTGAATGGATACTTTACAAGATAACATTTTGGGTTTGCCCGTGGAGTTGAGGGAACGAATTTACCGAGAGTTGGTCAAAATACAAGTGAAACCTAAAGAACAATTACACCGTTACGTCACCGATGTTTAAACCACTGGTACCCGAATGGTATAAGAGCACTGATTCATTTCAAGTTGTTCCATTGGTCTGACATTGATGATTCTCGTGACATTCATAAAGTTTTGGATGACACTGATTCTACTTACAAGACGATCATAATACACCGAATTCCAACGGACGAGAGGATTACCAAAATCTATTACACCAAGAAATCTTGATTGAAGAGAAAACTTCTGTACGACGTGTGGTGTGCGAGTTAGTGACTAAATCATATTGGTACGGAACTAAAATAAAACCGATGCTGTTCAGAAAGTACACTTATTACCTCCAACAAAAGAGTGGTCAGGCCTTGTTAAACTGTTCGAGGACGAGAAGTATCGGTATGTAAATGATTTTCGTTTCTACGAGATACACATACTGCAACGAATTCCAGAAGAAGAGTTGGAGGATTACCAAAATCTTTTGCACAACGTGAACTTAGTGGAAGAGGAAGCTTCTGTGATCTGTATGTTAGTGATTGAACCATTTAGATTCGCTACTGCAGTACGATTATCTCCGTGCAGAAAGCACATGTATTGCTTCCGAAAAAAGAGGGTATAAAAACAGGCTACCATGCCACGACCGTTATCAGATTCCGTGGAAGGAAATCAATGACACTATTCAAACAGTGGAAGATTACCAACACTTATTACGAGAAATGTATCCATTCAAGTGGGGTCGACGTGTGGCGTGTGTCTTAGTGACTTCTTTACTGGTATTTCGTTTACCAGCCGATTCCTTGTGGAATCTTTACGAACAGTACTTGCTACCGAATAAAACATGAAAGTGGTTCCTATAAATGTCCACGAGAGACTCATTTTGCTCAAAGCCTTGCGTTTTCATTTGTATATTTCTCGACCTCTACGGGAAAAAAAGATTTGTCACCTTTTAGGTACCGCATATGTATACGACGATGTGTATGTAGCTTGTGACCCTCATTGGACAGATGTACGTGACTGCAAAAATTGGGATTTTGAGGCTTGCACCCAAGAAGTGGCCCATTTTGCTCGAGAGAGAGCTGTGATCCTCCATTCCAACGTCCTAGGAAAAAAGTCACTTTTAAACCTGTGTTAGTGACAGTGCCAGAAGAACCCGTCACCAAGGACAACAACTTCCTTCAGGACAGGACTGTCGTGGACATTCCCGAAAGACCATTCCGAGAGGACACTTGTGTGACATTACCCCATGTATAGTCTGTAAGAACATTACACACTGTCCCTAGGACATCTTGGTTACCAAAAACATGTTGTACAGAGACTTGTTTCTATTCCACTTTGATTGTTTTGATGTGTATTTTATCATTGTACTTAACTCTTTAGCTTTTTTGTATTTTTGTCTTTCGTGTTTATTTTTGCAAAACAGTAAACGTGTCCTGAAAAAGTATGAAAACTCTTCTGTTGTTTGTCTTCCTGACACAAGTGACATTCCTTGCAATATGGCTACCTCTACTGTCTCTGCACCCCCTTCCTCCACTTTCAAGTCATCGACGAACACTTAGATCGTACCAGTTGGGAGGCCTTGTATCTTCGCCATCCCTTTAACATGTTAATTGCTGTGCCTTGTGGTTCAGGCAAAACCGAATTTGTCAAACGTATGATTGAACATAAACATCATTTAATCGATCGTCCACCTGAACGAATCGTGTGGTGTTAGAAAGAGTGGCAATCGGCGTACAGTCTCTTGCGAGAAAGTCAAGGCGATTCCATTGTGTTTGTGGAAAGCATTTCTAACGAAGACGACGAGATCGTGTCTGACCCCAGTCAAACCCATCTGGTCATATTCGACGATATGTTAGGAGAGGACGAAGAAATACAATTGTGGTTTACGCGCAAAGGTCATCATCGTAATGCCAGTGTCATTTACATTACTCAACATTTGTTTCAACAAAGTAAAGCCCATCGCACCATCAGTCTCAATGCTCATTACGTGGTCTTGTTTAAAAGCCATAGAGATAAATTGCAAATGCAAGCCTTAGCCAAACAGTTAGGAACGCCTTGGCTCACTCATGCGTACGACGATGCCACTCAAACCCCACACGCCTATCTACTCATATATTTGAAACCCACCACTCCCGATTATTTGCGATTTCGTAGCCATTTGCTTCACCACTGGTGTCATGACGGAGGGCCTGTCCTGTATATGTCTCCGTCGTCGACTTAACCATAAAAAAATCTATAAAATCCTCGGACACTTTTCGTCTGTCTCACACAGCGTCAACATGACGTCCTTCGTGCCTTGTATGGCATCAGTCGCGAAAAAAATCCACAATTACGTGCTCGTGTCTTAGACGCCAGTCTCAAACAATTCTTACGATGGTCCTCATCAAACCAAACGCTTTTTTGATATAAACAAAGTAGCCTTGACACAACTGGCCGATATCCGCATCGACACTCAAACCAAAAAGCAAATCATTTTGAAACCTGGAGAGAGCGGTTCTCTAAGAGGTTTTATCATTCGCACCCTTTTAAAATGCCCCCAAAGTTCTCCCCACAATAAAAGCCACTCCCAAAAAAGCCAAACGAAGCCCAAAGAAGAAAAAGAGCAATGGTGTCAAGACCAGGTCACAGCCCACCGAAGAAAAAAAATCCTCAGACAAAGAAAAGCCCTCAGAAAACATCTTCTACACGCAAGAGAGACACTTCGGCCAGGACGCAAACTTACATTCGCAAACCACGACCTGCACCGACGGTGACCGCATCTCGGGTAGCCTCAGGTTCTTCCACTTCTCCGTTGTTGGTGATGCCTGTTGGTGATGCCTGCCAAACCCAATTTGACACCCGTTCTTCCTCAGTTGATGAAACCATGGAAACCCACGTCTCCAAGAACTTCTCCTTGAATGGTACACCCTCCAAGAGAGATCGGGTATGTTACAGAATTTACTGGATTTGTCCAAGCAAGAACTGTCCCGTTTTAGTCCTTTGCGAACGAATCCACGACACGTGAGGCCTGTCATCAAGTTGATACGACGTAAAGATACTCAGTGGCGACGCGTTCCAGTATAAAAAAGACCTGAGACAAAGCATGGGTACCAGTGTTTTTGTGCTCCTGAACGCCCAAAGATGTCACCTCAAAGAAGTGCACACCGTCACTATCATCATTCGCCTGTGCAAAATGGAAAGAGACAAAGACAGTCTCGTCGTCAGACAAAATGCTTAACCAAGCATCGACGTTACCATAAGAAAAGACACAGCCGTCCAAAGAAAAGGAGGAGTAACCAAATGGGGGATCCTTTGGCGATTTTGGAAAACAAATTGTCACCTTTTTCACGAAGCGATAGTCAAAAGAAGATTAAAGGGCGTGTGCTAAGTCATCGACGTCAGTGTATATTTGGTGTGTGTCGCGGAACCAACAAGCAAAGATGTCACCCCCCAGAAAAATTCCTCTTCTAAACCCAAAGGAAAGAAAAGGAAAGGTCTGCCTCCTCGTTTAGTTAAACATGGGGACATGTTGTCCGTCCTGTCCAACGCTTCTCCTCCCATGCGAAAAAAACTCATTCAAACTGCCTCCAAAGATGTCATCGATACCGTGTGCGAATGTTATTTGAACGTCTTGAAAGGCACGATACCTTTGTCGAAATACCAGAAACAATGCTTAAGCAAATATCGTCACGTTCATCGCCTAATGGTTCAAAAGAAAATCCCCATTCGTCAAAAGAAAAAGATGTTGCTCCAACGCGGAGGAATTTTGCCTCTGTTATTAGGACCTTTACTGAAAGGAGTATTGGAAACCATGTTGGAAGGACTCGTGGTAGCAAGAAAAAAGGGATATCTGAAGTCTAAACATCTCAGACGTGACCCTTAAAATCGAATGGAAGGAAAAAAACTGGATTTAGTGGCATACAAACGATGGATGGAATACCATCGTTGGCAAGAAGAACGGACACCGCATTTGCCTCACAATCCAAATTTGACCGAGATGTCCCAGTTACAACACAAATTTCAGTCATTGATGGATCGCCACGATTTGTCCGAAACAGCAAAATCGCAAAAGTACGGTCAACACTTGCAACGACTACAACTCTTTCATCAGAAATCTTTAGACGAAACAGCTCTACCCACTCTGAAAGGCTTTAAGGCCCTGATGAAAAGTCCATCACCCACGCCAGCACCACCACCACCACCCCCAGTGGTCATGAGAGACGTAACCCCACGAAAGCCTGAGGATGAAGAGGTACGAGAAGTCTTTCAAACACCGTGAGCAGCTCCCATTGCTAGTAACATTGCAGCGTCCTTGTTGACCCCATCCCCCACACTCCAACGAGAAGAAATGAACGCTTGGGTTAAAAAGATGATGTCCACTCCTCCTTCGACAGAAGTAAAAACAAGAAAGACGGGAAACCAGAAGTGAAAAAAGAAAAGAAGACCAAAATCATTCCATTACCACCACCTCCACCACTACCTTTGACTTCTACTCCCGTGGCCCATCGGACACGTAAATCCGTTTCCATCAGAGAAGGGTGGGTGACTTATTAACAAAAATGGAGAAGGTGTTAGCCGGCATTTGCTACGATCCATCCCATCCTGCAGGTTACAGAGTGAGTTCAGAAATTGTTTCGTGCTGCAAAAACTCGACTGAAAAGTCTCCGTTTACCTCAAGTGCAACGATGGCTACAAGAACAAGCTACCTACACTTTACACAAGCCCATTCGACGAAAGTTTTACAGAAGTCGCACTCGAGTGGAGGGCATCGATCATCAATGGCAAGCCGATTTAGCCGATGTCTCTCATTTGACCAGCTACAATCGTGGCTACAAATATTTTGTTTTGTGTCATCGATGTCTTTTCCAAATTTGCCTGGGTCGTGCCATTCACTTCCAAATCGAACAGTAAGTTAGTGCGAGCCCTCCAACTGGTGTTGAAACAAAGCCGTCGTCACCCTCTTCGATGACAAACTGACAAAGGCACCGAATTTCTGAACCAAGCTTTCCAAAAATAATTAAAGAAACGTTATTTTCATTTTTTCACCACCGAGAATCCCGAAACCAAAGCCAGCATCGTGGAACGTTTTCAACGTACTTTGAAAGAACGCATGTTGAAATATTTTACGCATCACCACACTCTCAAATACATCGACATCTTACCGTACCTGGTTCAATTGTACAACCAATCTTACCATCAAAGCATTGGACGTACGCCCCAAGATGTGACTCCCGACAATGAAGTAATGGTTTCTGATCGCCTGTTTGGTACGTTCCCGACGGTAGCTGTCCCCACGAAAGGTGGAGTGTTGGCTGTAGGAGATTGGCTACGCATTGGCAAAACCAAACGCACTTTCGACAAAGGTTACTTACCAAACTGGACCACCGAATAGTTTTGTGTCACTGGACGAGTGCATGATCGTCATCCTGACGTCTATAAATTGGAAGACATGAGCGGGGAAGTGTTAAAAGGAACGTTTTACTTACCCGAGTTACAACGTGTCCCCAAAAAAGAAGACGACGTGTACGAAATCGAAAGCATCCTCGAACGAAGAGCCCGTAAAGTGGGAAAACGACGTGTCAAAGAAGTCAATGTACGTTGGAAAGGATATTCTCCCAGTTTTGATTCTTGGATCGACTCGTCGAAAGTCATCGACTATAAAAAGAAGTGACCATCATGCCCTTCCACTCAGCCTCAGCTACCGCTACCACTACACCGATCACTCCTTCACCTAGTTCTTCTCTGCAAGATCTACAAAAGCAACCCTTGTGGGTGTGGTGTGGAGAACATGTGCCTAAAACTTAAATCGTCTTTTTCTGCCAAACCTTTGTGGTGTATTGTGTCATCGGTGCAGCCAATGCCAATTTGAGTTTGCAACAAGAAGACAAACAATTGTGGACCATTTTATTGAGCAGTTTCATCGGTTACCTTCTTCCCAATCCTTCCCTGAAATACTCCTCGACAAACGATCATCCCAGTCAAATTCAACACGATAAATGTCTGATGCTGAGTCAAGAAGAAAAATTGGATGAGTATCTGGACAAAGCTTGGGGTCTCATCTCGGAAGAAGCCGTGTTTCATCAGTGGTATAAAGGCCTGCGTGAACATACTTGTCCTCCATTAACTACTCAGGAGATCCGTCGCATCGAAACTCTCTTGGCCCAGGGTACGAAGACGGAGCTAATAGCCGTTTACTTGTCAGACAAATTCAGGCAAAAAGTCCTGATTGAATTGATCACTTATCATTACCTGTGAAGAAAAAACAAGAAAAAGAAAACAACACAAAAATGGATACCTCCGAACTTTATTACCTTTTGAACCACAGTTCGTACACTGCTTCTTGGAATCCTGTCGTGTGTGCTAAAGATGAACTACCTCATCGCAAACCTGAAGACCATCAAGCTTATGTTATCAACACGGACGAAGTCATCTCCCAGGAACCCACTGGTTAGCCGTCTACTTTCCCCGTGATGGTTGTGTAGAGTATTTTGATTCGTATGGATTGCCCCCTTTGGTAGACGACATCCTTGACTTTATGAGAAGAAATGCCCAGACAACACGATTCAATAATGTGAAATTACAAGGCACAGATTCATTAGTGTATGGAAAATATTGTGTGTATTTTTTTCATCAACGTAATCTTGGATATTCTTTAGAACATTTAGTGACTTATTTTGATCGTCACTCCTCTAGAAACGATGAAAAAGTAGATTAATGGTTTTGTGACCATTATGGTTAACTTTTGTCATTAGCTAAGAAACGTAGTGTACATCAATGGCCCAATGAATTCCAACAGTGGAAGTCTAGTTATTTGCATAAAAAATGTTGTGTTTTGAAAAAAATTAGTCTGTCTTTTGTTTGCCATTTGTATCACGAACCATGCTCTTTGACTTCTCTCTATCCCTCAGATCAAACTATTTCAGCGTTCTGACTCTAAACCGTGTAGGGATGTTTTCGATCGCGTTCGCGCTTGAACGATATAAAGCGGGGTAGTCTCCAGTCTGACCATCCTTTGTCGACTCATCCTCCTATGAAGATGTGCTCAAAATTAACCAAGCTGAACGAAGGTTACGTCAGTTTGCATCGTGTCAGGCAAAGCCTGATACCGAAGCCTGAAGAGATAGAGAATGTCAGAATGTTAAAAGTAACTGAAGACCTGATAGAAGAGCTCTTCAGAGAGGAAATAAACAGGGAGAAAGAAGAATGGACGGAGAAGTACAGACTTCAGAAACAGCAGGGAGAGCAGCAACAGCAACATCATCAGCAGCAGCAGCAGCAGCAGCAGGAACCTGACAGAGGTTTTGTCGGCTGCCGTGTCGACACCAAAGAGTTCTCCTTCTCTTTCCGAAGAAGCAGACCCTATCCTGTGGGAAAACCTGTCGCCATACGAGGCCACAATCTTACATCGTAAAAGATTGCCATAGATCGTCGTCCACAAAAAAGCCCTTTTCAGGGTTACCCAATACTCTAGAAATGAAGCACTAATTCAAGTGTCAATGGTATGCTAGTCAGTTTGAAAAAGACAGAAGTGCGTCTATAAGCACATTATTTCTTTATCTTAGTTAGAAAGTGCGACTATAAGCCCTTCATTTCCGTAGCTTATCAAAATTTTAAATTAGTGATTGTCAGTACAAAAGTGAGTAAGTGTTTCTTTTAAGTCTGCTTGTTTTTGGTGATAATATGGGTAATGTAAGTTTTGGTGTCAGGGATGTTTTCCTTCACGTCCTTGCTTGGCCAATATAAAGGAAACGCTCGTCAGGCTGGCTACCCATCGTTGATTCAACAACATTGAAAAAATGAGAAGCAGACTCACCAAACATCTTGAATTCCAGATGCATCTGGAATGCTCCAGGCGACTCCTAGATGAGCTGGCTATGGAGCCAATAGCAGAGGAAGCCAAGATAGAAGAGGAGGGGGAGAAGGAAAAGAAGAAGAAAGAAGAAGAGGAGAAGAAAAGAGGAATCCTACCTCACCTCATGCTAAGGCAGAGTTGTGAGGTAAAGCCTGTGATGAAGACGCTTCCACAGGCAGCACCAGCATCAGCACGACAGCCACAGCCACAACAACCACAAGCAGCAGTACCACAACATGTAGCAGTAACACAAATTGGTCATCCACGGGTGTGGCAAAGAAAGCAAGAACAATTCAGAATCCCACAATAGGAAAATTGTGATTCTGAAGCCAATCATCCCTCCTCTGCGATCCCAGACACACTTTTGTATGGATAGTAGAGTGTGTGGTTGTTTAACTTTCCTTTTGTGTGGATGGTATAATTGTTTTGTTTTTTGTTGTATTTTTTTCTTTCTCATCGTGTGTGGATAGTATATTATGGTTGATTTTTGCTTCTTCGCGTGTGTTGATATTATAGTTTGGTTTTGTTTTTGCTCCTTCCCGTTTGTGGATAATATATTATGGTTGATCTTTGCCCCTTCCCGTGTGTGGATAGTATATTATGGTTGATTTTTTGCTTCTTCGCATGTGTGGATAGTATATTTTGGTTTTTGATAGTATGATAAGGATTTGTTTTTGTTCCTTCCCGTGTGTGGATAGTATATAATATGAGAAGTGAGTGTAGGGGATGTTTTCCTTTACGTCCGTGCTTGACAAAAACTCAATCGTCCGTTATTCGCGCCATTCTACCGAATAACGAAAGAAGATGATCATAGACCTATTTAACAAGCTAAAGGACTCTTGGTATTGGATGATGGATGTAGCCTATGTACTGGAAAGGTTAGCGAACGAATGGTTGCATCCAGTTACGAAGGATTTTGTCACAAGTCAAAGTGACCAGTCTCAGACTAGCCAGGGATCTTTGTCCAGTGAATAATAGAAGAGGAAGTCAAAAAGTTAAGAGGCTTCATTCAACTTCCATATGTGAAAGTTGGTAACTTGAAAGAAGCCCTAGATATTGTCATGAGAGTCAGGTACTTCTTGCAAGATATACTACAATGGACAGAGTGGTCTTTCGTACAATGGGAATGGACCAACTAAAAAAGACTGAAGAACTGATGAGAAAGTTAATTGAAGTAGAAGTAAAGAAAATTAAGGAAAGATGGACCAAAGAGACAAAGGAAAAAGAGAGCATAAAGAAGAAAGAGGACTTTGAGAGACTCAACAACTGGATGAAAGTCCAGGAAAAATTTAGAACTATGGGCCATCCTGACTGGATTGAAGAGAAGGACATTTAGAGCTAAACACTGAGGATTTGTGTCTTAAGACTTGACCAGACTCATTTGATCGTTGAATGTGGACTGTGGCATTTCCTGGTCTATCTTGTGAGAGACTCAAACTATGACATAGACGTTTCTTGATTCAAGAAAAATGAGAATTGTGTGTAGACTACGACTACGCTATGAGAACTGAAATTGCTATCAAGCCGTCTCAGTGAATCTCTGTTTTTGCTGATTCAGCAACAGAAACAGCTTTCAGTCTATTAGAAAAATGTTTCTCTGTTTACGGCTGCCTTATAAACGCTAGAAAGACTAATATAAGCAGCAGCATGTAATGAAATCGAGGAGATAGTTGGTTTCTCACCGCGTCATAATCGCCTGACGCGTGATCCCGTTTGATTAGGTCACACGCCTAGCTTCGTCAGCATTTAAACCAACCCAATTCGACATACAATGTAGCAATCATTGTGCCGAATTCTTGCCTCGAGGGATTGTTTTGAGCCGCGTCAGTGGGTTTTTTTGTGACCGAGTTCTGGTCGTCGACATACATGTTTCTCCCCAGTGTATTTGCCTTCGGCATACTTCTCTGAATTGTCGTATTGTCAACATTTCGTTTATGTTGGCATTTTCTGCCCAGGTTGTGTTGACAAATAGCGGATGGCCAGCCTGACAGCCTCCCCAACATGTGGCTTAACGAACCGCTTGCCGTTGCCGAGCAACGTACCGTCGGCATGGAAGACGGTGTGATTGCCAGAGACCGCTAGGCATGGAATCAAAGGTCAGGGAAAAGTTGAAGGGTTCATAGTGGACAGATAACACGTTTCGCATGGCCTGGAGGGCCGCGATGGAAATAGTGTTATCGATATCATTCTTCCCCTTGAGAGCCACCCGAATTATATCTTTGATTTGAGCGACTCTTTGCGTGTTGCTTCCTTCACACTCACTTATATGTATGGCATTATACTGTTGAACTTAGAGCACACCATTTGTCTACATCAACGATTTTCGGCAAATTGTCATGTACTTCAGTTAGTTGCAGTTCATCAGATTGGTTTTGGATACGCGCGCGTCCTCGCAGGCGCGTGTGAGATGGTGTATGTTGTAACCTAGCACAAAATTGTGCCTAACTGAATCGTTTTCCTGAATGTTGTGATTCACTTGAGTGCGTGCTAGATCGGCAGGCTCGCAGTGGATACGTTCGCGGTTCACTCGTTGCAGTTTGGCATATTCCCTGTACAGACAAGTGAGGCACACTCATTGCAGGTCAGCGATTTTGCTTCGGATACGTGTGACGGCTTAAGCATGTACGGGTCACAGCTGCTCAGTATTTTATACTGGCATGCCATTTCTACTTGAATCGACACGTATGTGCCAATATGGCATAGATTCCCAAGTACCTAATTAAACAAGTGTGGTCTAAGGGTGACTGGAGCTGGTCAGTAGAGGCTGCGAAGTCGTCGCTCAACGTCTGGAACAAATTATGTTTACATTATCAGCGCTTTTCCGCGTAAGCGGCGCCGACGAATTTCCCTCCGGGTCTTTATAAGCGACTCTTGAGATGCTAATCGTGAAATGTTAGAGCCCAATATATTTACGGAAACATTTAACAATTCACAATTAGCTGTCTATTCATGGTAGGACACGGTTGTAATTTTAGCTCATGATATTTTCATTGGTTATAAGTGATTCCAAAACACATTTTTGCCAGCTAAACTGCATAACGATATAGCATGTCCAGTTAGTCGCTCTGATATATGCAGATGATATTTGTCGCAACTGCAATACAGCTTTAAAGAATAATAGCTAAATTAAACTGACAACATCAACCGGCAATACTATAAGAGTGAAATTCATCAACACGTGGATTTATACCCGCTACAACAAATGCATGTCAAACAAAAATTGTTCAGTGGAGCTTATTAACTGAATAGATATAACAATGCTAATTCTTAAATTGTTTCAGTGTCATATATGTGCTTATTTTATTCTTCAAATACAAATGTTACCCATCAATTCCATGGGGTGAAAATCGGGTGATTTGTTTGTCCATTTTGATAAGCATTATAAAAAGTGGAACATTCAACAACTGATACAAATATTGTCATTATTCGTGCATCACAAAAATCTGCAGACACAACATAAATGGCTTAGATGTCTGAAAACCACATTATAATAAAGGGTAATAAAAAGTCCGGTATAGCCCCTTAATCTGCTCTTCACCAGCCTATATCCAAAAATAAATTCCAAATACTGATTTCACATAATATAGAAATCAGCATGTTTGTCATATTTGGCAATATATGTGGAAAGAACATCAAACACACTATTTGAGAATGATATTGCTCTTATGGAATGAAGTAATATTGAGCAATCACTAATCCAACACACGTAGTTGACTCATGCATACATCCTAAAGGGAGACCAGCGTCTGAAATGCATGCAGTGCCAGTGTCAACTGATAGTGCAGCAAATTTTAACAAGTGTCCAATTCTCCGCTAGAAATATTGTGAGGTGAAGTGATTGAAGAACCTTTATGAGACATGTACCACCTAAGAAAATCATTAAACTTTTTGAGAAACTCTTATTAACATTTTAAGGATTTTATGTGTTATCTATATTTGTTATTTTATATATGTTTAATATAATTTTAACATCTTTACATATTAATGTTGACATTGTTGTTCTTAATGTCTGCGTTTATTGGGAGAGGTTTATCTCCCGAAATTTGTGTGCAGTTCATTTTTGCATTTTACAACCTTAACCTTTCGTTGGCACTACATATTCACTTGTTGTGATAAAGTTTCGTAAAATGCAACTACATACACTTTGTCGTTCCAAAAATTAACAGTTTAATTTATTGCAAATGGATGAAAGTTTTAGGTTCTCTTTCCAAATATTGTGGCCCTTTTATTATTTGTACATAAGAACGGGGAAGGGGTCTTGACCCTAGGTCATAACATGCAAACTAGTAAGGTACTGACTTTAAATTTTGATTTACATATATACTTATCAGGTCGTAAAGAGATGAATACGGGTATATGCAAGCAAATGTGGTATCCTGAGAGACAACAAAGATTGGCAGCTTTAAAAAAAAAACAGGACAACATATGGCATTCAAATTTGTTTTTCATCTACCATATACATGTACAGTAGTTTCAATTAGATTTATAACTGGTCAATATTGTCTCTATTCGCTACTCATTTTAATCTCAACACGAGTCTTACTGATAAAACGATATGTTAGTGTGGTTGTGCTTTAGACAGGTAAGACTTTGAATTTAAGTTTATTTTAGATTAGAAAGATACGTATTTAATTGTGCGATTATTAAGAAGCAACATTTATATGATTACTTTGTTTTATAGGCATGGCATGCGTTGTACTAGGACGTTGTCCAATTTGGACTTGAACTTTGTTTCATCACGGGATAGGGAGTATAGAAATGCAAATTTCTCAGTATCTGCCACAAATTATTGATCTGGTGAGAAATCTTCATTTGACAAATCATCATAGCGAAAATATAGACCAAAGTAAATACTAACCATGACGTACGGTTACAGCCATTTGGGTTCAGTAAAAGCTCTTTAGTAAAGCTCTAGAAAGTACGAGTAGACATATGAGTAAATGGAACGAGAAATTTGCGATGTTGAATACGAAAATCAGCCAGTTGATTGCTTCGTGCGATAACTTAACAGTTGTTACTCAAGATCTGAAGACTGACAATGGTGCTCAAAATAAAGACAGCGAGAGTCCAAACAGTGAACATAGAACTCTGAGTAATGATCATATGGCAATGGATATTCAAATAGCCACACTTAAAGCACATTCTTGCCTAAATAGTTTGATTTTCTGTGGAATGCATGGCCCCCTGAACAAAAACTGGGACAGTTGCCAGTCCAAGTTACCTTTTTTCTCTAGGACAATCTTGATCTTTCAGTGCAGGGAATATTGATATAGAGCAAGCCCACGTAATGCCGTCCGTAGACAGTAAGCGTGACCAACCCATAATTGTCAAATGTAAGAACTGAAAGGGCACAAAAAACGTGCTGCGAAAAGTCCGTTACCAAATTTCGATAGGTATACTCACACGGTATCGGATGATTTTACACAAGTGTGCCTACCACCATGAAGACAACAATTCCTTATTTAAATGGTGTTATAGACAACAAAAGTGGCATTCTTGAAATTATATATATATATATATATATATATATATATATATATATATATATATATATATATATATATATATATATATATATATATATAGCTAGATAGATAGATATATAAGACGATGATAACCATTTTCTGTTATATGTTGGTACAAAATGTTGACGTGGCCTTGCATATAGCTGATGCAGCTGCTAGGCAGCGTGCATGGTAATTGTGTCAGCGGCGGACCATTTCACCCAAGAAACATACTTGCATGTATTCATTGTTCATTGGCCGGTTGGGATATTGGTGGGATAATAAATAGTGAGATGGATGGAAATTATAAGACGTCGACCGAGGCCTATCTGATTCTGACAAGGAACCTCTGATGCAACAGCACATTATACATCAATATGTTATCATGGGACATTGAAGGTCCTTCGAAGTATAGGCACATTATACATCAATATGTTATCATGGGACATTGAAGGTCCTTCGAAGTATAGGCACATTATACATCAATATGTTATCATGGGACATTAAAGGTCCTTCTAAGTATAGGCACATTATACATCAATATGTTATCATGGGACATTGAAGGTCCTTCGAAGTATAGGCACATTATACATCAATATGTTATCATGGGACATTGAAGGTCCTTCGAAGTATAGGCACATTATACATCAATATGTTATCATGGGACATTGAAGGTCCTTCGAAGTATAGGCACATTATACATCAATATGTTATCATGGGACATTGAAGGTCCTTCGAAGTATAGGCACTCGTGAATCTTTAGTCGAATACGTGTTCACAAAATATATTCAAATGTTTTAAACAAAGATAAATATCAAGGGAAACAGAGAAACTCTTTTGTTTCTGTGAGAAAAAATCCACAACTATTTTTGAAAATGCTTAGATTTTGTGGTAATAAGGCTTATTCGAGCAAAGCTAAATCGATGGCTCATTGTGGTATAATTATTTAAGAACTTACAAGCAGCACAGTCGTTTCTTAATTTACATGATCTCCCATCATAAGAAAATATTGACAACCTGCTATCATAGCACAAAGCATATTATTTGCATATAAACCTGTCTGATCATGCGATGCATAAGTATACATTCAGAACAAAAACGCGTACTGGACTTGATCCTTTCCATGTCGTCCATTTCTCATCGTGGCACTTAGTGCCCCAAACCGAACCTACGCTAGATACAATTAATGTAACTGTCAAGTATACTCATAATGGGCAACACGTATTTCACCTCTCGTGGATAGCTGATGACATTTTGAAGGTAATGTACAGCCATTACAATTATACTAAAAATAAAAATATATATAATAATAATACAATAATAATTAAAATAGTACTAAAACTACAACCACAACTAATAATTCCATTACAGCTACTACTATTACTATTACTGCTAATACTACCACCACTACTACTACTACTACTAAACCTAATTATAATGATATCACTTTAATAACGGTAGTACTGGTGTTGATAATGGTCATGTCGTGTAATTTGTACTATCAGTTAGATTCTTATTCCTCTCACATGATGATGCTGACAGTGAAAATGTGGTAATGGTGGTGATTGTGACAATTAATCGATGTGATAAATTATACTATTCAACAGCAATGTATTCATGTAAAGGAAGTTGACATCGATAAGGTAATGACTGGGATGGAAATACAAAAAGGAAGTTGACATCGATAAGGTAATGACTGGGATGGAGATGCAAAAAGAAGTTCTTGCCAGGGACAGAAACCAGTACACTTCAGATTCAACCATAGGAACAGCAAAATGTAGCAATATATAGCATAAATTCAAGATCGTTAATATGTTTTTAAGTATATAAGAACTGTGGGAAATTATTCAGAATAACAGCAGTTGTTTTGGAAAGTAGCCATGCTGCTTGGTTGATAATTAATACCTAACGACAATTTATGAAATATAAAGTATTATTGCAGAAATTTTTACCACGATCGTAAAGGTAAAGTTGTTTATACAAATGTCAGTCTATACTAGTAGCAAACTATATCGGACGGACAGACAATAACATAAGCTGAATTTAAGTATTTTTAGAAATTACACAGTCACGAGAGCAAATGTCCAATGTCACGTAGTCATTGATAACATGCAAGGACTCAAACAGATAACAATGAATAACAATACTTTATGACAGTGGCATGTGTCTTTCTTAAATAGATTTCGACTGGATATGTGAATCCCAGAAATTGAAAGGACATGCCCAGTAATGTGTTTTGAAAACTGCAAGCTGTGAAAGCCTGATAATATAGTTTGATTAGGGATAGTTTTACATTAGGGAAATTTAGAATTTCAGGGAAACTGCAAAATAAATTATATTTTTTTACTTAATCCAAAGAAGCAATTGCATGTATAGTGATAAGGTTTACAACATTCCTAGTTCAATAGACATAACGTTAGTCGAACCAAACATAAAGATGAGAATATCAAATGTATGGATTAACATATTTCCGTATTAGGCAACTGATGCATTTGGAAATTATTATGTTAAAATTGAACAAAGAATTAGGAATTCCAAAAACTAAATAAAGTTATAAATATCTCTAACTTTATAAATTAACTAAGGCAATATTTAAAATCATGCAAATATGCTTTATTGTTAGATTTAACGGTCTTTACAAAACTAGACATACTAAAGGTAGGATATAGGGTCATGTTTTAGGAAAAATAATTTTTCTTTAACAACACTTTTACACATGCAATGCTAAAACTAGTTTAAAGACAAATGGATGCTTTGTTGTAAACGGTATGCTCTCATGAGGTAAAAGGGAAATTATGAATCGTTTAACGGCCTGAGAGCAATTCAAACATTATACGATTACAATATATAGAAGAAGCACACCTCAAGAAGAACATCATAATGTATGTATATGTGTAGCAGTGTTTCATGTCACTTCACCAAACGTGCAGCTGTAATATTACATATCCTTTAGGCACAAAGGCAAGGCAAGCAAAAAAGAGTTGGTTAGTTCTGGTCACATGTCCCCCGTCCTTCCGTCTTCCTCTGTTTTAAAGGAGAATTAAAACACTTTGATGCAGGTTCTACTCAGTTCTGGACAATCCAGGTGGCGTACCTTCCTTCCACCGCATGTCCGAGCATGTAATTCAGGCCAATAAGTATGAGCACATGGAGTTTTAAATTACTTGAATAAACCTTTAAATCTAGCAGCGGTTCAGTTTATTCTTCGTGAGCTGTAAAACAATACCGCCCAGCAGTCCATTTCTCTATACATATCGTTCAGTGACCGTATGGCTCCAGTTTAATATCGTCCTATGCATCGGCAAGTAGCGCTATGGAAAGTTTACATTACCTTGATTTCAACTGATAAATCGTTCATTAGTCCAATATTAACATTACTACAGCAGTTAGCCGTCCACATTGCCCTCCATACGCCCGACACCCGTACCGGTTCGACAACTTCATACTGTAGATACGGCTAACAATTTACTCAAGACTTACCGTCAATGACGGTACTAAAGCAGTCCGAGAGATGACGGCCACGCCTCCACTGTGGTTCCTTATGAATGTATTATCCAGATATCGTTCTTGATACCGACCCAGAAAATCGGCACACTAAAAGTGTGGATAAAATTGATGATAATTTTTCTCAGACCCCGCCATGTAGCGGACTGAGAATAACTTTACGATGGCAACATATGGATTTATTTTGTTTAGCCAAACTCTGTATGTCCACCGAGATTATGCATTGCTTTACGGGCTCAAGGCTTCTGTCAATGTTCGCGAAGAGTAGATCGGCCCTTTCTTCTGTCTTACCCACAGTCTTTACAAAAATCAAGGACGTAGTCGAGAGTCTATCTGCACAATTTGGTGATCCAGGCAATTTCAAACCTTCCTATCTGAGAGGCTTCTACCACAGTCTTTTGCACCACAATGGTATACAACACATTCCGACGCCTTTATTACAGATCTCTAAGGTTAAGATATGAAGTAAGCAGAGGTCAATTTAATTTTACCTGCAAGCGATCTCGAAGCACGTCCGCCTTGCAAAGCTTCTTGCATCTGACCGTTCTAAGCTTGCAGACAATGCCGGTAATGCACATCCCACCCGGACCACGTCAATTGCAAGATAAATAAAATGCAGAAGTAGGCAGACCAAGTACTGTCCCCATTTCTCTGTACATCAACCATGATATTACACATCATATCCGGCTGACCGTCAATGACGTGAATATCAGATGCAAAGAGATATTAGCTAGTTCCCTGCCCAGCACAAAATCCAACAGCTATCCACATCAAACACATGAAGACAGTATCCAAATCAGTTTTGGAATCATATGAATGGTGGGGATATGAAATAAACATTAGCCGCATGCATCCGCTGTTTCGCCCTTGATATGTACCCCCATTCGACCTCAGACAACTATACGTTGGGCGCGTGACCCTTGCTTTCTTCAAACACCTTTGGACCAATTTTTTCACACAAGTGAGTATGTAATCCAAAGTGTGACAAAGGGGTTTCGATTCTCATTTTTCCAACGTACTCACCTTTTCACCAACTGGTATCTGCAGAAACACCATCGGACCAGGTAAAGGATACGATTTCGGCAAGAAATCCGAACGCTCATCGAAGAGCGAACGCTGAAAATGTTCGGAATCTACAATCACTGAAGCTTGACTCCAAGTCTTTTTATTAGAACGGCCAATGACAAGCTCTGACCCATGATCAACCTCAGTCATCTAACCCATCTCATACTTTATCCAACATTTAAGATGCAACCAGGAAATCAGTCTAACTTTCATCTGTCTGAATCTGTCTGATCGAATTTGGCATTTGTCTGGATCTGACTGACGCATATATTCACGTTCTCGTCCGCACGGAATTTCTTACGGTTTACATATCGAGAAAACATAAGTTTCGCGCATTTTCTTGCCCTAAACATAAGATCACGATCCTCTACTATTATGTCGCATCCCTTTCTCGTACTACTTCATCTACCTCTGTGATGGCTTATTTATTCTACATCCACCAGACGCATATGATCAGCTCTGTTCGTGTCAAAGGAAACAATAATCTCATATCCTTTTTCCGTCATCTTGATTTTAAGATCAATTGGGAAGTATGTCCAACCCATCATTTCGTCTATAAGTATGGAGTTTCTCAGACACCCTCAATTTGATACGTCTTCCCCACCTTCGGTTATTCGGTTAGTTTCAATCGTCGTCCTCGCAGAATCCATGTTCAACACGAAATGGATCATAATCAGGGAGTTTGTGTGTCTCCTCAGATCTTACCCCTGGGTCGCCTCTACATACGCCTTTCGCAAATGAACTTCCTGTCCCAAGTACAACCCTTCCCCATACCACTACATGACATGACCGAACAAGAAAGTATTATTCCTGGACCAATGACTCGCCTAGGTTTGGCTCGCTACACGAATATCTCTCAAACAGCTGCGTTCTGTGGAGTTCGTATGTTTCCAGACTTCGACATTGCTAGTGAGTAGAGATGACCCAAAAACGCATGGCTCCACATCAGTCTCTTGGATATTAGCGACATTGACTTCCGAAGCGACCGCTTCAGAACGAATCGTGCTATTATGTCAAACATCACGGTTATACTGAAGAACCTCCTTAAACAAGACGGTACCAAATCTCCATTATTATGCAATCTGGTCTCGACCAAGCCACATCTTTTTAGATAATCTGTTCCATCCTTTCCGAAGCCGCTTCTCCTGCACCCTTAGCACTTATTCGGAGAAATTTATAGGCAAAACCAATTCAACCATTCAATCACCAAAACAATGTACGAGCTAGAAATCCCTCACTTTAAAGGTTTACGATTGGAAGTGGTACATTCTCAGGATTAGTGCAAGGTCAAAACAAATCGTCCATTTAAGTGTATATCCCACAAGTAGATGAGAGGTTTATTTCGGTATTTGATGATTAATATTAAGGGATATTATTCTATGGTACAAATAACCTTATTATGAGACAAGTAACCTTATCATGACGGGCAAAGGATCTTGGTCATAATAGCGACCACTCGGACTTGTCCAACTTTTACTAGCATAGACCTAAATCACTCACATTGTTTCTTAAGTGGATGCTTTCCTTGTTTCTGACTTTGTTGAATTCAAACAAATTCAAGCTTTATCCAGGACCTTGCCGAAGCACCTTTCATGCAAAATCTGTTTAACGATAACATCAGCTTGGATAAGCACAATCCATGAATTACGGTTGGGTCTTTTCACCCAGCCTACCTTCAGTTGTATCGACTATATGGTCATAAACTAAGTAACAGAAAGAGGCTAAACCAAAAAGTTTTTTAAAACTTAAACAAATAATTTGATTATTAACGTAACAAATGAAACAGGAAAGGATTTTACAGTATTCTGAAGTGAATCCAAAATAATTATGGAAGAGTTATATTAAAGTCCACAGGTGTGAAAGTTCGGGATAAATCTCAAAACCGGAAATGTACTGGTCTGCCAGGAATTGTGACATTGTTAAACTGACTTTACCCTGAACTACTTTGAACAATGCACACCAGTTAGAGAATAATATGATAGTCAAACCAATGAGCACTTTCTATTGCAACAGTACTCAAATGAGTTCCCTCTCAATGAATATCTAAGTACAACATGAAACACGTCTGCAGACATAAGAATAACTCTAAAATACGAATGAAATTTGATTTTTCAGTTCTCTCCTTATATACAACTTCAATTGCGACTACATTTAATAGCGTGAACCCATGTGACAGATCCTGCTAGTCATTATAATGTTTCAAAATACCTATTCATGTGACCTAACTCATCCAATAAGAATTGACGTAATTGTTCTAAAATTCCATCTGACACGTTGGGAAAAGCCGAACCTCTTAAACATGAAGACTAATAATTATATTATTAGTAACTGTCAAGAGGTAGACAAACATGTATTTATAGCTCTTACACAACTTTGCGTTCATTAATACCCCTAAAACAGACCATATTCGCTTAGCTAAAATCTAACGTTAATCTGTACAACTTACAGCCCGAATTAACATTTAAAAAATTAGATAAAATCCTGTACAAGGAGTTACACAAGAATACATATAAATAGCATTGTTTTTATCAGATTTTTCAAGGCGGCTTATGACGCAATCGGGTTGTATCGCCAGGCATTGGTTGCCGTCGGTGGGAAATCCTTTATCCTACGATGTCTCTACTGTACCGGTACAACCCAATAGGCTTTCAAACAGGACATTGTACGCTCACTCAGACTTTATTTTAAGCGCACTAAAACCAGTTTGTGGAACACAAAGATGCCTAGTTCTCCTAAGAAGGAGGACATAACCCCTCAACTCCTTTCGTCGTTGTTGAAGTGGTTAATAAACACAGCATAATTTGACATCGCTAGAAAAAGTCACCACATCAAGATCTCTACTCAAGAAATAAGAGGACATCGCACAGTCAGCCTTCTCTATTTTTATCAACAAGATGTGGATCCAAAGCCTCACACTTGTAACAAGATTACCTGATGGGATTTAGGATTTACAACAGAACACTTTTGATTGTGATACAAATACAATGTTTAATAACAAACGACTTGAATGACCAATTAATTATGATTAATATAAGGGTGTATATGATCCAAATAATGGATCAATTAACATGAAACGCACGGATTTAACAATGACAATACAAATAAATGACCTCACACAGTACAAGGACAAGGGACGAATGATGCACAGTGATTTCAAAACGAAACGATTTATGTGTTTTACTTAAATAGTAAAGGACTTTTCCGTCAGGAACAAATATAACTCCTTGCCACAAGTTGTCAAGAGTTGGTCCCGAAGTAAGTTTCGATAAGACTCTCAGACCCTCAAATATCTTAACGACTTTATCGCATTCCACCCATCGCTGCAAGAAATTGCACGTCCTACTGACGAATCGGGTGAATGACTTGACTCTCTCGGATTTGCTCTGCTTAAACGTCCTGTAAATCCCTTGCTCGGTTTGCTCGTTTTTCTTCAGAAGTGCTTCTTTCAACGCAATGTAATTAACGCAGCATCGAGGACAACTTCAACTGCACCAAAGCTCATTGTTATTTTCGCGCACGATTCATCTTTGTCACGTATTTTTAGGTTTTTGCAGCTGTTAGCAAGGGTATTATCGGAGCAGAATACAGTCACATTATGCACATTATGCAACAGGGGTGATAACAATGATGAAACTTGGCGTGTTGATGGTATCATTGATTGTAAAAATGATATGGTCGACACTGATGTTATGGTTGCCACGACGTCTCTCAAGCGTGGTTGGCCAGACCAGCATTGTCAGATTTACCTACACCCACTAAGAGAAACTTCTCGTGGATGCCCGAATAGGTCCATCATTTGCTGTACCAGCACATTTGCTATCATTTCTCACGCCTACCACATAATAGTATGAAGACGAAGTACAACAGTTATGATGGTAAATGCCTACTCATCAAAGTGTCAGTACGCCTAGACCTGTATTCGAAGCGTTTCAAACTATGGCTAGGTGAACGGCGAACAGACTAGTAATGAAATTATATTTAATCGGTTTGATCAGTTCAGAGTGTCTGAAGTTTCTTTGCAGTAAATCAGTCGTCAGGCGCACTCCACAAAAATTTGGTTTTATTTGAATTCACAAAATATCATGTTGCTTCGTGCATATTACAAGCTTTTATCCTACAAGGGTCAGAACTAAACGTTGACACAGGTCTGCAGATTTCCCAGAAGGACTAATGTGTACCAGATTGATTAACTGTCGTTGGAATACCTGGACTTATTAAGCAATTCCTGGCTAACATATACTTTCATCCATGTGTAATGTAGGACATCCTTTCCCGTTACAGATGTATTACAGGGATTCTCTCTGATAAGATGCTATTTTTGGTTGGCATAGGTGGCCACATCGGATCTATTGACGCACCTGTTCAAACCTAGTAATGTTTTCTTTATGCCCTCATTATCAAACAAGTGTAAGAGTAGTATTTCTGACATAACCGTCCTTATAATAGACGTTCCCTCACAGTATTAATGACATGCTGTCGTTGCAGACATTTACATTTTTCATATCATATGCTGCTTCGTGCTTTTGAATTCATTAACGTTTCATCTACAACTCTCTCTTGTCAAAGTATTATCTTTGTTAGAAAGGTTATCTCCCTTATTCCATCATTTGAGAATGAGCTAGCATTTTTCGTTGTTGTTCTGGGTTTAACGCCATTTTTCAGCACACGACAGGTTATACGTTTCGGCCAGTAGAACTGGCAGAGAAAGAGCCCGGGAAAACCCCTGTAAGATCAACTGACCCACAAGAAGCTACTGGCAAGCAATCCCGTCTACCCAGGACCCCAAAAATTCTCGTAGTTAACAAATCTGAACTTCATTTAGAATACTGGTTTTATTATATTTTGTTACAGTAAGAAATATTCAAAGAGACATACCTCTCAGAATAAATGGTGTTTGTGCAAATATTTTGTCTGCTAATTTTTGTTTGAAAAATGTCATTTTAATCATTTGCTCCGTGAAAGCAATGAAAACTAGAAAATCAATAGATCGATAACGTTTTTGTAGCATGAATAATGATGAATTTCTTTAGGAAACATGTGAACTTTACAATCTTTGGTTTTAGTTGGCTTATACTGTATCGAAACATCCTCTTTCACAGCACCAGAGTGTGCACTCGATCTTTGTGTGACAAACTTGTACTTTTCATCCGAAAGTCTTTTATAGTGGGTTTTTTTACAGCCCACTCTACTCATGCTACCCTTTATTCAACCTTGTTATGAGGAATGTTTCCTGGTTAGAAGTGACACTTTCTTCTGTTAAGATAACGTTTGGTTTTTCTTTTTCCTTTTGGCTTTTTACTTGTTAATATAATTGTAATTTATGTTTTGAGTTTCAAAGTGTAAATTCCGTATCCGTTTAGTATTGTTAGAATTACATTTGCACTTGTTTTATTATTTATTTGCATGAGTAGAAATTAGTATAATTTTAAAGTCTGACGTGACTCACATTTGGTTCCATGTTCCAAACATTTAATTTATCAATTTCTCGAGTGACAAGTGATGACAAAAAAAATTGGACCTTTTAGGAATAATAAATGATTTTTAATATATGCGTTAAGAAAACAAACTCTCCAGTTAAGGAAAGTTGGACATCTAAAATGCGATCTTCATGAGAGAAAGTGATAAAATTAACGGGTTCTGTAATTTGATCACTTTTTACTTGATGCTTATAGGTGGATAATTCATACATGCACATTTGAAAATGCAGATACACACGGAAAAAAGAGAACCACGAGACAGACAACATATCAGAACATGGGACTGGGGTGCTAAATCTGTTGAGATGCTCTTAGTAGCTAATAAATGGATTCCATTTGTTCAGTTATTAATTTCACAAACTTCAGTCTTTGTACTATAGTTGACAGCAAGACATTTGCTCTTTTGAGATCCTGCATTTAATTTTATACTGGCCAAATTTCATATGCACTATTGGTGTACGGTTATGCTATTCGGTGCAGACCAGGTGTCCCCTTATGTAAGATGACGATGTTCTAAAACATATAGCTGACCACCTTCTTTTCAATGCAGAACGTATTTTTTTTTTTTTTTTTTTTGATTATCATGAAAAAAAATGAAATCATGTTAGTAGTGAATAGGGACGATTCAGCGACAATGGGAATTAGCATTAAAGACCCCCCTGGGACTGTTTAGCGACTATGTAAATTTAACATTAACCACCCTGGGACTGTTTAGCGACTATGTAAATTTAACATGGACGAAAAACCCTGGGACTGTTTAGCGACAAGGGAAATTAACATGGGAAATAGATTTTGGGACTGTTGAGCGTCAAGGGGAATTGAACATGGGAATATGGGACTGTATGGCGTCAAAGGAATTTAAACAGGGTGGGACTGTATAGCGTCAAGGGAAATTTAACATGGGATTTTTTTAAAAAAAATTAAAAATAAAAATAAAAAAAGGGTAAGCAATTGAAAGTCAATCTCTTTTCGAGACCTATGAGTGGCCCTGAAAAGGGCCTTTGGTTTCATCATCATCTTCTTCTTTTATTTCCTCCACTTCTGTAGCCATCTTCTAACTTTTGCCATTATTCCTGTCTTCTTCTTTATTTCTGATTCAGGCATCCAGTCAGGATGACCTATCGCTCGGAATTTCTCCTGTATTTGTATCCAGTTATTGTTGAGTTTCTCAAAGCTTTCTTTTCTCTTTCTATTTTCTTCTTCTTTTCTTTCCTTAGTACACTTTTCTTTGATGTTCTTTACCTCTTCCGTCATCACTTTCCTCATTACGTCTTCCGTTTTTGTCAGCTGGTCCAACCCCCATTTTACGTATAGCCACTCCGTCCAATTCAATATCTTTTCTAAGAAGCACCTGACTTCGATGACATTTTCAAGTGCTTCCTTTAAACTTCCCACTCTTACATAAGGCGAGTCAATCAATCCTCTCAGTCTCGTTTCCTCTTCTTCCATCATTCCTGTTACTATCTCCTTTGCTTCCTTCAAATTATTAAAACAGTCAAGACACTTTTCTAATTTGAATTCTTTCTCTATCTTTTCCATGACAAACGTAACATCTACTATCCAATAATAAATGCCTATCAAATGATTCAGTAACGCTGCTGCTACCACCATTTTCTTTGTCTTTATTCCGTGGAATGGGTTCTAATGGCTAACACTGTTAGCTTTATAGTTAAAGCGCGGACGTGATGGAAAACATCCCCCTAAAACAAAATTGATATTACCTAGATTATCACTTAAAACGCGCGGACGTGAAGGAAAACATCCCCTACTTTTCTCATTTCATATGATCTACTATCCACATACGTGAAGCATCAATAAACAAACCCCTAATCTACTATTTACACACGCAAAGCATTAAAATCAAACCCAAATCTACTATCCACACAAACCTACGTCAGCGCTTACAAACACAAACACAAACACTATAAAAAGAAGAGTCAGTGTTTATATTCACACTACTCTACATACACACATTGGCAAATCGATTGTTATTTCTTTTCTAAAGGTTTGGGTAGCCCTGAAAAGGGCTGTTTGTTTTTTTTATTGAACTCCAATGACACCTGGTTAATGATGGCACCTTCCAGGCCTGGTACCACACACACATCTTCTTCCCCAGTCTCCTTTTACCTTTTTTCTTGGGAGTGCAGAGGCGGGATAAGTGGCTTCAGAATCCAAATTTTCTGTCTCTGGGATTCTGAAATTTCTTCTCTCCTTTTCCTCCTCTTCTTTTTTTCTTCTTTCCTCCTCCTTTTTCATCCTTCCCTCTTCGACAATGGCCTCCGCGTCCAGTTCATTTAACAGGCGCCTGGCATATTCCAGGTGCATCTGGAGTTCTAGAAGCTTTACAATTCTGGTATTCATTGTCTTGTTAACGAATGAACAGGGTAGCTAGACTGCCAAGCGATTTTCAATTTATACTAAAAGCGCTGACGTGAAGGAAAACATCCCCTAAAACAAAATTGATCTTACCTAGATCATAACCAAACAACGCGCGGACCTAAAAGAAACACTCATTCACTTTTTTATACTACCCATTACTAATTTAAAAATTTTCATTAATCACTTCAATATACTATCCACATACGCAAATCAATCAAACCCCAAATCTTCTCTCCCCACACGTCAAACAGCAAAAAAAACATGATCTTAATCTACTATCCACACAAACGTACGTGAGCACTTAAAAACACACACAATCATATCCACAAACACATACACTCACACTATAAAAAAGAGTCAGTGTTTATATTCACACTACTCTACATACACACATTGGCAAATCGATTGTTATTTCTTTTCTAGAGTATTGGGTAGCCCTGAAAAGGGCTGTTTTTTTGTTTGCTATGGCAATCTTTTAGTTTCTAAGAATGCGACGTCCTCTGAGGACAGACTTTCTGACGATAGGTCTGCTTCTTCGGAAAGAGAAGAAGAACTCTTTGGTGTCGATACGACAATCGACAAAGCCTCTGTCAGGTTCACGTTGCTGCTGCTGCTGTTGTTGCTGCTGCTGCTGTCTCTGAAGTCTGTACTTCTCTGTCCATTCTTCTTTCTCCCTGTTCACTTCTTCTCTGAAGAGCTCTTCTATCAGGTCTTCAGTGACTTTTAACATTCTCACATTCTCTATCTCTTCTGGCTTCGGTATCAGACTGTGTCTGACCCTATGCAAATTCACGTAGGCTTCGTTTAGCTTAGCTAGTCTGGAGCACATCTTCGTAGGAGGATGAGTCGACAATGGATGGTTAGACTGGAAACTACCCCGGTTCATAAAGTCAAAGCGCGGACGTGAAGGAAAACATCCCTCTACGGTTTTCGAACCGCAACGTTCAATGAGTGCCATGAGAGGGATAGAGAGAAGTCAAAGAGCATGAATCAACATTCTTATAGCCAAACAAAAGACAAAGGCATTTTTTTTCAAAACACAACATTTTTTATTCAAAATCACTTAACACTAACAAACAACTCTAACATTTTTAACAATAATCCAACAATATAACATCAAACATTTTTTTTCAAATCACAAACATTTTTTTTCAATTTACACATTATTTTGGACAGGGCTGACAACGTTGTGAATGAAATTGTGATTTCCACTGTTGGAAGTCATTAGGCCATTGATGGACACTACGTTTCCTAGCTTGAGACAAAAGATAAGCATAATGGTCACAGAACCATCGATCTACTTTCACATCGTTTCTTGAAGAAGAACGAGGATCAAAATGAGTCACTAAATGTTCTAAGGAATAGCCCAGGCTGCGATGATGCAGAAAATACACACAGTACTGTCCACACACCAACGAATCTGTGCCTTGGAATTTCACATTATTGGATCGGGTGGTCTGAGCATTTCTTCTCATAAAGTCAATGATATCGTCTTCCAAAGGGGGCAATTCGTACGAATCAAAATATTCCACATATCCTTCTTGAGGAAAGTAGACGGCTACCAGTGGGTTCCTGGGAGATGACTGTCGTCCGTGTTGATCACATAAGCTAGATGGTCTTGAGGTTTGCGATGAGGGAGTTCATCTTTAGCACAGACGACAGGATTCCAAGAAGCCGTGTACGACCTATGGTTCAAAAGGTAATAAAGTTCCCAGGTATCCATTGATTTGTGTGTTTTCTTCTTCACAGGTAATAATAAGTCATCAATTCAATCCTGACTTTTTGCTTGAAAATGTCTGACAAATAACCGTTTCTTCGTTTCGTCTCCTCACTCTGATTCAGGAGAGCTTCGATACGATGGATCTCTTGAGTGATTAATGGTGGACAAGAATGTTCACGCAAGTCTTTATACCACTGATGTAACACGACTTCGTCCGAGATGAGACTCCAAGCTTCGTCCAGATACTCATCCAATTTTTCTTCTTGACTCAGCATCAGGCATTTATCGTGTTGAATTTGACTGGGATGATCGTTTTGACATCCATAGCAATCTTTCTTGATCAATTCCGTCATTTTTTCGACCAAGTGTTTGGCAAAACAGCAGACTAAATGGGCTTCTTGTTCTGGCCATCTCGACTTCATCAAGACAACTTTTTCGTCTTTGTTTTGAGATTCTCCTTCCACGGTCTCCTCACATTCCATGTCCAAAGTTTCTCCACTAGGTAAAGAGGGATAACAGTCTTCCATGGCTTCTAATAGAATGACTTCTCTCAAACTGTTGATTTCTATGGTATTATCGAATTCTGCATACAGGATGACGTTCACTGTCTCTGGCAGCTCTTTTGCAAACTGAATTTCCACACGAATCTGGCCTGATTTTATAGGGTGAAAATGTCCCTCGTCGCTGCCTTGGCCTGGAGTGAAATCGAAAGCCCACAAAGCATAACCTCCTGCGTAATCTTCGTACGTAATACCGTGACTGGTGTTGGTTCCTAACTGACCGGTGGCTTCGTACACGGACAAGTACGATCTCAAGTAATTCATCTTCTCGTCACTAAAGTCAGGTTCGAAAGGTCTGGTACACAAGGTCTTGCCATCGCGACTGACTTCGATTTTCTTCACGTTGAAGTGATGAAAGTTGAAAGGATTTCTAGTGAAGTCTCCGTTGAAGGCTTCATTGTTGACCATACCAAGGATTAAACGCTTGGGTAACTGTCCTTGAAACAGATGATCTTCGATCATGGAATGATGTTGAGCGGGAATGGTGAAGGTTTTCACTTCCACGCGTTGTATGGGATACTTGGCGGTCGTTCTGCTCAACGTTTGACTGATGTCATTTCCCACTTTAGGTAACACTTCCACGCGTCGTACGTAGAGTTTGGCCTCCTCGATTTTGCTTTTGGGATTGACGTCAGCACTATCAGCCAACAAATGGAAAGCGGTACTGCTACGATTCAGTCTCAAGCGGACATTTACACCGTTCAGCAAATATTTCTCTTGCAACCACATGTCCAAATGCAAACGATCCATCAGTTCTAAACTCTTTCCACTTAATATTTTTTTCTTCGTTCTACAAATCCCTCATTGGTGTCTGTTTTTGTTTTGGGGTCATCACCAAGACCTTTATCATCAAAATCGTTCGCTTCGTCAGGTTCCCATATCACTCAAGCATTGAGATGGGTGTTCTTTTCATCTATTCCGTACGTCAAAAGATTTTCCAGGTAGGCACGGTAAGGATAAGTATCCATGCTGCTACTGACTAGTTTGTTGTTCAAGTACAAATCCACTGAGCTGAACAAGGAATGCATGAAATTGTTGACGTGGAGCTACTTTCTCGTCTACTATAGAATCTCCTCCCTTATCTAGAACTTTGACTTTCAAGTACAAGTAACTGCTATTCAGATCGATGTAATCTTCGGGCTGTCCTTTGATTTCAAACTCGATGGGAGCGGAATCTGTCAGTGAGGAGACGAGGTGAAATTCCACCCATTGGGATTCTTGCATCGTCATCACGGTGGGGGGCATGGCAAACAGATCCAGTTCCGACTTGGAACAGGCGCATGACTCTCGGTGCATCATTTTTTTCTCTGTGTCTCAATAATCGAAAACGTCTAAGTCTCGAACGGTTCTTCTTTTCTTTGCCTTTCTAGCTTTAGACGTGTGAAGTCTGGTGAAAGTGTGTTTTCTTCGTCGTCTCTTTCTGCCTTGTCCTTGCTGAATGCTTGACTCGGTAGCGTGCAGGGCATTTATAGGTGTGTCTCGTCGGCCCAAAAGGTCTTTACCCGTTTGTAGCAAGACATTTTTGACTGCCCTCATGAAGGCTTCTTTGGGGTTTTGTTTGTCGATGATGACATTTTGGAGAAATTCTTTGCCTTGCGTCAGTACCGCATCTTTCAAGGCGTGCAATCCGCGTGTCACCATCGGTTTCAACACCGGAGCCACCGAACGAAAGGCCGATTTCAACATATCTCCTAAACCGTGTCCTCGCTGTCGAGCAATCCCTCGATAAACTGGATACATGACTTACGAATCGTGAGAGAACCGTTTTCGAAAATGGAGTTTCACCGTGGCTTTTCCTTTGGTGAATGAAATATTTTGTCCCAGATCTCCTTTTATAGCAATGTTGACCGTGTAAAAATACGACTTGCTGACAGGTAAATAATGAGGATGTACAAATTCGCGGTGGACGTGATAAGTGTTTCCACCTTCCTCGTCAGCGACCGTGGCAGAATCCACTTTGAAAGGAATGACACGCCTGTAACGGCACGGAGGTGTGTCCCACCACGTTGTACTCCACCACATCGGAGTACACAAACATCAAATTCAGTCCCTGGTTCAGTTCTACTGGGAAACGAAAATGCCTCGCAAAATGCCCGTTGTTGTCAATGTCTACCATGTGAATTTTTTTGGTCTTTTTATCCGTGACCATATTGAGGTCTCCACCCAAAATATGATACAATTAAGGGCAAAATTTAATACGTATGCTTTTTTCCTCACTTTCAAATTTGATGAGTATAGTATAGGGGTAAAATGCCTCCACGTTGGACCAACATCTTCTTCTTTTGACGTAGGGGAATTTTCTTTTGAACCATTTGGCGAAGAACGTGACGATGTTTGCCTAAGCATTGTTTCTGGTGTTTGGACAAAGGGATCGTGCCTTTCAAGACGTTCAAACAACATTCGCACACGGTATCGCTGATTGAATGAGTTTTTTTCGTAGGGGTGGACAAGCTTTGGACAGGACAGATAACATGTCCCCATGTTTGACTAAACGAGGAGGCAGTCCTTTTCTTTTCTTTCCTTGGGGCTGTTTAGAAGAGGGATGTTTTCTGGAGGGTGACATCTTTGAGTCTTCAGCACCAAAAACACTGATACCCCGACTTGGTCACAGGCCTTTTTTATACTGGAACGCGTCGCCACTGATTGTCTTTACGTCGTATCAGTTTGAGGACAGGCATGACACGTCGTGGAGGGGTACGCAACGGACTAAATCGAGCCAGTTCTTGCTTGGACAAATTCAGTAAACTTTGTAACATGCCCGATCTTTCTTGGACTTTGATTTTGGGAGAAAGTACTTTGTGAGCAGCAGCCACTGCCACTAAATTGGAGGGTCCTGCCACTGGGGAAGTTCTTGGGGTCATCAACGGAGAAGTTCTTGGTGTGATCAACGTCTCCAAGTACTCTTCAGTTCTTGGTGTCATCAACGGAGAAGTGGATGAACGTGAGGCTGCCGGAGACGAGTCACCGCTGTGGCAGGTCGTGGTTTGCGAATGTAAGGTTGCGTCCTGGCCGAAGTGACTCTCTTGCGACTAGTTTTCTTCTGTGGGATTTTCTTTTTCTGGGGACTTTTTCTCTGTTTCTTTTTCTGGGGGCTTCTTTTCTTTTTCCGGGGTGGTGTCTGGTAAGAGGAGGGTCCCGCCACTGGAGAAGTTCTCCTTGGGGACCTGGTCTTTTTCTTCTTCTTGGAGCTTCGTTTGACTTTTTTCTTGGGGAGAAGTTTGGGGGCATTAGAATCCCATCTTAAGAGAGAGCGAATGATGACCCCTCCTAGAGTACCGCTCCCTCCAGGTTTCAAAATGATTTGCTTTTTAGTTTGAGTGTCGATGCGGGGATCGGCCAGTTGGGTCAAAGCGACTTTGTTTCGATCAAAAAAGCGTTTGGTTTGATGAGGAATCTGAATGATTCCTTGGAGTAATTGACGTGCCGTCACCGTGAACCATCGTAAGACTTCTTTGAGACTAGCTTCTAAGACACGAGCTCGTGTTTGTGGATTTTTTTCTCGACTGATACCATACAAGGCACGAATCAATTTGACGGGAAGTTGCGACTGAAGGGACGTCATGTTCAAAATGTGTGTGAGACAGACGAAAAGGGTCTGAGGTTTTTATAGATTTTTTTTGTGGAGTGAAATTAAGTCGAGGACGGAGACGTGTACAGGACAGGCCCTCCGTCTTGGCACCAGTGGTGAAACAAGTGAGTACCAAATCGCAAATCATCGGGGGTCGTAGGTTTCAAATCGACGAGTAAATAGGCGTGTGGAGTTTGAGTGGCATCGTCGTACGCCTGAGTCAGCCAAGCCGTTCCTAACTGTTTGGCTAAGACTTGCACTTGCGATTTATCTCGAGGGCTTTTAAACAAGACCACGTAATGCGCATTGAGACTGATGGTGCGATGGGTTTTACTTTGTTGAAACAAATTTTGGGTGATGTAAACGACACTGGCATTACGATGATGCCCTTTGCGCGTGAACCACAGTTTAATTTCTTCTTCGTCTTCTCCTAACATGTCGTCAAAAATGACCAAATGGGTTTGACGGGAGTCAGAGACGATGCCGTCGTCTTCTTTAGGAATGCCTTCCACAAACACGATGGAATCGCCTTGACTTTCTCGCAAGAGGCTGTACGACGATTGCCACTCTTTGTAACACCACACGATCCGCTGAGGTGGTCGATCGATCAAATGATGTTTATGTTCGATCAAACGTTTGGCGAATTCGGTTTTGCCTGAACCGCTAGGTCCAGCAATGAGCATGTTAAAGAGATGGCGAAGATACAAAGCCTCCCAAGTGGCAAGATCTAAGTGTTCGTCGATGACTTTGACAGTGGAGGAAGATGGAGCAGAGACAGCAGAAGTAGCCATAGTGTCAGGAATGTCACTTGTGACACGAAAACAAACAAGACGAGAGTTTATATACTTTTTTCAGAACATGTTTATTGAATGTTTTAAACATGAATACGAAAAACAAAAATACATAAAAGCCAACGGCTTATGTACAATGATAAAAGGCACATGAAAATCATTAACGTGGAATAAAAACAAGTGTCTGTACAACATGTTTTGGTTAAAGTTATGACCAGTTCTATAGGGGGTAAGGTCACACAAGTGTCCTCCCGAAAGGGTGTTTCAGGCCTGTCCACGACAGTCCTGTCCTGGGTGACGGGTTCTTCTGGCACCGTCACTAACACAGGTTGAAAAGTAACTTTTTTTTTTGGACATTGAAAGAAAGGATCACAACTCTCGAGCATACTGGGCCACTTCTTGGGTCCAAGCCTCAAAATCCCATTTTTTCCAGGCACGGACATCTGTCCAATGGGGGTGTAGGTCACAAGCTACACACACATCGTCATACACGTCTTGGGTAGCTAAAAGTTGACGAATCTTTTTTTCCCGTAGAGGTCGAGAAGTATCCAGATGAAAACGTAAGGCTTTGAGCAAAAGGAGTCTCTCCTGAACATTTAAAGGCACCACTTTCATGTTGAATGGGGTGGTAAATACTGTTCGTAAAGAGTCCACAAAGAATCGGCTGGTAAACGAAATCCCAGAAAACAAGTCACTAAGACACACACCACTTGTCGACCCAAATTGAATGGATACAGTTCTTGTAATAATCGATGGTAATGATCCACGGTTTGAATATGGTCATTGAGTTCCTTCCACGGAATCTGTTCAATTACATGTGACATAAGTCGTGGCATGGCAGCCTGTTTTTATATTCTCTTTTTTTTTGGGATGCAATACACGTACTTTCTAGCCAGACATCTTCGTTCTCCAGTAGGGAATCTAAATCTTGCATACTATAACCGAAACGTCAGAGTTCGTTTAGGAGTTTCCTCTTCCGCTAAGTAGATTCCACGTAAAATATGTTTGTAATCCTTTAACTTGTCTTCCTCAATGCGTTGCACTAGGTGAATCTCGAAGTAACCAAAATGATGAACATGTCGATCACTGGCGACCTCAAAATTTTGAACAATGTCTGACCACTGAAACAATTTCTGACGAATCAGTTCTTTTATACCATTCAGGTACCAGTGTTTAAAGATCTGGTGACGTAACGGATGCAACTGTTCTTTATGTTTGATTTGTATTTTGACCAGCTCTCGGTAAATGCGTTCTCTCAACTCCACAGGCAAGCCCAAAATGTTCTCTTGTAAAGTATCCATAAGTATATACACTGTTTTTGGAATCCTTGGGTGGTGGCCAATAGCCTCGTTTACCTTTGTGGCTGATGTAATATCCACTCATAATCAGTCTTCTTATACTTTGGAACAGAGCATAATTTAAAAACGGATGAATAACTTTGCGTTTGCGTTTCACTTGTATTTTGATCAGTTCTCGGTAAATGCGTTCTCTCAACTCCACAGTCAAAGCATGAATGTTCTCTAGCAAAGTATCCATGAATAGGTCAGTCCGTACAATTCACAATCTTCTCCTAGAGCAAAAGTAATCCACATAGTGAGTAATTTCTGGCTACTGCCATTCAGGGTAACGTCCAAGTATCTCATTGAACTCTTTTGATGTAAACGGTCTAGAGTGATATAATAGGACGAATGCACACTTGACCCAGAGAAATCTAACACACTGATTGACTTTCTTCACTTTCCTCTTGTGAATTTCTCCGCACAAAAGTTCTACAGTTACCCATTGAGATTTCACTCTGGCAAATCCCTGCCAAACTTCCTTGTAAATCTTCTCTTGCAGTTCTTTAGGTAATGATTCAATATCGTTTTTGAAATGAAGTTTAAATACTGGTCTCGGTGATGTCCAACATTTGATTCCTAACCAATCTGGTTTCTTCTTCTTCAACGACATGGTAAGTTACTTCAATGTCTCGGTCCCGCTAAGGGTAAGTAATGACAATTCGGTGACCATCGAGCATGTTCTACGTAGGCCGAATCTTGTGGTTCCCAGTGGTGAAGTGACACACCGCAACTGAAGCACTTGACTTTATCTCCTTCGCCCAAGTAGAACAATCCGGCTCTGGCTAATTCTTCGGGGGTCGGTCCTCCCAGATACTTAGGCCATTTTCCTTTGAACGATTGAAGACGATTTTCAAAGTCGCAGTATTCCGACAAACGCACAGGAAACGAATATTCGTCTTTCACAGGTTCGTTTCTATGAGGGTTGGGTGACATGGACAGGAGTTTGCTCAGGGCTGGATGACATCCGTAGGGAGGTAAACATGAAGGTCGACATTCACCTTTAAAAAGAAACCCAGTAAAATGTCCAAGAGGACGAGTGGCATCGCTTTCGCATCCCTCAGGTTTTGACACGCACAGCATCACTTTCCATGATAGGGGTAGTGAGAACAAAGTTCCCATGATGCTTTACGGCATCGCTCAGGTCACAGCGTACAGCATCGTTCCCATCGCAAGGCTCACAATCGCACTCGTCTGCAAACTCCCTTACGCAATTACAATGGTAACCACATGGACAATCGCAGTTTCCTTCTGGACATTTTCCGTCGCAATGCCTGGGTCTTATCCATCCAATATTAGTCACACTAGAGAAAGATACAACTTTTTTACAATCCCCAAACTGGAACGATGTCTCTTTCAAAGTATTCATCTTGTTCGCTTGGTCTTGGTAGTCACAATGAACTATCGATCTTGCCTAGAGTTCATTTTTATATACAGACCAATACCGACGTGTCCATACGGTAAAGTGAAATGATTGGGAAGTCGCACTCGCTTCTGGTACACGATTTGATAGACTTTTTCCAAGGGTCGACTGACGATGTGGTGAGTGGGTAAACGTACAATCTTGTTCGGTTGATAGGTGGTCACTTTAAAGTGTTCATCCTCTCCCGATTGCAAGGCTTCTTTCAATACCCCAAAGTTGACCACACGACTGGTACGATAATTCAGAGTCAATCCTTTCACTTTGCACGTCGTGTGCACTTCTCCTTGTGGGTCCCGGTATTCGTAGCCGTAATTTTTGGGACCACCACTGACGAAACTTAGAATCTTGTCGTCGGGATGCTCGTCTGTCCAGGCTCCTAAACGGTCTCCTTCGATGTCAGGGTGCTGTTGACTCGGGTGATGGATGTAAATGCAACTGTCCATGTCAAAGTACAGGACGCGTTCCCCTAACAGTTCTAAAGCTTCGTACAATTTTAAGCGAGCATGGGCTGTCACGTAAGCCGCAATGATGACATTTCCAAAGGGGTCGTCTTGTACAAAGTCCAGATCTTCTTCGTAATTGACCAAGATCAAATCCTCGCGAACGACGTCCACGTGTTTCGTGAATTTGGTTTTGTCGTGAATCATCTGAAAGTAGCGGGAAGGTTCGGTCAAATATTCCGTCTTGGGTAAACACGGACGTTGTGCCATTTTTCCCCACAAGCAATTTAACATCACTTTGGCAAACGATCGCCTGCCTTCGTTTTTCTCTATGTGGTCTAAAGTGATGCCTTCTTGTTCCCGGTATTTCTCTTTGAATTTTATTTGGTCTTCGGGAGTGTGACACCAGGAAGGATAGCCGCTGGCCTCTTGCTTCAGTTTCAAAAAGGCATCCACGTAGTCTGCAAAAATGCCTTTCTGAGTGGGGTCACCCTTGTGGTATTGTTCTGTCTTCGGAAAGTGGCAAATTTCGTACACTTCTAACAGTTGGTATCCCATGTCCAGAGCTTTGAACAATTCTACGCTGACCCAGGTTCCCGTCAAGGCACGTTCTTCCTGGGTGTGCTGACAAGGCTGATCTTGGTTGCACGTTTCGGCACAAGTACGGCACAATGGAAACATCAGTTTGCCTTGACAATGGTGAGGTAAGACGGGATGGTATAGGTTCGTGGGAGGCAAAACTTTACACTTGATCAAGCCTTCGTATTGTCGAATGTTTTTCAGGTCAATGTGTTCCGTGAACAATTGTGGGTGCCCTACAGGAAAGCGACAATATTTGCACACGTAGGGATACAGCGAACACACGTCCAAGTATTTCATTTCTACTCCTTTCTCTTCGTCGGCTTGGTACAACAAACAGGTGGCATTGGTTCTTCCTCCGTACAAACTATCCCTCGGGTTCAGCGGGTCCATGAACTGGTAACTTTCCACGAGGCGTTTAAACTCGGGATCAGTTTTCAAACGGTGATCGTACTCGTGTTCCCACATTTCCACCACTTGGTATCCTTCCTGTTCTAACTTCAAGCGTCGCTGACAAGTGGCTTGGTACAAGTCTTCCATGGTTCGTTGTAAAAACTGATTTTTAGGGTCGTGGTCAGGGTAACAGACGGGACATCCGTGAAATAAGCAACCGTTAAACTCGTACACGATCTTGGGGATTTCTAAGTCCCAACCATCGACCGAATGCGTTCCGATGGTCTTTTCGCCGCCTCCGTTGCGGACATGCTGAATCCATTTGTCTTCCTTGTCGCACAAGTAATGTAACCAGCGTAGGGCTTTGACCGAGTATTGACGTTTGACATAGTTGGTCGTTTGAGGACTGATGACAGCCACGGTGTTTTCAGGCATGAATCGTTGCCGTTACACTAAGGAACACGCTTTGGCAATGATGCAAGCTTCTTTCAAAGGATCGACCCCTCCGTGTTCCATGAACAGTTCTCGAAATTTTCCACAGCATCGCCGTAAAATGTCCACGTCAGAACGACAATACTTTAGCATTTCTTCCCGAAAGTCGAAAGGGTCCGAGGCGTGAGCCTGGTACCAAGCGTAGAATACTTCTCGTTGTTCGGTACGCATGTTGTCGGGGTCGTAATAGTGAGCCTCAGGTAAATGGGGTAGAGCGGCATGTTGATTGGCTTCCGTATTTAAAAAGTGTGGAAAGTACCCTTTAGCCATTTCTGTCATTCCAAACGTTTTAGACATTCGACTCAAAGGCATGGCCAAATAGCTCATCGAATCTTTAAACTGTACTTGTCCCACTTGCATGAAAATGAGTTTGGCTCCATTCAAAGTGACTTTAGGATGTTCGGTGCCATGTTCTGTATAGTACCTCAAAAGAAACTGTCCATCGTATCCGGAGAAATTGTGAGCCATCACTGTGGCATGACGATGACAATCTCCGTAACGTTCGATGTCCTCTTGGCTCCACGTCTTGTCGATGGGGTCTAAGACCCATCAGGCGAAATCGGCTAGCGTGTTCGGCCCTCGAAAGATTTTTTCACGTCCTCCAGGAATCTTGCTGCAGTGAGGGCAATGACTGAAGGTTCTTGAATGCACTTCTCGCACGCTCGATGAGCCACGCAGAAATTAGGAATGTGAATGCCGGTCTCAAGCATGCATTCGAAATCGAAAAAGATGAAATTGCCTTTCTTCTCCTTCTTCTTCTTGTGACCATCCTCTTTCTCTGGTGGGGGTTGGTATTTTTGCACGTAGCACTGGTGTCCCAAGTCCACGATGTGATGACAAATGTGACATTTTTTCTTTCCTCGACATACGTGTGCCTTGACAGTATTGGTACATATGCCTTGTCCACAGGTAGGGCACAATCTCAGGAGTTGACAAGCACATTTCTGCTGTGAACCTTGCATCTTCAGATGTTGTTGGTAACAGGCAGGGCTGACAAACGTGCGCAGACAAGCAGGACAATGTACTCTTTCTTGTCCTTCGCTCAGACAGGGTGGAGAGGCCAAACATCCTGAGCATTTCAATCCGCAATGTTTGTGTTGCTCTCGATTATTATAACCATGGTCACATTTCTCACAGTAATAACCGTATCCCAGGAATGCAGTGATACTGGTAATGGTATCGAAATGTTCATCGTGATAATACACATGAATGTATTTTCCGTCCTTAAAGTCTTGGCCTCGAAACAACAGAGGCCCACGCACTTCTTGAGGGTGCACTTTCAAGGTGTAGCGTGGAGCTAGGACATCTTGCAATTTTTGCATTTCAGGAATGCCACAGGGTGTGTCTTTGGATAGGTCAGCTTGTTGCAACAGGAGTTCTGCTTCGTTTCGTTGTTTGGCTCGGTCCGATCGTTGAATAGTTTTCCAGGTCCTTTTCCATTCTACCGTGTCGTTCTTGTTGGCATAGGTTGGTCCCACCACGATGGCTCGGGCTAAACACATCTGGTCTTGAGAATTCTGAATTTGGACGAGACTCTTTTTGGTGCTGCGAAGGTCGTTCACCAGTAACACCTTATTGCGTTGTCCGGTCCCTTGAGGAGGAGAGACGTGGGTCATGTCCAGTGTGGCTTTTCCATCAGTGATGTCAAACTGGTCATTAGATTGTTGCACGTGTTGAATCTTGTCCATGACTTTGGAAGCAGTTAGTTCTGCGGGTCTGCTAAACTCGATCCAAACAGGGGATTTCAAACCGTCGTGTTGTATGGAAAGTCTCAAGCGATCGTCTTCTTTGGGTTGACATTGTCGCTTGAGTGCGGTGAGCAAAGAATCCCACACCCCAGTGATGAACCCTTCTGCTTTCTCTAACGGTACTTCAGCCTTGAAATCTTTAAACTTCACTGTGTATTTGTAAGCCGTGGTTCTAAATTTTCTAGAGGAGCGCTTTTCCGTCTCTCGAATGGAATAGTACTTTTCAGGGTTGACTAAGGATGGTGAACTTTGTTTAGAGGGTTCGGATTCTGGTTCACTCATGTCCTCTTCAAAATCACTGGCATGAATTTGTGCCAAGACTTCAGCCCTGGTACGAGACGATAGATCACGTTTCTGCCTCTTACTTTCTTCTTCTTTCTTCTCGAATGAATAGGATCGTTTCATCTTGAGTGAAAAACGTCAAATGACTCAAGTTTAAACACCATAGACTAATTTATAGTCATCGCAGACCAGCGTATATAAAAGGGTGTGTGTCTTGTCCTTTCACTATTCATTTCACTCTCTAACTGAGCACAACGATGGAAGAGACTAGCCAAATCGAACGTTTCATCAGAGCTTTGCGAGGGATCATTAGAAAATTTTCTTCAGACCAGCCGACGGACTATTCTCCTTCCTTTCGAGATAAAAGTCAAGATACTTGCTATATCTGTCAGAAGAAAGGGCATTGGTCTTCAGAGTGTCCAGATCGTCAAAAAAGAAAAACAGAGGCTAGAAAAGACAAAAGTCAAGATACTTGTTATTACTGTCAAGAAAAAGGACATTGGTCTCCAGATTGCCCAAAAAAGAAACAAGTGGAGTCAAAAGAAGAGAGGGATTCTTCAGAGGAAGAAGAGGAGGAAGATAGCAGACAGGTGAAGAAAAAGAAACAGGAGAAGAAAAGAAGAAGGGAAGAAAGTGAGGAGGAAGAGGAGGAGGAAGAGGAGGAGGAGGAAAAGACTGTGACGGTGAAGAAATTTAAAAAAACAGAGACTAAACAGTGAGACAGAAGAAGTGTATGAACTTTTTGAAGTGCAATGTTGTGAATTGTGAAGTGGATTGTAACTATTGATAAAAGAATAAATTAGGTATAAAAAGGTAAGTGTCTTTGGTTTTTTATTTTAAAATAAGAACGTACACTCACGCACTCATAAACAGACACGTACTATAGGGTAAAATGGTTCTTTTTCTTTTTTTGAGTTATTGGCAATTGAAAGTCGATCTCTTTTCGAGAGACGTGGGTGGCCCTGAAAAGGGCCTTTTTTGGTGTAGGGGTGAGTTTAAGCAATCAACTTTAACTGCCTTAAGCCTTTGCCACGGCCAAGGCCTACTTCTGGACTGCGTACTGTTGATGATGATGATTTGGTTGAAATCACTAAGGGTGGTACGGCAGGCTTAGTCACAAGGTTGACGTGTTTAGCTCGGGAAGGTCGTATTCTCTTCGGTCGTAATAAAGAAGTCTGATACATTTGTTTCAGACTTCTTAACTCCGCTAAAATGTCCAACAGTACCGTGACTGTTTGATTTTCACCCTCTTGTTTCTTTGCTGCTACTTCTTCTTGTTGTTGTTTTTTTCTTACCTCTTCTTCTTGCTGCTGTTACTGTAGGAGAAAAGCTTGTTCCGCTCCCTTTTGTCGTTGTATAAATTTCTCCAATTCTTATTTCTGTCTCTGTCTAAAATTCTCCACTTGCGGTAATGAAGGTGACGAAGGTTCCGGAACAAATTCTTGCGAGGTAAGAAAATCCACAAAATCCCAATTTACCTCTTCTGAAAGTAAGTCCGGGTTCCCTTGGGCGGTCTCCACTGCTGGTGCACCCCAATGGATCGTTTTCTGAGTTTCCGTCATGTTGAATCACTGTCGCATAGATTGACTGCACACAGGTGCTAGCAAATCTATATAGACCACGTGACGTCAGAGACTGCTCTCTTCGGATTGGATGCGGGCTGACTGAATTTTGTAACGCGTGTTTGGATTGGTCAACAACTCAATCCGTTTAAATCCCACCTCTACCTATAAATAAGCGCAGTTCACTGAATTGATTCACCTGTTCTCGGCGCCTCAAGATGTGGACCGATGTGCAATCTTCTACGCTTGTGTCTTCAATGATGTTCCGGACGGACATACCCATGTATGTCCGATCCAAGTGGACAGTTGTCCACAGGACAGACACCAGTCTGTGGATACGTAGGATCTACGTAGAAAGACAAGGATGCCTCAAAAGAGTCCTGATTTACGGTCCTACAGTGAGACGCAGCCTAAGGACAAGAAGAAGACCAATGCGCTGCCCTTTATGTTAATGGATAAATTAACATAAACCCAAAGGCCCTTTTCAGGGCCACTCATAGGTCTCGAAAAGAGATTGACTTTCAATTGCTTACCCTTTTTTATTTTTATTTTTTTTTAAAAAAAAAATCCCATGTTAAATTTCCCTTGACGCTATACAGTCCCACCCTGTTTAAATTCCTTTGACGCCATACAGTCCCATATTCCCATGTTCAATTCCCCTTGACGCTCAACAGTCCCAAAATCTAGTTCCCATGTTAATTTCCCTTGTCGCTAAACAGTCCCAGGGTTTTTCGTACATGTTAAATTTACGTAGTCGCTAAACAGTCCCAGGGTGGTTAATGTTAAATTTACATAGTCGCTAAACAGTCCCAGGGGGGTCTTTAATGCTAATTCCCATTGTCTCTGAATCGTCCCTATTCACTACTCATGTTGTCAATGTTGTCAATCTATTACACAAAGTATTTATGTTTTAGTATGTTAACATTAACGTATATGAAAAATGAATTAGCGGTCTGAAACTCTATAAGCAATCACTGCTGACATGCCGACGCTCTAATGGCCTAAGTGGTTAGAGCGTCCGCCTCCAATACGGGATGTTGCGAGTTAGAACTCCGACCAAGTCATGTCAAAAAATATACAAAATGATACTAGCAGCTGCCTCGTTTGGCTCTCAGCTTTAAGAGGTTACTGTTAGAACTGGTCGTCAGGATAATGTGACTAGGTTGGACATGATGTCTCAGTGCTCGACATCATTATAAACTGCCACACAGCAGACATCGTAGCAATATGAATATAAAATTAACGTTAAAATCTTAATCACGCACACACACACACTGCTGACTTCCTTTTGGTCATTTCCGATTAGTAATGAACAGTTGGGTGGGGTAGCAGTTGGGTCAGTCAAACTTTTAGCATTATGACTTAGATCTTTCTTTCTGAAATCCGTATGGTTGTGTGACCAACACTGAACAATTTTACTATTAAGTTAGACAATTATTTCCTTCTCTTTCACTTTCTTATAACAGATGATATGGAATTATTCCAGAGAAGTAATACCTTTTTGTAAACATTCCCGTTGCTATTTATATTTCCTTAATGTAAAACGTAAAGGTATGTATTGTATATTTATCGTAGTAATATCAAGAAAATAATAAATATTGACAATTTATAATTATTATTTATGGATCGAATGTCTACATTTTATCAGTATACGTACTTGTGAATAAAATATGGACCTATATTTTCAACCATATATTTTTCTTTGTAGGAATGCCATATGGATAAATCCTTACCCTATGATGGCACCTATTACTTAGCTAACTCACCTCTCTTGCAAGCCAAATATTATTCCAATTCCAAAAGGAGGAAGAGGCAAAATGCCATTCCTTACTGTGATTTTGTGCGTATCTGTGTGTCAGTGCGTATCTGTGTGGTTATGAGTGTGTGTTTCTAAACATTTTCTTCTAAAGGTCAAAGCCATCTAACTGCGTGAGATAACTTCTGTCATATCAGATATGAATGTAAATTTCCATTGAAGTATTTTGAATTAGCATTTGTAATAAATATTCGTCATCGTATATATACAATGTTGATGTGCATTCATGTTTGATGGAAAGACATACTGAGCTATAGTGCAATAATTGCCTGCATATGTAAGTTTCATAACTGTGTATTGTATTATGAAGAAAATTAAAGTAGTGGATATTTTATTTCAGAATTTAATAATGTAATCAGTCGCAAACCTCAAGCATTAGTATATTGTTTCCATTAATAGAGTCGATATATCTTTATTTGATAATAATTTAAAACATGTGTCTCAAACTCAAACCACCATGAGGGCCACATGATGGCATTTTCGATGTCTCAAGGGCCGCACCACCTTTGTTATCTCTCATGACACCATGTGACGCCAATCATTTTGCGCGCCCAAGGATAGGGCTTGGCGTGCCGCGTGTTTGGAACCACTGGTTTAAAACAACAATCTGAGAGTAAAGCTAGATGGTCCATATTTCACTTCCAGAATACAGCATAAACCCGGAAACAGCTTTGGTCGTTCTATATTAAACTCACATTACGGCAACATTAGCAAGTAAATAAGTAAGTATACAAATAAATAGGCAATGAACTAACCACATAACAACCTGCCGAAATAACGAAATAGCTAACTGAGCGATGAGGAACTATGAATTCAGAGTTATGTAAGTAACGATGGAAACAAATGAGATGGATAGATAATTCTTACTCTTTGATGGTTTTCTAACGTTGATGGATTCATTTACAAAGGATTGATCTCTAGTGAGCGCACTTGTAGAATTTAGTGTTATGAAGACCCTGTTCATACAATGTTAGTTGTGGTGGATCAGATTGGTGGAGGTTGGGCCAGCAGATAATATGAATTACAAAAATTAAAAAAAGAACAATTACATCCTCCATTCATTAAAACTGTGTGCGCAACCAAAGGAACGTTACCGTTAATACGTTAGAAGATTACAATGATCCCTTGAAAACGCTGAAAGTGCAGGGGCTTCCAGACGCTTTGATCCTATGCAATTACCAAGGGTTCCGTCCCAGAGATACAGTGAATATTTGTTAAGCCCTTAACCCCCAACCGCATCGACCACCAAAGGTTATTCTAGGATCCGACCCTGGTAGTCAAAAGGCAGATGTGTCTATTGTCGCTCAATGTAAGCTTTAAATGACACTTTAACACATTTTAGCTGTTAAAGAACAGTGGTTGAGATATCTATGGCGACGACCATGCACTACGAACGGATTGTGTACTGGAGATTAATAGCGCAATGCGAAATGGTATAAATGTGATCAGGGCAGCAAATAAAGTCATCTCTTATCCATGCAAATAACTGAGGCAGAAGGAACTAATAAAATAGCCATCAGTTCAAGTTTGATAAATAATTGATTCACCATTTAGAAATAATAACGATAATAAGAATTCAAAAATTAAAAAGGAACAGTAACATCAACGGCGTTTTGGACTCGAAATTGGACTCAAGAAGTCGTTCATATATCTAGGTCGACCAGTGCCAAACGAGCTGTTTTCGTCGAACTTTAACCGCTGCTCATTTTGGTATGTAAATGTTTTGGAATTATTTTTTATCTTGATTATTGTAAAAGAATGTTTAAGTGATGATGGAAAACTGGAAGTTGTGTTACTTTGTCAAGTAGAGGGTAAAACGTATGCACAAGTTAGGTGTGAGGTAGAAGTGAAAATATAAGAATAACGGTATATTTGCTTGTTGAAAATCCAGTTAAAATTATCTGGAAAGATGCAAGTGTTCATAAATGAATTTGCACGAGAAAAACCTAAGTGTCTCGTTACAATGTAGCGAAAGCCACACCACATTGAAGGAGAGCTCATTAATTCATGCTGGTTCCTTCATGACAATAGCCTCCCTCATAAAAGCGTGTTAATTTTTTTTTTCAAACAGTAAATTGGTATCATGTATTTTTCAACAATATATTACTGTATTATAGTGTCAAGATGGTCGCTATCTCTTAACCGGCTTGAAGCAGCTGTTCCTTTTTTGTGCCTTTTTTCATGATTTATATACTTGTCTGTCTTCGTCTACGTTATTGTTCATCATGTATTGGCTGTTCAGTTCATATGTGTTTCTTCATCTTCTTGTTTTGGAAACGAGAACGATTAGACTTTTTCTCAGCTCTCTTGCTCCACTGTTACAACGCCAGCCAACCCGTTTATGCTATGATGGACCCTCATTAATTGTTTTCAATGACCACTCCTTGTCTCTCCACACTACATTGTGCTCTAGACTAAACGAGGCAGCTGCTAGATCATTGCTCGACAAACATGCCTCAGCCACCAAGTGCAGAGTATCAATTCAAACGTGTTCTCCATGGTATAGCAGTGTTAGGGACCAGCTTCGCACTGCTAAATGACACCGCCGTAAAACTGAGAAGCTTTGGCTTTCCACCAGACTCACTATTCATAAGCAAATCTATGAAACGGCTAAGAACAACGCCACAAACATAGTACATGCAGCAAAATCAGCCCACTGCAGTTCTAAGATCATAACAAGTTCCAGATGCATAGAGCTCTTCGAGATTACTAGCAAGCTGATGTCAAGAAACAAATGTACACCACTTCCAGCTACCTTTTATCCAGTTCCAGTCGACCTTCCGGACCTGTTTGCAACTTTCTTCCGTGACAAACTACAAACCATTAGAGATAAGCTTGACAACATAATTTTAATTGACTTGTCTTCACCATACAGATGGGATACAGAATTTCAGCGGCAACCATTAGCAGCACTTGAACCTGTCTCTATGGATTTAGTACAATCGTGATGAAGCGTGCACCAAAGTCATGTCAACTTGATCCAATTCCAACATCACTGCTGCTTGAGTGCTTAGATCCAGTATTATCTTCACTAACTGGTGTTATTAATACCTCTCTCTCATCCGGGGAATTCCCATCCTTTTTCAAAACTGCCGTTGTAAAGCATACGTTGAAGGAACCAACAATCGACCATATCGATTTAAACAACTACCACCCAGTTTCTAATATCCCATTCATTTACCAAATTTTAGAAAATGGTTGTTCTATCCCAGCTTGTATCTCATCTGAATTCAAACAGTCTTTTGAACAATGTAGAAAGTACACATCGCTCTTGCCACAGTACTGAAACAACTCTAAAAGTAGTTTATAACATTCTCCCTGCTTTGGATAGCGGAAAGATTACAGTCCTCGCCCTCCTTGATTTGTCTGCAGCATTTGACACAATGAACCATGTTATATTACTTCACCGTCTCCAACATGTATTTGGCATTCATGATATAGCCTTACTGTGGTTCAAGTCCTACTTGGTCAACAGGACACAAATTGTGTCTGCAAATGGAATTTACTCCAGCCCAGTTAATCTATGTTGTGGTGTTCCACAGGGGTATGTTCTTGGACCTGTTCGCTTCATTCTATACACTTAGCTGTTCTCAGGTGTAATAGATCATCATCCAGTGTCGCTTATGACACCCAAATATACAAATCTAGCCACCCAACTGAAGGTGATGATACCATCCAATGTGTAGAGAGGTGCATTTCTGATGGAAAATCATGGATGACATGTAACAAACTGCAGATAAATGACTTTAAAACTGAGGCCATTATAATCACGGCACACACACACACACAAAATTATCATTCATATTCTTTACCTAAAACAATAAATATCAGCAACACCATCATTAAATTTACACAGTCAGTCCGAAACCTAGGTGTTTCTCTGGACAGTACTGTCACATTGTACCAACATGTCATGAACACACAGGTGGTATAACATGAGCTGGGACACGTCATCTCAATTCGCAAATATATTGCAGTTGATGCCACTAAAACACTTGTGTGTTCATTAGTACTTTCATGACTGAACTATTGTAACCCAGTTCTGCCTAGTTCATCTCAATATATACTCCGGAAACTTCAAAAAGTTCAAAACACAGCTGCTTGGATCATACCTAGAGTACTACGATCAGAGCACACCTCCACGCTGCTTTGCACCCTACACTGACTAACCATTCGATCCAGAATCAAACGCAAAATTCGTTCTCTGTGCTACGTTTCACTGACGGACTCCAGTCCAACATACCTATCCGATATCATCCATGTGTGCGCACCAGCAATAGTATCTTCGTTAATCCCGCTATGAAAACGAAGGCATATGGACAACGCTCTTTTGCATACCAAGGCCCAGCATCGTAAAATGAATTGCCAACTGAACTTAGATACATAGACACAGTGACATCATTCAAGAGTGCTCTTAAAACTCACTTATTTCGACTGCAATAACAAAATTATAGGACTAAAATTGTTTCCTACCTTAAATAATTTCAGCATGTTTTTTCATGTTTTCTAATTTCTTGGTGTTTGTTTATTCTGTATATGGGTTTTTCATGTTATAGGTGTTGTCTAATGCTTAGAACTTCTAAAGATTATTCGAGTAGTGAAGGTAGATACTTTGGCGACTATGGCAAACCCAGTCAAAAAGGTCGTCTTTTGGCTACGATGGGAATTTAGCATTGGAAAATTTAGCATGGATGAGACTATAGAGCGACAAAAAAGAAGAATGGACTGTCTAGCGACAAGGAAAATTGAACATGGGAAGAGGGGGTTATTTAAGAACAAGGGGACTTACCAGTAATAGAGGGACAAAGACAGAGATAACACATACGACAACAGACAACATACAGAAACAATCAACTATACAACCGATTTAAAAAGAATTTTGGCAACAAAGCAACTCTTTTCTAGGCATATGAGTGGCCCTGGAAATGCCTTTGAGTTATTCTAATTTCTCCAGTTCTTCTCACTTTGTCAATCATTCCTTTCTTCTTATTTTTCCTCTTTCTAAGGCATCCAGTCAGGAATGGCCATCGATCTAAATTTCTGCTTTACCTTCATCCAGTTTTTGTACAGTCTGTCAAACCCTTCTTTTTCTTTCTTTTTTCTTTGTCCTTTCTTTCTTTAAACCACCTGTCTTTTATCTTCGTCACTTTTTCTTCCAGCACTTTTCTCATTAGTTCTTCTGCTTTCTTTAGTTTGTCCAGACCCCACTTCACAAAAGACCACTCTGTCCAATGCAATACGTCTTCTAACAATACACCTTACTTTTATCTCCTTATCAAGGCCCTCCTTCAAGGAGCCCACTCTCACGTATATTGGTTGAATGAAGCCTCGTAACTTTTTTGCTTCCTCTTCGATCATGCCTTGTACCAGATCCCTGGCTACTTTCGGGCTGGTCACTTCACTTGTCACAAAGACTTTGATAACTGGATACCTCCATTAATGTTGTAGCCTTTCAACTACATAGGCGTCATCCACCATCCAGTACCAACTGTCCTTCAACATATTAAATAATTCTGTGGTCACCCTCTTTTATTCCGTGTAATGGCGCGAACGACGAGCGCTTTGACTTTATATTTGTCAAGCACGGACGCGAAGGAAAACATCCCTTATACTCACTTCACATATTATCTACAATCTATACATTGCTAAACCTATAAAACTATTATATATTATCAAAACATAACACCAATTTACTATCAGCACAACGGTGAGGAGCGAAAACAACCTAAATATATTAACCACACACGAGAAAGAGAGAGAACAAAACCAAATTATACTATCCACACACGAAAAGAAGAAATAACAAACCCTTAATATACTATCCACAAAACCAAAATATAATACCCACACACGAGACGGAGTGAAAACTAACTATGAACACATAGGTGATGAGCAAAAACAAACCAAAATATACTATTCATACACGAGAAGGAGAAAAACGAACCCTTAATATAATATCCACAAAACCAAATTATATTATCACACGTGAGGCGGAAATACTAACCACAAATATGCTATAAACACACGGCAAGGAAACAACACACATTCTACTATTCACACAAACGTACGTGAGTTCATACAAATACACACACACAGTCACATCAGTAAAAGAGTGAGCATTTATAATCACACTACTCCACGTTCATACAAATTGGTAACTTGAATAGTCTCTTTTCTAGAGATCTGAGTAGCCCTGAGAAGGGCTTCTTTTGGAACTTCAGATGCACCAGCTTAATGGTGACACCTCCCAGACAGAACAAGAAATGCATGAAATTGTTGAAGGGAGCTACTCTGGACACTTCTGTTACCTTAAATTACAAGTACAAGTAACTGATATTCAGATCTCTGTAATTGTCGGGTTGACCTTTGATTTCAAACTCGATGGGAGCGGAATCAGTCAAAGAAGAGACAGGATGAAATTCGACTCACTAGAATTCTTGCATTGTCATCATAGTGGGCGGCATAGCAAACCGATTCACTTCCGACTTGGAACAGGCGCAAGACTCTCGGTGCATCATTTTCTTTCTTTCTCATTGTGTTTTTTAATAATCCAAAACTTCTAAGTCTCAGACGGTTATTCTTTTCTTGGTCTTTCTAGCTTTATGAGTATGAAGGTTTCTGAAGGAGTGTTTTCTTCGTCGTCTCTTTCTGCCTTGTCCTTGCTGTGACGTTAGGAAAGCAGGAATGCCTGACTCTGAAATGTCCAAGGCATTTATAGGCGTTTCTCGTCGGCCCAAAATATCTTTGCCTGTTTGCACAAGACATTTTTGCCTGCACTCAGGAAAGCTTCTTAAGGGTTTTGTTTCTCGATGATGACATTTTAGAGAAATTCTTTGTCGTGCGTCCAAGCGGCATCTTTCAAGGCACGCAATCCTCGTGTCACCATCGCTTTCAACACTGGGGCCACCGAACGAAAGGCTGATTTCTGCATATCTCCTAAGCCATGTCATTTCCGTCCCGCGACGCCTCAGTACACTGGATGCATACCTTAATAGGTGTTTGATAATCGTTTTTGAAAATAGAGTTTCACCGTGACTTTTCCTTTGGTGAATTGAATAATTTGTCCTAGATCTCCTTTTTTATAGCAATGTTCACAGTGTCAAAATACGACTTGCTGACAGATAAATACTGAGGATATACAAATTAGCGGTGAACGTGATGAATGTTCCACAATCCTCGTCAGCCTTCGTGGCAGAATCTGCTTTGAAAGGAATGGCAGGCAGTAACGGCACGGAGTTGTGTCCTGCCACCTTGTACTCCACCACATCGGAGTACACAAAGATCAAATTCAGTCCTTGGTTCATTTCTACCGGGGAAACGAAATAACTTGGCAAAAGAATCGTTGTGGGACCTGACTGGCAATTTGTGTTCCCTGATCATTGCCATCCTCATCTTCATGTCCCCACCCAAAATGTCAAACAGTTCAAGACAAAATAAAACAGACAACATTTTACCCTCCGGAAATTTCATCAGTAGGCGACGAGCTACTTTATGGTACTCAATGGTGGTACATTTTCTGACACTCTCCAAAGCTTATGAAAAATTGCATTAAACATGGTAGCAATTGTGCTCAGAAAATGTTGGCCACTAAAATAATAGCCTGGGGGGAATTATCAAGTTATAGGTGCACTTTTGAGTTTGTATGTTAAGTGTTTTCATTTTATAATCTACATGGGTATTCAAGTACTTTTGCATTTGCTCGTCATGAACGTCGACGCAAAACAATTTTGATTGGGAAAGACTTTGGGACTTGTTTCGGGTGAATGATTTCTACCAAACCACTTCCCAAAGTGCTTCGTGATCTAATTGGATGGCCTGATGTAATTTAGCCGTGTAAAAACACACAGTATTATTGGGAAACACCTCCATGGAACTGTCACTGGGTAAGGTTAAGTAAAATTGATTGCTGTTGTTCATAATTCCAGAATACTGCGGCTGTCCGCGGGATCACTGTGAGTCAGAAGAGTGTCTCCGCCCAACATGTTGTTGTTGGAGTGGTGACTGACGCTGAACCCAAGATTCCCGTCCGTTGTTCTCGTTCGACGAGTATTTCAGGGAAGGATTGGGAAGAAGGTAACTGATGCAACTGCTCATTACAATGATTCACAATTGTTTGTCTCCTTGTTGCAAACTCAAATTGACAATGACAGCACCGATGACACGATTTCGGTTTTAGGCACACGTTCTCCACACCATGCCCACAAGGGTTCCATTTGTAGATCTCGCAGAGAAGAACTCGGTGAATGAGCGGTCATTTTGGTAGCGGTAGCTAAGGCTGTGTGGAAGGGCGTACGGCAAGGCTCTCATCGCAAAGCATAGCATCGCACTCATCTTCAGAATTACCGACTTTGAATGATGTCTGTTGAAAAGAAATCATCTTTCTCGCTTGGTCTTTGTAGTGACAATAAACTATAGATCTTGGACGTTGTCCCTTTTTATATGCTGTCCAATATCGTCGTGACTGTACGGTAAAGTGAAGTGGTTGGAAAGTCGCACTCGCTTCTGGTATACGATTTGATACAGCTTTTCCGAGGGTCGACTGACGATTTGGTGAGTGGGTAAACGTATAATCTTATGCGGTTCGTAGGTGGTTACTTTAAAGTTTCCATCCTGTCCAGACTGCAAGTCTTCTTTCAATACGATAAAGTTCACCACTCTACTGGTTCGATAATTGAGCGCCATTCCTTTCACTTTACACTCCGTGTGTACTTCTAGTTTGTACCGGTATTCGTAGCCGTAAAGTTTTAGACCGATACTAGCGAAACTTAAAATCTTGTCGTTGAGCTGTTAATCTGTCCAGGCTGCTAAACTGTCTCATTTGATGTCAGGGTGACATTCACCAGGGCCATCGATGTAGGTGCAGCTGTCCGTGTCAAAATACATGACGCGATCACCTAACAGTTCTAAAGCTTCGTACAATTTTAAGTGAGCATGGGTTGCCACGTAAGCCTTAATGATGACAGTTCCAAATTCGTCAGCTTGTACGAAGTCGAGATCTTCTTCGTAAATGACTAAAATCAAATCCTCACAAACGACGTCCACATGTTTCATGTATTTGGTTTTGTCGTGTATCATCTGGAAGGTCCCGGGAAGGTTCTGTCAAAGTCAAATACTCTGTCTTAAGTGAACACGGTCGTTGTGCCATTTTTTCCCACAAACAATTTACGATCAATCTGGCAAACGATCGCCTTCCTTGTTTATCTCTACGTGGTCTCAAGTGATAGCTCCCTGCTCCCAGTATCTTTCTTTGAATTTATTTTGGTCTTCGGGAGTGTGACACCACGAAGGATAGAAGCTGGCTTCTTGTTTCAGTTTCAAACAGGCATCCACATAGTAAGTGAATATGACTTTCTGACTCGTCGCCCTTGTGGTATTTTCGTGTCTTGGGAAAGTGGCAAATTTCATACACTTCTAACAGTTGGTATGCCATGTCCAGAGCTTTGAACAATTCCACCATGACCAACGTTCCTGTCAAGGTGCGTTCGTCCTGGGTGTGCTGACAAGGTTAGTCTTGGTTAGACGTGTCGGCACAAGTACGGCACAAGGGAAACGTCAGTTTTTCTTAGCAATTGTGAGGTAACACGGTATGGTACAAGTCCGTGGGAGGCAAGGCTTTGCACTTGATCAATCCATCGTATTGTCGAATGTTGTCCAGGTCAATGTGTTCAGTCAGCAATTGCGACAATATCTGTACACGTATGGATACAGCGAACACACGTCCAAATATTTGATTTCTTCTCTTTTCCCGGCATATGGAAAAACTGAAATACCAATAACAAAACGCAACACATGCACACACTAAACAAAGAACAAAAGCACTTAAGTCACCTTATTAATTTTTACACTAAACATTTTATTTTCGGCTTAAAATATCCTTTCAAAACTTTATTATCACATTAAGCTTAGGTAAGAAAATATGACTACATTTAATGTGATCTAGATAGAGCTGTCTTAGTATTTATATGGGTACAAATACAACGCAATGCTCATCAATATACAACACAAGGACAAAATGACTCTGACAAAGCCACTATAATACAACTAAATACAAGGGGTAAAAAGGAAAAGAACCCCTCCCTTAGACTTAATAGTCTTGGGGGGAGGCCAGTACTATCCTAAGTTCAAAGTGATGATAATTTGGAAATGAGGCCCAATGCCAACCAGGGCATAGGGAAGAAAGTACAATTATCTAAACCTTTTTCTGGGATAATGCAATACGTTGTAACTACCATTTGACGAACAAAACAGAGGAGCAACCCTGCTGACATTACATTTATTTATATTTCCATTATTACTTTATAATAACACTAAAACATATAACGCTAACTGGGTGGACAGGGAAACCTAGCACCTCTCAAAACATCTTTAGAAAACCAAGATGTCACTTATAAGTCTTAACTAAATATGTTGGTATTAGGCTAGGACGTATATGAAAAAAACGTATAGAGGAAAGATAACATTAAAGATCAAAACTGAAATGTAACTAGAGCAGTTATTACTTGGGAGTATTTTGAAAGACATTGGAGCCATTAGACAGGTCATATTCTGATTGGCATCTAACATTAAAACTTGTTGTAAGGGTCAGAAAATGAATACACGTTGCCAATGGCACATGATGAGCACTGCTACTGACATTTATTTGAGCATAGTAACTACTGCAATATTATTTTATTTAAATAGCTATTCCACCTACGGGTAATTGTTCTCTTAGGGTAATATCCTCTAAAATATTTACTAAACGTTCAATGTCCTGTTAAAAAATCATTTTACTTTCAACACTTTGCAACTCTTCTTCCTATACAGCATCGTGTGTGCGCATTTTGGTTTTGTTTTGGTGGGTGCGGGTATTTTGCTTGTTTGTTTTTTTTTTTCTTCTGTTCCCTCAGTTTTTTTAACTCCTCAATCTGTTTTTCATTCATTTTAACATTATATTGCATGGATTACATTTCGAGAATGGTAACTTCGATATTATTTACATAATAGCTTATTTCTCTTGTTTCTTGAACAGACGTTTTATTGTATCACATTAAATTTTCCGTGGTATGCACGAGCTGTAGTTTCAGCTTATCTTTGATATTGTTTTTAAAAAAATGCTCAATGCTGCATATTGTACTTTGGGTAAAGGTCACATATCGAGTCGAACCTCGACGATGAGAAATACTTATATCCTATAGAATTATCCGAATATACGATACTAATTTGTTGAAAAATACATGATAATAATTTAAAATTACGCTGTGCTTACAAATTGCATTAATAAGCTATTCTAAGCTCCTTCATCTTTATTATATGTTGAAAAATTACCAGATGATCTGCTTTCGGTGTCTAGTCTCATGTAATGGGGTCATTGGGTGTTGCATCATATAACTAGTCTATAGTTTTAATACACAGATGAGGAAACAACGTAAAACATTAGACGTGAAAATGGCGCTTGTATCGTTTGTTCCGTTGTTCAATTTCATTGAATTACTTTAAATATAAAAATTGTAACATTTTAGAGTCTGCATTATTTCAAAAATACTCAGTCCACATTCTGTTTTGTCCCAGACAGACACATCGCCTTCGTCGATAAATTTCGTAATAGTCTAGCAGTCTTAAAAATTTTATTTTCAACCTATACGTAATACTATAAGTGGTGTACTAACTTTGTAATTTTAATTTTTAATGTTTTCTTTTCCCATATAAACTTTAAATTCATCAAATAATCGGTCCAGTTCAGCTCTCACATTTACACTACTACATATTTTTACACAATTTACAGACATTGAAAGTTATGTATGACTTGCTTTTCTTTCTGTTGTTTTTTGTTTCCCCGCTGATAAGAGCTTTTCACAGTTCTTCATATACTGCTCGAAAAAATTAAACGCTTTTATGAGGGAGACTATTGCCACGAAGGAACCATCATGAATGAATGTGCTTTCCTCCAATATGTTGTGGCTTTCGCTACATTATATCGAGAAACTGCTAGTAATTATCAACATTTAATATGCAGACAGTTATTGCACGCTAGTTTGGTGTGTTTTTATATGAAATATTAAATACATATAAACATGTTATCTATAAAATAATGAATAATATGTTATAAATGAATATAAAAGACCAAGTGAAATTCACACTAACAACTGATATGATGGCAGGTGTCTCATAGAATAAGGTATTTTGACCGTTACTTTTTGGATATTAGCATCTGTAATTACTGACACATGCACAAACACACACAGACACAGGCACACACACACACACACACAAGCGCACAATATCACAGTCATTTTGCTTTTAACCATGTGTTGAAATGGAATAAATGTACAGGGACGTGCTAACATAGATTAGGGACTGATCCTGACGATATTCCTACAAGGCAGATATATGTCTGATGTCAAAATATACACATTATATTTCTCATTGATATATAGGAATAAAATTAGGGTCATGTTTTATGAAATGCATTTAAATTCAGCGTCATCCGTACTATCATGCTTCAATAAATTCGTTACCTAAGTTTACCAAATAAACAATAAATTAAGCATCCCAAGTAGGTAGGGCTAGAGGTTCTCTGCTGCAGTCAATTTGAAAACAAGGAAAGTAAAACAAAGTGTAAATGGATGAGTTTCTTACGTGAGTTAGAGTTCTTAACTTTTCATTATGCCTTGGTATGACCTCTGTACAATATATACTATTGACCACTGACCACCGACGCATAGCTTGATACATATATAAATGACGATTTCAGATATATGAATGATGAAATAACTTTCATGAATAGTCGTTCATTGAGTCAATATGTTAATTTATACCTCAGATGGCTTCTTTATTCATTTATTTAATTAAACTTTAATCTAGTAACAATTTATTATCTGGTTATCTAGTTATTTATGATGGTCTTGCTGTTCTTCTCATGTATATTTATTTTGCTTTCTTGAAGTTCAGACATCGACCGCGATCGTGATAAAGGCATTTTGATGCAACAAGGACAAGTTATTCATACTCTTTGCTAATTTATAGTAAATTTATATTGTCAATCCTTTTACAGCTCCAAATGTTGCTTATCCACCTCCTCCACGACTAATATAGTTACCCGAACGGAGAACCAATCAATATAAACAATAATTCTACAACATTTATATACTAAAATGAGCAGCGGTTAAAGGTTCAAGTTCAACGAAAACATCCCGTGTGGCGCTGATTGACCTAGATACATGAAGGACTTCTTGAGTCCAATTTTGAGTCCAACACGCCGTTGAGGTAATTGTTCATTTTTTAAAATTCTTATTATCGTTATTATTTCTGAATGGCAAATCAATTATTTATCAAACTTGACTCGAGGGATATTTCATTAGTTCTTTCTGCCTCAGTTATTTGTATGGATAACAGATGAGTTTATTTGCTGACCTGTTCACATTTATATCATTGCGCATTTCGCAAGCTATCTCCAGTACAAACTACGAACGTTGTGCATGGTCGTCACCATAGACATATCAACCACCGTTCTTTAACAGCTAAAATGTGTTTAAGTGTCATTTGAAACTGACAGTGATCGACAATAGACACATCTGCGTTTTGGCTACCAGGTTCGGATTCTAGAATATCTTTTGGTGGTCGTTGCCGTATGGGGGTGAGTGGCTAAACAACCAGTCACTGTATCTCTGGTATGGAACCCTTGGTAATTGCATAGGTTCGAAGCGTCTGGAATCTTCTGCACTTTAAGCATTTTCAAGGCATCATTTTAATCTTCTAACGTATTATAGGAAACGTTCATTTTGTTTCGCACACAGTTTTAAGTGGTGGAGGATGTAATTGTTCCTTTTTTAATTTTTATTCATATTATCTGCTCGCCATCATTCACCAATCTGATCCACCCCAAGGGTCTTCATAACACTAAATTCTACAAGTGCGCTAACTAGGTATCACTTCCTTTTAACTGAATCCATCAACGTTAGAAATCCATCAAAGAGTTTGAATTATCTATCCATCTCATTTGTTTCTTTCGTTACATACATAACTCTGAATCAATAGTCGGACATCAGCTCAGTTAGCTAGTTCGTTATTTTGGCAGGGTGATGTGTGGGTAGGTCATTACCTATTTATTTGTGTAATTAAGTATTTATTATTGTTACCGTGATGTGAGTTTAATATAGAACGACCAAAGCTGTTTCAAGGTTCATGCTGTATTCTGGATTTGAAATAAGGACCATCTAGCTTTAGTCTCAGATTGTTGTTTTACACATGGGGTCTCAAACACGCGAGCCGCCAAGCCGTATCCTGTAGCCCTCAAAATGATTGGCGTCACAGGGTGTCATGAGAGATAACAAAGGTGGTGCGGCCCACTAATACAGATATATCGACTCTTTTAATGGAAACAATATACTAATGCTTGCGTTTTGCGACTGATGACATTACTAAATTTTGAAATAAAATACCCGCTACTTTGATTTACTTCATAATATAATAACTAACTATTAAACTTAAATATGCAGGCAGTTATTGCACTCTAATTCGACGACTTTCCATTAAACAAGAATGCACATCAAAATTGTATATATACGATGACGAATATCTGTTATAAATGATAATGACAAAAACTTCAATGGAAAAACTCATTCACAGCTGATATGATAGAAGCTGTCGCAAAGAATTATGTGTTTTTTACCTTTACAATAAAACCTTTACAAACACACACTAGTCAACATCAACACAAACATATTTATTCATAACCGAACAGACACGCATTGACACACATACGCACAAAATCACAGTACGAAATGGCATTTTGCTTCTTCCTTATTTTAGGAATTGGAGTAACGTTACAGCTAATATTTGGCTTGCAAGAGAGGTGATTGAGCTAGGTAACAGATGCCATCATAGAGTAGGGATTTATCAATATAGCATTCCTGCAAAAAAGAAAGAAATATATGGGTGAAAAGATAGGTCCATATTTTATTCACAAGTACGTATACTGATAAAATGTAGATATTCGATCCATAAATAATAATTATAAATTGTCAATATTTATTATTTTCTTTATATTGCATGCAAAAATATACAATACATACCTTTACTTTTAACTTTAAGCAAATAGATTTAGCAGCGGGAATATTTACAAAATAATTATTACTTCTCTGGAATAATTCCATATCATCTGTTATAAGAAAGTGGAAGAGACGGAAATAATTGTCTAACTTAAGCAATGTTTGTCATACAGCGTACGCACAGGACGCCATAAGAATTTCAGAAAGAAAGACCTAAGGCATAATAGTAGCAACTTAACTGATCCTACTGCCACCCCTTCCACCTTTCCGCTACTAATCGGAAATGACCAAAAGCATATCAGTAGTGTGTGTATGAGTGTGTGTGTGATTCAGATATTTAACGTAGCTTTAACAATGTTTCATTCATATTGCTACGATGTCTGCAGTGTGGCAGTTTATAGTGCTATCGAGCACCTAGACATCGTGTCTTAGTCTAGTCACATTATCCTGACACCAGGCCGATCATTCCTAACACTAATCTCTTAGCGCTAACCACTTAGACCATCAGAGCCTCTGCGTGTCAGCAGTGATAGCTTATAGAGTTTCAGACCTCAAATTAATTGTCCATAGAAGTTAATGTTAATATGCTAAAACATATAAATACTTTGCGTAATAGAATGACAACATTGACAACATGATTTTATTCATGATAATCAAAGAAAATACGTTCTGCATTGAAAAGGTGTTCCGCAACAGGTTTTAGAATCTCGTCTGCACCTAATAGCATAGCCTTGCACCAAGAGTGTATATGAAATTTGGCCAGTATGAAATTAAATACACGATATTAAACTAGCAAATGTATTGCTGTCATCTATAGTACAAAGATTGAAGTTTGTGAAATTAATAACGAAATAAATGGAATCCATTTATTAGTTAATAAGTGCATATATCGCCCTAGTCCCATATTCTGCTTTAATGTCTGTCTCGTGTTTCTCTTTATTTTGTGTGTATCTGCTTTTCAAATGTGCATGCATGAATTATATACCTATAAGCATCAAGTAAAAAGTGGTATCAAATTACAGAACCCGTTAATTGTATCAATTTCTGGCATGAAGATCGTATTTTGGATGTCCAACTTTCCTTAACTGGAGAGTTTGTTTCTTAAAGCGTATATTAAGAATCATGTATGACTCCTAACAGGTTCAATTTATTTTTTCATCACTTGTCCCTCGAGAAATTGATAAACTAGATGTCTGGAACCTGGGACCAAATGTGAATCATGTCAGACCTCAAAATGATGCTACATTATATTCATCCAGAAATAAATAATAAAACAAGTGCAAACTATAATTCTAACAATACTATGGTCATTTATCAAGGTTGATAATCTACCCCACCAACATTTAGTTCCGGTTAAGATACTCAGTTATGATCCAAAAGCATGCACAATTAGGAATATGAAGACTATTTTCAAAAGGATAGAAAACAAGTCTGCCTGTTGTTAACGTTAAGACTTCAGCTTATTCCTCTTTTTTTATTATTATTTGTTGGGTTTTTTTTCTTTGTAATATTCCTTCAACCTGGCTCCTTGAAGTTAATACACGTGTTGATCGGGGCAGTTCTCATTGCACCTGTCCGGCCATTAACATCGATGCAATTTTTTTCCTCATTGGCAGTAATTTCAGCCAGATTTTTTGCCCTAAGCATCTGTTGTACGTTTTCCAGTTTGATCTGGGAAAATCACAAGGTCGAACGGGTCGATATCAAGAACATCCCGGCTTATAAATTAATGCAAATTCATCATACATAAAGACACTTCAGAAATGCTTACCTGACATAGGCGTCTCAAGTAAATCAAAATTTGGACAACGTCAATGCCAAAACTGAAGACTGTTTCCGCTCGGTAATCTTTATCTCTGACGACTGGATAACTGAAAACCTGTGTTTGTTTTTATTCATCTTGAAGAAGATTATGTGGCCTCACTCTGCCTTTTTCAGAGTCATGCTGGTTACGATACCCACGAACTCTTAACGCAGCTGTTTTTACTTCCGTGGTAGTTGAAACCGCTAACAACGTTGAAATCTTCATGAGTAACTGAAAAATTATGCCTGTCTTTTATACTTTTATCAACTTTGATAACTCTAATGTTACTGAGGTGTTGATGGAGTTCTTTCCGCCTTGAGGTGATCAAATTCCGACTGAGAGTACAAGATGGAGGCATTTCCTGTACATATTGTCAGAGAAAGCCTCAACGTGCTCCCGCAGTCGTTTCTTATTTTGCTCATATTTTCGCAAATTAGTTTTCACTATGACTAACTGTAACTTTGTGATATTACATTTTTATTTAAATAGGTTCATTCAGGATTCTAAGAAAACATTACTAGGTTTCAACAGGTGCGTCAGTAGACCCCATGTGCCCACCTATGCCATCCAAAATCAGCATCTTGTCAGAGAGAATCCTTGCAATACATCTGTAATGGGAAAGGATGTCCGACGTTACACATGGATGAAAGTGTGTGTTAACCAGGAACTGCTTAATAAGGTCCATGTATTCCAAAGACAATTAATAAATCGGGTACAAATTAGTGAAGTCCTTCTGGAAAATCTGCAGACCTGTGTCAACGTTTTAGTCCTGACCCTTGTACGATAATATCTTGTAATATGCACATGCAACATGACAGTTTGAGAAGTCAAGTAAAAACAGTTTGTGGACGGTCCCTGACGACCGATTGACCGCAACGAAACTTCAGACACTCTGAACCGATCAAATATCTTAGCATTACTAGTCTGTCCGCAGTTCACCCTAGCCATAGTTTGAAACGCTATGAATAAAGGTCTTGGCGTACTGACACTTTGATGGGTAGTTATTTACCATCATAACCATTGATATTCGCCTTCATACTATTCTATGGTAGGCGTGAGAAATGATGGCGATGATGTACCTCCGAAACTCATAAACTTAGCAAATGTTTTTGTACAGCAAATTATGGGGTATCCACGAGAAATTGTCCTTGGTAAGGGTAGGTAAATCTGACACAATGCTGGTCTGGCCAACAACTGTGTTCGGCTCCAAAAATAGCCTTGCTAACTTCGCAAAATCTAAAATTATGTGACAGAGATGCGAAACCAAAACGATATGTGACAGAGATGCGGTCATTGCGCGAAAACGACAATGAGTTTCGGTGATGTTGAAGTTGTCATCGACTCTGCTTTAATTCAAGATTGTACAGTTGTAATTAGGACTTTAATACAGAAACTCCTCTTCATTTACGATGCTGACATGATTGACGGGATCCGCAAACTGGAGTTTTAAAAATTGTACATAATGTGGATGCTGTTTGCGTCTTTGTGAAACATCACATTGAAACATCAACACATCGACCGAGTCCGATAATTCTCTTGGAAATGTCAATGTGAATCAAATATGTTTCAGTTTCCTTTATTTCGATGAGACAACTTACTCGTTTGAATAGTATCATGATGCCGTTGTTGATAAATCCAACTTTGCTACAATGGGCGTAATTAGTACTGGCTAGTGTAATTATGTGCGCGTTTTCCATCGATTTCCAAGAATGCCTCACAATGGAAAATTGTCTAGACGTATCATACACTTGTACTTCTATTTGTCCATTTTTATAACGATTCTTAGCCAGATACAAATAATACTCAAAATCTATTTTGCTTCGAGTTATTATTACAAGCACGACAATGTCAAACGCCTTATCGGGTACTTCTTTGACTTTGTTGTCACTTATATATTATCAGTTTTGTCTTATAGGAGTATCTTGTGCGGCCTGTTCACATGTTCAGTCAGCTTTCCATTGCTGAATTCACGATCATAGAATCGGTGAGAGGTTATTAAGAAGCTCCATTGATTATTTTACTGATCACAACTCGCATCATCGCTGTGGATGGCAGAGCTACCTCTTAGATGGTGTATGAGTCATTAATCGTCGCAATCAATCTCGAATCGATTGGACCCCCCGCATTCCCAGATATTGACATTGATCGGATGCAGGGGCTTTGATGATATCATCAGCTTGCATAGAAACTTGTTTAGCCATCAGTGCGATAACCTTTGGTGCTCCTGCGAACAATTTCCGTGCACCATCACTGGAACAGTACTGAAACCGAATGAATTTTCGGACTGAGTTATAACACAACAGAATGTGAATGGATGGAAGTTTGTGAAATGAAAACTAAATATTCACGACAATACATATGCCAGTAGACTCGCTAAACCACTCATATCTACACAACATGATACAAGAAACCACTCATACCCACACAACATGATACAAGACTACCATATCGAACATGTTTAGAAAAGAAAGATTCATATGTAAAAATATCTGAATATGGTTCATACATCAAAAAAAAAAAAAAATATATATATATATATATATATATATATATATATATATATATATATATATATATATATATATATATATATATAGATATATAGATATTTATATATATATATATATATATATATATATATATATATATATATATATATATATATATATATATATATATATATATATATATATATATATATATATATATATATAAAGAAAAAGAGTACGATTTACAGAATCATATGTTATTATATGCTCTTTTTTTTACCGTTAACTTCATATTGTCAGAATCGTTCAATATTCGCCGATACTGAACGCGCGCGACAATACACATATAGCATTCACGTGAATAAATGAACTACTTCTTTTGTATACAAACAATGGACTCAGACGCCAGCACTTCTGATTTGTAAAACTCATGTACAATCGCGTAAGAGGTTCTTTACATTGTGGTTGTTTAAATTTGTTTCTGAATGAACTAAAACATGTTTCGTGGTCTGCAAAATAAAAACCAGCTGTTTTAGCACATTCCGCGTTGATACAATGTACAATGTTTCGGATTTAGGTTAGCTACATTATATAAATGACGGAAGATTAGGTCCTTTCAAATAACATAAAAGTGACAAGACATATGCTGTTTTCTTTAGCTGGTGATAAGAATGGCAGCATAAAATATACTTACAGTTTTACATCCTGAATTTCCTTAAAATGTATTTTCTTACTTCTGCAAATCCGAATTACATGAGCCATGTCACTGGTTTTCAATCTGGATTACACATTTCGAAATTGTGCTGTAATTTCAATGATAAGTGCAATTGCATCCGCCATATTGCACTCAAAATGAAATAAGCATTAAATTCCATAGCGTCTTTTTGATAATTGCAATTGAAAGACTTCATATTTTTCCCACATTATGATTTCAAACATTAAATGACAGAAAGAGACACATTTGCAGACGTAAACACGCTTCTCCCGCGCCACTTCAATCCGATGTATTTCATGTATAATTTGCACAGATGAATCAAGTCCAAAATCACAAACTTTCGTCGAATCGAAACAAAATACCAAAATATATTCATTCCAGATCAAATGGAACAGTTGTTGCAATGCGCATTCATTCACAATATGACTGCAAATTTCAATTTTAACTAGGCAGGCCATTTTCTTTCGAAAGTTATGTCGAGCGCGCGATTAAGTTCAAATTTATCTGGGCAGAGTTATGTGCGCATTAATAATGATGTCATTGTGTAATGACAAATCTGCGCTTGTGTATTTAGTTTGGAATACGACATTCATTCATTCATTTACGTTGTTTCTTGTAGTGTATTTTGTTTATATAATTAAACCTTAGGTAGAATAAAAAGGTTACTGCATTTGTATGGGAAAATATGAACTCGTTTTGTCGGAAGGATATACTGCACTCACAAGTTCGTGCAGTATTCCATCCAAACAAACTCGTTCATATTTTCCCATACAAATGCAGTAACCTATAAGTACAACAGAATAAGCATGAGTACGATTCACAGAATTATATGATACAAAGAAAAATAAGTATTGGTCACACAGTCATTTGATACATATGCTGGAGATACTTTTTCAACTATGCATGAACCACCTTTTGCTTAATAGATGGGTTTTCTTCTTCTTCTTCTTCTTCTTCTTCTTCTGGCTAGACCGCCATCGGAAGCAACCGCAAGTGAATAATTGTTTTGGTGCAGTCGGTGAATTGCTACATATACTTAACTGCTTAATCGCCTTTGAATTGTATGACGACTTTCTTGCTGGCGTCGTTAAACAGCAGATGGTCATTCGGATAATCACTGGTGTCAAACTCATTTACCAGAGACGCTTCGCTAATGTTCGCGTAGAGATAAACGGTGGAAATGCGCATCAGGAACGAGGCCGTGCAGTGTAAAGATTCTAACCTTGTCACCGTACAGTGTATTGATCTTGTCAAATTACAACTTGTATATTAGTTAATATTAGTTATTTGGAAACGCGACAATTTAGACTGAATTTGTCAGCTTTAGTTTCCTATTTGTTCTGTGGACGAAGACCTTCCAGAACTCATACGCTGGGTCCGAAATCGACCTGATCAGTTTGTCTTACTCATTGTCGCGGATTAGCTTCTGCACGCACTCCATGGTTTTCCAAACATAGCATCATTTTTAAGCTCGAAAACGTTTCTCTCAAGCTCTTTAGTTGCGACCTTGGGCAGATCCGTATTCATTTTTATATCTAAACCTAAGTGGTAAATGATTAAACACATTTATTCATGACACAGACGACTAACATCAAGATATTAATCCTTTAATAATAATAATAATAATAATAATAATAATAATAATACTTTGGAACTGATCTTTAGCTCTAAAAGCTGGAACACACAAACACGCACATATGTGTGTATGTATATTTATATGTGTGTGTGTGTGTGTGTGTGCATGCATGTATGCGTGTGTGTGTGTGTGTGTGTGTGTGTGTGTGAACGAATTTGATATTTGTGCACTCGGCTGGTTTTGAGTACATCATGACAGAAAATCAGTGGTCCGCCTCGTTCCTGAGAGCCATTCATTCGAAGTTCAATCAGCTAAAGCTTCTTACAGCGAAGGGGGACGGCTGCAACACGGTGTGAATATTAATATGAACAAATATTGGACAAAATATTCTTGTCTCTAAACACAAAGTTACAATTAAATTACATTTTCTAAAAGGTTTATACAGTGGATTGTAGCGAATGTATCATATTTACTGAGGAGTACCTCTACAATGCGGACAGGTATAGGATATTTGTTCAAATGGATCTTTCAAACGGTGGCACTCCTTTTTAAAATCATGATCATTCTGTGCCTTAAAAGATGTGGTAGGAATAAATGTGTTAAATTCAGACAGAAAACGAACTCCTTGATTGCCAATATATAAATCACTTGAAAATCCAATGCACGGGACTTCCCATTTTGCTTTTTCTTGGACAGACTACACACCTCCTGCTCCGGGAGGAGATGGAATATAATCCCCTGAAGAGGGAGATGGTCTCCTTTTTTAAACAAAAGCTAAGGCACCCACACGAGAAGTGCTGGAAGAAGCAGCCTATGATAAGAAAACTTGGGCGGAGGAGAAGAGGTGCATGAATAAGAAAAGAGGTAGAGGCAATTTCCTAACCTCCACTAATCACGGCTAAGGTACATGAGAGATGGAAACAATGGACTGAAGAGGCCAAGAGTTAGAAGCAATGGCATCAACGGTGACAGCATGTGGCGCGACGGGTTGTTATGTCGTCACTGTGGTATGTGTTATGGTTGGGGAAGGATGATCCCAATATTATATTTAAATTATTACAGAAGTCTCACCAGTCTCAATTTCGTTTAAAGTTAAATTAGTCAAGATTATAGATTTAAAGCTCCGAACACCCAATCAGCAATGCCTACGGTTAAATAACTGAATATACAAAAAAGTGAAATTCAACGAATAACAATTTAATGAAAATTTAATATTCAAATGATTATAATTTCCCAACTACTCTGCTTCCGCTCAATCCTGTGATATCCATATGCACCATTTGTTAGTACGGTGAGATAGTTTTCCACCTGTACTTGTATTCTACTCATCTGTGTATTCTTCTCTTCTATTCCTTAAAGTTCTTCTCCTCTTCCACCCGACTTTCTCCAGATTCCTTCTCCTCCTCGACTCCTTTTCCTCCTCCTCCTCCTCCTACTCGATTCTCTTCTCTAAGTTTTACCGCCAAATTACGATTGGCCTCCTCGGAGTAAACCTATATTGTTTAATAATCTTCCTAGGCGATGCTAAATTTTCGCTTACTTGTTAGAAGTTATAATTCGGATCGAAATTTTTATCACGATTCCGATTAGGTGTCACTTTGACCCGATCCAATAAAACTTAGAGGACAAATGTGCTTTACTACAAGCAATGAAAGAAACAAAATCATAACGACGCTACACTCTGACTGCAGACACGAATATTCACACAACATACAGTTATCTACTGAGCGACCTATGATATTTCAGCGCTCCTGCTCATGAAATCCGCGCCTTCATTATCGGTTCCTTTCACGTATCTGATCTGCATATGGTACTGCTTTAAGAAAGGTGACCATCACATAAAGCGTCCATTCGACAATTTCTCCTGCGCGAACTGTGATATCCGAACACGGTTCCGAAGCATTCCATCTCCGATACGGAGAAGTTCTTCTCGGCAGCAGTTTCCGACTGACGTACGCAACAGTAAAAAGCGTCCCCTCATGATCTTGCAGTAGCACTGCTCCCAGGCCAGTGTCACATGCGTCAGTGCGGAGCACGAATTCTATGGTCAGATCATGTAGACGGACAACAGCGTTGGATGGATGTCAGCACATACTTCAGCGTTAAGAAAGCGTGCTTACACGCATCCGTCCAAATAACTTTACTAGGGGCCCGTTTCCTGGTCAGGTCAGACAACGGACCTGCAATCGCACTAAAATTGGTCACATACCTCAGGTAATACCCGGTCAATCCTAGGAATGACCTCACCTCAGCTTTTGTGGTGGGGCGTGAGGCATTTCTCAGCTGCTCCACCCTCGACGTCTCTGGGCATAGCGTGCTTTGACTCAGCGTGTGTCCCAAATAGTCCAACGTCCGGAACCCAATGTGACATTTGGAAGGACAGGCCGTCAATCTCGTCTAATGTAGCCGCTCAAAATGTCAGACAGAAAAGTGAGGTGCTCATCCCACATTTCTGTGGCTAGCAAGAGATGAAGTTGTGAACACCCGTATTATGCAAGGGCTCCAACAACATTCGCATCATTCTAGTGAAGACACTGGGCGCATTCTGGACTCCGAACGGCATGACTAACCATTGGTAGGTCTCATCGGGAGTAGCAAACTCGAGCTTTTTCCCTATCTTCATCCCTTACAAGAATCTGCCATTAGCCCTTGGACTAAACCAACTTCGACAAATATTTAGCTTTCGAGACAGAAGCAAAAATATATTCTGCGTCAGGTAGAGTTTCGATTTGAAATCGAGCCACCTGATTCAGCTTCCGGTAGTCGACACAAAACCGATATGTGCCATCTTTCTTCTGCACCTAGATTACAGGAGAGCTGTACGGAGAATCGGCGGACCCGATTACTCCAAGAGAATCATCCGCTCGATATCTTTTCTTACGACTTGTCGTTTCGCGTGTGGAAAAGGGTAGGGTTTCCGCTGTACTGGCCGGTTGCCCACCAGCTTTAACCTGAACTCGGCTAGTGACGTTCTCCCGGGTATTTCCGTAAGCACATCGGTGTAACAAGATAACCTGGTGCGATTTTCGGATTCAGTACAGAACACTTTTGACGATGATATAAATACAATGTTTAATAATGGATGACTTGATCGAGCAATTAGTTATGAATATGTGCGTGTATATATGATCCAAATATTGGATTTAATCAACATAAGAACGCACAGACTTAATGATGAAAAATACAAATAAATTAATTTAGCAAATACAAAGACAAGGGGTGAATGGTTCACAACGATTTGACAATGAAACGATGGATATAGTTTACTCAGGTAGTAAACAATGTAGAATTTTACTCATGTAGTAAAATTAATTCACTCAGGTAGAGAAATTACGGTGTTAAAAAGGGACAAATATGAAACTTATCTTTACAGACCCGAAAGATACAATGAGTTTTACGAACCCCAAAATTAGCCCACGGCTAACAGATAACATGTAAGGAGATACACTCCGTCATCAGTACAGTTTGTTTCCGCTCCACGGCTGCTACAGTTCAGCTTCACAGCTGCTACAGTCAATTCCTGTGGTTGGCTTTACAGGTTGTACCACGTTGACCCCGACCATTGATAACTTTGAACGCTCGGGTCACTCTGGTCACTCTAGACACTGTAGACACAGACACCCTAGATGTTCTGGACACTCAAGACAGCTATACACAGCTCCACACAATCCGGACACTCTGATCACTTCGAACACTCAGAACACTCCGGAAATTAGGCCCACCGGACACTCAGGACATTAGACCCTCCGGACACTCTGGACATTAGACACTTCGGAAACCCCGGACATTAGACAGCTGAAAATATATCCAATACCGTGTACTATACATAACACGGGCATATAAGGTAAAACGTAATGACGTCATACACGGTACGTTAAATATAGATTACATTATCAGCACAATAATTAAAAAATGACAGGTTCAAAAATAACCCTAACTCTGATTGATAAGAATCCTACTGTACTAAACAGTTCTTTAAAAACAATGTAGCTTTACATTACTGATATAACTTCCTTGCTAAGTCGAAAATAAGGATCAAAATAGGTGCATTATGCTGCGTACACCAAAGCTACAAAGCAAACATTCACAAATAAACGCGGTAATACAGTAGTTATAGCTTATAGACAGAAATTAATAAACTTACATACCTCTACAGCTGAAGATGTGCAGGTCCTTAAAGCAGACTGCTGGCTGGCAAGACTTTCAGTATTGTAAAGAAATGTACGTACGGTGAGGTATTTATACACAGACATATTCTGTGCAATGTAGGCATGCGGTTCGTCCCACTGAGAGCACTTCGCACATGCGGCATAGGATGAACCGAACTCACTATTTCAAAATACGACACAATATATATAAGTCACCCTCGGGTATCGTTGTACACAAAACACGAAACCCAAGTACATGTATTCAATAAATAAAAGAATTTAATTCCGTGACAATCTGGATACCCTGTCAGCAATGACTCGATCTCTTCCCGCTGATCCGCAGTCAATATGGGATCACACTCCACGTCCGAGTGTGTCTCAGTCCTCGTTAATGGACAGCTCATGACAGTGTTCGCACTTCCCTATCACCCTCGGTGTCCTCAGTGACGATCATGGCAACGACAGCATCGCTGACTGTCTCTCTTTATCTGTATCTCTTAAGGAGATTGGCATAGTACACCTTCTCCTTCGTCGGTAGCCGTATCCGATGGGTTTGACTTCCGACCTTCCCGGTTACAACGTACGACCCAATCCAAGAAACTTTCAGATTGTTGTGTTCTTCGGGAAACATGAGCAACACATTGTGCCCTACTTCATACTAGTTTCGCGCGCTTGTTGTAATGCTTCGCCTGACATTACTTTGCTCGCTTGAGATCCTCCTGTGCGAGGGAACAAACTCCCTCCAGTTTGTTTCGCAAAACCGCGACGTACTGGTAGGTAGTACGTACCACTTCGACAACGTGATCGTCCGTCCACGGCTGTCTCAGAATGGCGATTAGGCCACTTAGGGTCTTCCCATACAAGAGTTCAAAGGAAGAAACCCCTAAACTTGCTTGTGGTACTTCCCGTTAAGTCTCTCGATCAGTCCGTTACATTGGTGGTGAAACGGTGTAGTCGTAAGGTGCCTAATTGCATGTCGGTTCATGAATTGTGTTCCTTGTTCGGTCAGGATCTTGTCGGGTACTCCGACTCTTGACCAAATCCCTATCAGCTTTTTAGCGACGGTTTCCAAATCAATATTACGCAACGCGACAACCTCCAGATGGCGTGTAGTGTAATCTATGACTGTTTAAACATACCGATATCCTTGCGACGACGCGGGTTGTATCAGTCCGATCAAATCCATCGCAACGTAGCGAAATGGTTCATCGATAAGGGGTGTACTCCCCAAGAGGACGAGTCGATGATTCGTCTTCGGACCCATTCACAGACACTTGTCACAAGAGAGACAGAACCGCTTAACATCTCATTGGACCCCTGACTAGTAGAATCCTTTGAAAGACAATCATGCGTCTTGCCAATTCCCATGTGTCCTCTCATGAGGTTTACATGCGCGAGTATCAACACTTCACATCGCTTCTCCTTTGTCACTACGACTTGCTTGAAGTGTGCGTGCCCTTTTTTGACGTTGTGATACAAAATCCAGTTTTGTATACGAAATTTACCGCACCCTTCAGAGGTTCTTTCTCCGTTTCATCAGAGGTGTATTTATACAACTGCGCAAGAGTTGAGACTTCGTGCTAAAGCTTACTCAATTTGGCTGAAAGTACGTTACTGACCAACGTCGACGTAGCTTCCATCGGCGATGGTTTCGTCTATCGACTCTTGGAACTGGTTTCCAAAGCACTCACTGACGTCAGTGTGCAGTTTTCCGGGTTTAGTTGTGGCAACACATAACGATATCCCAGTACGACATCATGTGATTCAATTTTACCCTTCACGTACGATGAATCGAGGTCAATGACAGCCACTGAGAACGAGTAGCGCGCGCTGTCCGCGTACTGGACCTCAATTACATCCCCTGTGTAGTCCTCAGGATTAACATACTTCCTGTTGACATGGGCGGAAATGCTACACCCAGTGTCGTACAAGAGGGTGGCACCTTTTCCGTTGACAGTTGTGGACGCGAGGTTTTCTGGTTTACAGCTAGCACTCCTTCCTAGCGACGATATTCACCTGGGTCTGCCTGCCCCTGGGACATTCCTTTGCAAAATGCCCCGGGAGCCTGTAATTGTAGCACGTTGTTGGCCCTTGCCGTATTACAAGGCCTGTTTTAGTGGTTGAGGCCTGTCCTGATCTATGGGTGGCATTCTTACCTGTAGATTTCTCTCCGACCTTCCTGTGGCCCTGATGGTTACAAACGGTCAGCTCTCTCTCAACCGCACGACGACACATAGTGGGTCGGGAATCTTCCGTACCCACTGAACCTTCACTCTTCGAGTGTGCCTGCTCATACCTCTCCGCCATGCTTGCGACCTCTTCGAGAGTCCATTGCTCTGTCTCCGCTAGGAATACTGTCAACTAGCGACTGTAAGTACTCAGGACATGCTACTTGCGTATAACCTCACGTAGCCCGTCGTACGTTCGACTTCTGCCATATTTAGCCACTTCTCAAATAACCCTTGAAAACGAGTGGGGAATTTGAGTGGGTTTCCGTTGTCTTTTACGTCAAGTCCCGAAAACGTTTAGGTACGTTTCGGCGGTCAGCCGATAATGGCAAAAAAGGGTCTTCTTGAGTGCGTTGTACGGTTTCTTCTGCGGATAAGTTATGTCAAACTTCGCGAGCTGCACCTTGCAAAAAGTCTGTTAAGTTAATTGCCCAATGTTGCTCGGAAATTGTATAAACTGACGCAAGTTTCTCAAATTGCACGTAACTTGCAGTAATTATGAAGCAAATTTCAGGCTGCTCTGCTAGTCTCTCATCCGTCTTTCCTCTTAGAAACTCGGGACTTAACTGGACCGGAAGTTCTGTCCCCCAAAAAGCTTCCTTTACGAAGCTTTCTCGTTCCGTAGAATCTCCTCTCTAAGTTTTACCGCCAAATCGTCAATGGACTTTTTTTGTCATCGAACCGTGAAATACTTATATGTATCATTCGGTGGTCGATAATCCGTCGTACACTCCCTCCAGAACTCGTACTAGAGTCGTCCTATCGATGGTCCTAGATTCTATACTTAATTTCTCTGTTTTGAGAGCATGAGCGAGCGTTCTTTCCTTTGCAATAGCTGATATCCTGGCCGCCTCCATCGGTGTCTCTCTATCCGCTGACATCCTTGCCAGCTCCTTCTGTGTTTCTCTTTCAGACGCTTTTTCGGCCCTCCTTGCTTTAATTCTCTCCTCTATTAACGCTGCTAGGCGATTGCCCTGGTACTCTAGATCTTCCGAGTCGAAGGCGCGATACCCTTTAATCATCTGTCTTTTTGTACCCATTTTATGATGATACTAACAGCAAGAGATACCCTCAATCGACTTACTAAACAAGTTCCTTACACAATACTTACATGTTGATAATAACTAACTTCGCTCAGGTAAGATATTTCGCCTGAAATTTGCTTCACAATTACTGCAAGTAATTCAAATCTACCAAGCATTCTAATATAAAAATATAACATACACAAGTTGAAAAATCATAAAAATTCAAATACACGGGATGGAAAATATCAAATATCTCACAATTGTTCACTAATACCTCCTAACAAATAAAACTTTAGGTCGTAAAGATAACATTTATGTCAATTCAGATCCCGGACGAAGCCGTCCGCTGTGTTGTGACGGGTTGTTATGCCGTAACTGTGGTATGTGTTATGGTTGTGGTGAGTGTCCCCAGTATTCTATTTAAATTATTAGAAATGTCCCACCAGGATAGATTTGGTTGGAAGTCAAATAGTGAAAGATAGATGTAAAGCTCTGAGCCCCATTCAGCAATGCCGACGGTTTAATGACTGAATATACAAGAAAGTGAAATTCAATGAATAACAATTTAATGACATTTCAATAGTCAAATGATTACAATTTCCCAAGTCCTCTCCTTCTGCTCGACTATGTGATAGCCATTTGCATCATTTGATTAGTAGTGTGAGATAGCTTTTCACCTGTCCTTGTATTCTAATCATCTGTATATTCTTCTGTCCTATTCCTCAAATTCATACTCCTCTTCCTCCCGACTTTCTCCGAATTCCTTCTCCTCCTCGACTTCTCTATACTCCTCCCACTTCTCCACTTCCTCCTCTTCGACTCTCTCTCTCTCTCTCTCTCTCTCTCTCTCTCTCCCTCTCTCTCTCTCCACCGACTAGACTTGTCGACCCCGGTTGCTCTGCTAGTCTCTCATCCGTCTCCCCTCTTAGAGACTCGGGACTTAACTGGACCAGAAGTTCTCTCCCCCAAAAAGCTTCCTTTATGAAGCTTTCTCTTTCCGTAGAATCTCCTCTCTAAGTTTTGCCGCCAAATTACGAGTGGCTTTCTCGGAGTAACCCTATATTCCTCAGTATTCTTCCTAGGCGAGACTAAATTTTTGTTTGCTTTTTAGAAGTTATAATTCGGATCGAAATTGTTATCACAATTTAAATTGTGTCGCTGACCCGATCCAATCAAACTTAGCGGACAATGTATTCTCGCTGTCTGTCCACGTGGGGACGGATTTCGAACACGCCCCAGTCCCTTGAACTAACACCCGTTCCGATCTGAGACGTCAGGTCTTTTCTATCGTCGCTGTGACCTTGATTAAGAGATTAACTCTAGCCTGCGGCACTGTTCAAAACATGGCTTGTAATAATATATTTGTTTATGTACAACTTACGAGCAAACGTGACACAGCAAAAGCCAACAGTGTTTCTGGTTCCTTAGTTCGAGTCCTGGCCGTTGGAGACAGATAAGTCAAATAAGTTTGCCTCCGTCAAGATACCGGCAACTTCGTGTACACGTGAACTTTCTTCCGACAACACGGATATTGATAATATCTATGATCAATAACAATAGCCAAAAGATATTTTAGCTGGGGTGGCAGGGCTAGTTTCGTAAATTGGCCAAAGGCAAATTTCTTACTTTAAGGATATGGTGTGACTATTTCATCTATTTTTTTTTACTAATTAAAGATATACATATATTTGTGAACTAGATGTTTCCGACTTGTGTCGTTCTTTAAATTGATATCAGGCATATACACCTTAAATAGTTACTCTGCGGTATGTAGATAGTGAAAAAACAATAGTCGGTTCGGAAGAAGAGCTAGCCTCCCATAGCAGTAAAGATGGCTTGGATGAGAACAATTGTCAATTGCATCAGCCTGTATAGTACACATTGTTTTGCAGAATTATCATCTAGGAAATGGGATTGTTTTGTACTGTAAGCATCACATGGCGTCAAAAATGACCTTCAAACGTCAAAATTACAAGTATAAATTTGGGATTGGGGTGCATAAACTTTTTCTAATATGAACTGCCACTGGCATCTCTGCTCAAGTGGATAATATTCGTATGCTTTGTTTTAATATAGGCATCCAAAAATAAGGACCTTTTCGTATTTTATTTTTTATGATTTCTTTTTATACTAGGCATTAGCGGCATTAAATTTGCTCGTAAAAGCTGGTCCCTGCCCCAGGATACCCTAACTCTCTAAAATAGAGATACGACTCCTTCATGGCCAATATTTGTTTTTATACTTGTATGTTTTTTCTGTCACAACGAAAGTCACAACTTCACTCCTCCCTCTTCAGTGTGATAGAATGAAAGTATTATTTTTGTATAGTAAGTGAGCACTACTTCCCCTTTGTATATTGCCAAGTGTATGAGCATTGCTACTATTTTCGTGTGTGTGTGTGTGTGTGTGTGTGTGTGTAGTCGGTATACACTCGACATATATATATATATATATATATATATATATATATATATATATATATATATATATATATATATATATATATATATATATATATATATATATATATATATGCATTTGTGGATATAGTGTGTTATATTCTTACGCTTTCATGTGTGTATGACGTTGTTGGTAATTAGGTATACTGTCAACATTCCTAACCTTTTCAGGACGATAGTATGTTTGTGCATGTGTTAGTATTCCTGCTATTATCATGGATGTGCGTATGTATAGTGAGCAAGTACTCCTGCCCTTTTCGTTGGTTGGCAGATATGCCTTAAATAATATTTACAAACTATTTATTGCATTTCCCGTTGTACCTACAATGTCGTCATTCTCAATGCTGGCCTAATTGTAATTTAATTCCTATTGTCCAAATAGTGTCATTTCTATTCCCATACTGTCCCCCTATAATATTACCACCATAGTATAACCATGTTAAAGGACGCCTGAATATTAACATCAAAATGAGTTTGCTGGAAGAGATCTGTGTCGCGACTGTGTTTCTAGTCATATTTATCCTTTAGATTATCTGATTATTTCCCAATATATACATGTTGCGAGTAATTTCTATTATCCGCACTGATGTATAAAGAATGACGATTTTTTGTGCCCATAATTTTTTTGCCGTCTTAAGAAGTGACGATCATATTTCCTGAATTGATACACGATATTATAATTTTTAAAAGCAGCTCTATCTGTATTTCATACACAAGATACATGCAGCCACATTATAATGAGTATAGTTTCAAAGACAACATTGTTCGCAAACACAACGTGTTAGATCTTGCTAAATGTATAGCGGTATATCAACAAAAAAGGGTAGGACTAAACTAGACTGGGTGTATGTTGGGTGTATGTCGCTCATAAATACTCAAGGCACCTACCGTTATGTTTATTGTGCCGTGGCGGATGGTCTTAACAATTATTTGTCTACCTTCCCTTCAATGACGTGATTTATATTCAGGAGAGAAAAAGATAGGTTAATTCTTGGAAGAGAAATCGGTGTAACGGTATCAATTTAGTTTAGTGTTAAGTCGAGGGCTTTATACAAAATAGAGGAACTACTTATATTATGACTCTGACAATCTTGGAGAAAATGACATCGAGATTCATGTCCGCAAGTATTTGCATCATCATAGGTAAGTGAGTATGTGAACGTTATTAGATATCAGTTTGCTTGAAGTGATTAAATGGTTTTCTCTAACTTTGTATCCCATCCTCTGTGAATGGCGTAAAAGTACCAGTTTTCCAGGGGAACCCAACATCTTGCCCCAGTTTATATATATGGTGACCATCTGAAATCTCCATATTTTGTCCAACCGAGGAAAACCTTGATAAATTCTGAGCGGACCAATCACATCATTCGAGTACCATAATTGTTTTTTAAATTGCGCTCTCTCTCTCTCTCTCTCTCTCTCCTTGAGACACACCGCGAAGACAATATATGGCAAGCTATCGCGTGGATTGCAGTGCTGACTTACGGTTTATTCGTTTTTGCTGAATTTTTCGCATTCGATTGAACTGGTTTTTGTGACCATGGTCATCATGAACAGGCTTTAATAAGAGTATGTACTCAGTCAAAATACATATCTCTGTAATGTCATTTTGTTCAACCTTTTAGTGTCAAACATTGTCTTGTATCGGCCTTTTTAAGTTGGATGAGATGCATTTGGGGTGAAACCAATTCACTTTGCGAGGAAGCTGGATGACTTGTAAGTATTGTTTTGTAATGTTCCTTTTGCACAAATGCCGTGTTGTTCAAACTATTCGAGCACAACGCATGCGTTGAATTGACTTAGTATTGATACATTGTCCTGCTATACAGCTTAAGATGGAGACTTAAAGTCTCCATGTGTCTTCTAACGTCCCTGAATGTTCTCTTTCCTCGGGCTAGTCAAAAAAACTATATAAGGATGAGGATTAATGTTCCTATTCACACTCTTTTTAAAAAGAATTGTCGATACTGTTGTTGCCAATAGTAGTCCAGCTGATGTCCGTCATACTATCTCATAGTGTTTAAGAAAATACTTCACTATATCTCATTCAATAGTTCCCCGTGACGTAAAGTTTGCAATAAATATATACTTTTTTTCATCTTGTCTCTCCCGTTCTACTCCTTGAGGAAGAGTCAACAGGAAATCAGTAATATGTTCATCCATTATTTCCTCATGTGTCTTCTCATCATCGCCAAATATGCTCCTCAATTAGGTACCTTACACTTTCAGAGTGGAATCGTAATTATTCTTCTTTACCTCAATAGACAACACTTGCACACGAAAGCGCGTTTGTGGGACTGAAGAACAAATAATGAAACACCCACCACAGTTCCAGGCTAAACAAAATAAAATTAAAATAAACTGGTCCGAAGTGTACTCAGTTTAGGCCCTGTACTTTAAGTTATGAAAGTTTATCAATATACTGACACCTTGTATAAACTAGGCAATACAAATTAAAACAACCACCCACAGGTTGTCTTATTGTCTTCATGTCGTCATTTTATTTGCATTTATACTGTGTATGAAGTGGTCCATAAAAAACAAATAAAAAAAACAAGCAATACAAGTTTCATATGACCATGTTATGAAAATGTATAAGTGAATTTCTCATGACTCTCGAATGAATAAAACTAGTTACGTCTGGTTGTAGAGCACATATCAAATAAGTGTCTTCTCTTAACAGTTATTATCAATCTATAATTTACATAAATGAAGGGTTTTCAAATTTACTTCCAAACATTTATGGAGATCTTTATTAACTTTTAATAACCTGATATCTTATGTTTGCTATATACATTTAATTATTTTTATTGTGTGATTGACCTTTGTCCATAGCTGAGGAGCGGAGTTTAGACCTATCTGACTAATGTCATTTTTGTAAACAACATTACATAGCTACTTTTGTCTGAGATTGTATATTATTTATTAAGATTATTATTAAAAGTAAATGTTTACTTGATCTTGTGCTTTAGATACGGCCTTAATTTTTCTGACATTAGAACATTCTAGAAACTAATACTGTTAAGAGTTTAAAGGAAATTTCAATTAAGCTGACCTTCATCCTGGTCTTCGTTTTGTGACTTATGTTTTATATTGTGATTGTTTATATCACAATTACTCACTCCTAATTTTAACATCAGTATGCTCGTAATTAATTTGAGATAATTTATTTTTGTCAGTTTTTATTGGGATAACAAAGTAACCTTCAATTCTAGGACTAAACCACTACTTTGGAATTATTGTGAATAAATTTAGAGACATTTTGGATTTATCATTGTGATACATCAAGACTGTTATCACATCAACACTGTTACAGGATATTGGTACGTTAGCACAATACAATTTGAAATTCATTCGGAACACCACTGCAATTCATGTCGAATACTCTATATCTTTTAAACTTATGATAGAAAAATTAAGACTTTGGGATTTAATTCACGTTATTATGAGTTCCTTTTATATTTTCATTTTGTTTTAAAGGGACATAAATTATGTTTTGAAGTTTAGTAAATTTGTTTGTTTTTTCTCTTTTCTGTTACTGAGTTTAAAAACGTAGAGTTGTAACGTGTTCAAGGGTGCTTGTGTACTATCATTCTCTTAGTCCATTTTTCGACCTATGTAGAAAGTTTAAAAGTTTCACATTTCACACATATTAATGCATAAATCATATGTTTATATTTGCAATCCATGTGTAGAAATAAGTTGTAATTAAAAAAAAATAACCACCACCTTCTCAAGTGCTAATATTACTAGTACTATTATTTATTTATTTATTTACTTACTTACTTACTTACTTATTGTAATCACTTGACTATTCTTATAGGAACCAATAAATGACAATCTGAACACCATTCGGTCTTTCCCCTCAGATTTATTATGCAAAAGGTCTGTAATGTTCCAATTGGAATTTATTAAAACCTCTAATTTCAGGATCTTTGTTTAAACCTGTGGCTGCTGGATCATACTGCTACAAGACGACATCATCTTACGGCATAAGCTACTATACGTATCAGTATTGTGACTACGGCTGTTGTTATGAGTACACGTCGTCTCCATGCTGGTAATACAGTTTTAACATTCTTAACTCAGTATCGTGTAATGTTTCGGATTTCAAGAAACATATAAAATTGACTAAAAAATATTCCTGATGATGTAATTCAGCAACATGCTACTTATGTATTGCCGGTGAGAAAACCTGTAATATATTTGTCGTAAAATTTCGTAGTTTTCTCTATTTATGAAATCGTAAGGACTAGAAAATATTTTGATTACATCACGCACCGCCTAAGCATTAACTGGCAGACACAGCTAATATCTGACCAATGCGTGTGTGTGTGTGTGTGTGTGTGTGTGTAAGAGGATCAAAAAAAAATACAGGTATGTCTTTCACAGAAAAAGTGCCCTCCGGTTTAGAAACTGTCAGTAATATGATGTTGTAGATATGCGCTACTGCCGATGATCGTTATTCTTAATAGTAGTAGTAGTAGTAGTAGGGGACAGATAATATATAATTAGCTCACCCATACGAGGTAAAGGAGATCTATTGTTCTACCATCACAATTGGGTATCGGCATCCACATATTTCAAAGAAGCACATTGTACAGACTCGTTGCACATCAATCATTGTTTTCCCAAGTCCTCGTTAGCAGCCTAAAGTGGATTTGATGGCAACTAACCTTTGTATAGATATGGCTTTAGTAGATCTTACTGCGGGTTTATTTGGGGGTGGGGGGTGGGGATATGTCTTTTGTTTCCTTTAGCTCTTGGACACAAAAGATTGTTGGGATGTTTGATACAAAAAACATTTCCGAAAGAAATTGGGAAACAGATGCATTTTGATAAGTACTGATTGCTATTTCAAAATGAGATCTCTGTTGCCCATAGTTCTTACTCCTGCGATTTTTTAATGATGTGTTTTAAGTTCATATAAGAGACGAGACACAAAACGTTATAACAAGGATGTATTTTTGCTAGTACCACTCTCTTTCAACAGTAACAAAATAAAATATAACCCTAACGTATATTTCACGCTTTATTGTTTTTGTTTGAGATTTTGCGTTTAGTTTATGACCAAATAAGGTTTTTTACTTAAGTAATGAAGCTTTGTCTGATTTAATATACTTTTATCGGTACTTTACTCATGCTACAAAATCAAGTCTCTGTGACATATATTTCACATTTCAATTACTTTCCTAAAACTTTTCATTTAAGTTCATTTCCTTTGGCAATACTCATTTTAGACCCAAGTGCTGTTTGTAATAACTTATTTTCTTTACAACATTATTTTATGCTTACCTCTACTTTTGATATTTATAATCAAAATGTTCTGTAATTGTTGTTTTAGCGAATAGTGAAGTCTGTAATATTGGTTAGTATGTCTAAGGTAAAGTCACTGCAGTCCTAACTGGTTTTCTCATGAAAATTCATCTTTGCAATCGCATCTGGACACTACAAAAAGCTTCGCAAAAGCGAGCTGTGTAATGAGTGATAACATTCTGTATTCACAGCTCCATTGATATTGGCCTCATAGTGGGCGCTGTGATTGGAAGTTTAGTTGGAGTGGCTTTGCTGATTAGCGGAATATGCCTTGTGATCCACTGCTCAAAGGCACACACCAGACGGTCAACGGTGGTTGTCCCACAAGTTGTTACTACCAGTAAGATATTCTATTCGCAATCATTTCCGTCTGTCTTCTGTATCAACATATTCTTTACTCGCATATTTATAGGCTTTTCTAAGGAAACACGCATTAGGTGTCATTGCATTTGATATAAATCTTCTTGAGGATTCGTGGATCCGCCTTTGCAAAATGTTTATATCACATCAAAACTTTGTTTTAGCCTTTATTTATTGCCCGAACAATTTCGAAAACGATGCAGCTGTTGTTGGATATGTTATCGTGATGAAAGGATATGACTGGAACCGTGCTAAGCATGCCCCATCTACTAGATTGTCATATCATATATAAGTAAATCTTCGTTTGGTTTGCCTGAAACTTTTGATATTCCTTTTTGAATCTTTCCATACCATAAAATATACGATTTTTTTAAAGATTTAAATATCCACATGCATTAGTGCTTGCTTAGATTTCCAAAATGTTCGTATCAGTTTCTGAATTTATTATATTTCTAAAAGTTAAAATAGAAAATCAAATACAGTCAATTCCTTTGTTTATTTTCTGTTACATTGGAATTGTGTAAAAAGTAAACTATCAAATTCCGTTTATTTTGTTTTTTATGAAACTTAAATAGTTTGCAATTCTTGCGTAAATTGAATTGTTATCTCACTTTATGTACGGGATTTTTACAGATACCCAGTATGGGCAGCAAATGCAGCCCATGGGCTACCAGCCATTTTACCAGGGTACGTAACAACTTATTCATGATAGATAATTAAGCATGTTTAACTAAAATTATACTTCATTGTAAACATGATTTAGCCTTTCACAATATTATGTAAAGCTGAATTAAATACGAAGCAGTCTCAGTCCTAACCATCGAACGTGTTCTTTAATTATCAGAAATATTTAATAGCTGATTTAGTTTTCAAGTGCAAAGTTGATTTGCAGTTTTAAACTGATCATTCATTTAAAAAATAATCATGTTCTGTATTTACACCATCGTCTTGGATAAACAACAGTTCCGTAGCTGTTTGCCCTCGGCTAGCTAGTTGTTAATTCTTTTAAGTAAAACAATATCCCTTATTTTCCGCGATATTTTAAATTCGTCCTACGCTATCATCTTAAAGCAAGATTGAACGAGCAAGACACATGCTAAACTTTAGTTGACAAACATATATCTTTAGACCAAAATTTGTTTTATTTTATTTTATTTAATTTGTCATCGGAATCATACAAACATGCAAGATTAGATGTGAGTTTACCTACTTCCCAACTAATCAGAGAATGATGCAATATTAGTCACAAGAAATACTGCAAATGACCAAACAAATTTGTATATGTTTCAAACTGAGATTCCATTCTCGGCAAATCATAAATGAGCTTTCGGAAAATAAACACTAATAAACACAGACAGAACAGTAAACAAATAAAAAATTATCAAGCTAAAAAGCTATTCAGCTAAATATCAACCTAATTAATTATATAATTAACAAACTTACTCTCTTGTTTACTGATGATTTTGTTGTTCTCCTTGTGTATGTTTCCAATTGTCTCTTGTAGACTTCATATCATTGTGTAAAGTAGGACCAAAACTACACACACACACACACACACACACACACATATATATATATATATATATATATATATATATATATATATATATATAATCAGAATCTTTTCTTACAGCTTCAGTTACTACTTATCCTGTTAATCCTGCATATCCTGCATATCCTGCATCGTCAGGGCAACCAATACCCCCACCTTCATACCAGCCACCGGCAGCGGAACCATTGCCTCCGCCCATATATGTTGAAGGAACACGCCCACCAGCTGATCACCAGAACAAATAGGACAATGATTGTACTGATTTCTTTTTTTTTTTTCAAGGATACTGTATGACATTTTATTGATCGTTCCTTTTTGCATCTGCCTGGGAATTATTGAGGTCAAATATTTAATTTTGTAAATGTTCTTAGCTTGAAATTTACTAATTGTTTTTCTTTAAAAAGATACATCTTCAAGAGTCTAATTTCAAGAGACCTTATTCATAGTAACCTCTAACTAGATTCGTTTTTAATCCATTGAATTACGGTATAATCTTGAAGGTGTACTCTGTAAAAAAATCATTTACTTGAAAGATTGTAAATATACATGAAAATAATGGTGTACAATTTCAGTTTAATAAAATGAAGTTAAATTAAAATCTTCATTCATGTTTGAATCAGTCAAACATTTCAGATTTTTTCTAGTAAATATGACATTGAATTTGATCCCTAAATCACAGATTTGATATTAAAAAGTCAAGTCAGTTAAACTTTGCATTTAGGTCAAAGAATACTTGTAACACACAGTTATAAAATAGAAGTGATTACAGATTTTAACATCCAGTTTGTACGCAAGTTAGAAAAGCTCTTTCCAACAAAAACTGTGTGACATTCTGGTAAATATCTTCTAACACTCAGTGATCTTCACTGCCTTTGACTGAGATTATGACTGGCATCCATAGCAAACAAAAACAAATTATTTTGTATATGAGTCTCTCTCTCTCTCTCTCTCTCTCTCTCTCTATATATATATATATATATATATATATATATATATATATATATATATATATATGCATGTATGTATATCCAGTATTACATTGGTCCATTGGTCCATTACATGTATATCTCTTATATTAGTGCGATGACGGTAACGCCTAATTTGTGAGTGTCGTATTTATACTGGAAACAATAATTTCTAACAGAATTATGTACATTTTCATCCGTGTATGTGCAAGGAATAAAATTCCGATATAAGAGAGCATTTCTTATAAACGGGGGCTGGCTGTGATTTAATGTCTTTTTGACCATATTCCGCATGAGTTTCACTGTATATTTCAGTCTGTATGTGCCTGGTAGCAGAGTGATAATATATCTATATTGAGTTATACTTATTCAGAGAAGCGTGCATTATTTTGTATTTTATGTGTGTCAGCTGTGCATATAAAATGATTTATTTAACATTTTCTTATTATTCAAAATGCATGACATTTGAAATAAACCGTGCTTAAAAACAGTGTTGGACAACTTTGTTTCTCCATACTTTCAAATAGGCACTCATGTTTGTACGAAAAAAATAGAATTGTTCTCCCACTTTCTGTTTTACTTTCAAAATAATCTGCGCAGAGTTCACTATCAGGGCCAGTAGAGCGAGAGATCACAATAGCAGAATAAGTTCCAAACAATTCCACTGGCCGAAAAATGCATGATGGCTGGATATGTATTCAACTAAGGAACATTATCGACTGTGAAAACACTGTTCAGCTGCTTTTGGATTAGATATCGGACTGAAATTTGACGAGCTCATATCTGAGCATGTGGAAAGTCCCTGCAAGTAACTCCAAATTAGAAAAGACTGTCTTTCACTCTTGTATCCTTACTTACTTCAACTACTGTCTCTTATCAAAGCATTTTGACAAACCAAGCGCGTGTGTCATTTCTAACTTACGTCACCGTTTATAGATTTGTTACGATTCAGTAATTATTTATTTTATTTTAGAAAATCTGTATTGGGAAGATAATTCTCAAGCCGAGTAAATACAGCAAAACAGAGACCTGTAAAGGACAAGTAGGGGAAGACAATAGCAAGTACAGAACACCAAATGAATAGATGGGCAGAACATTTTGAAGAACTGTTAAACAGACCAGCACCACTAAATCCCCAAGAAATCCACCCAGCCAACGCAGATCTCCTCATAAGCTATGACAACCCCACCAGAGACGAGATCAGGAAAGCTATCACCCAGCTGAAGAACGGCATGGCAGCTGGGCCTGATGACATCCCAGCAGAAGCCCTCAGAGAAGACCTAGAGGCTTCAGTGGAAATGCTATACCCCCTTTTTGAGACGATCTGGGAGGAAGAAGAAATACCAGATGACCGGAAGGAGAGATACCTCATCAAGATCCCAAAGAAAGGCGACCTCAGCAATTGCTCCAACTACAGAGGAATCACAGTCCTGTCAGTACCAGGGAAAGTCTTCAATCGGGTCCTCACGGAGGGGATGAAGAAGGCTGTCGACCCACTGTTACGAGACGAGCAAGCGGGCTTATGGCAAAACAGATCGTGTACGAATCAAATAGCTAGTCTTCGCATCATGGTCGTGATATCGTTAGAGTGGAATGCTTCGCTCTACATCAACTTTGTCGATTATGAGAAGGCATTCGACAGCGTGGACCGAGAGACACTCTGGAAACTTCTTTGCCAGTACGGCATCCCAACCAAGCTTTAGAACCTGATCAAGAACGCTTATAACGGAATGTCCTGGAGAGTCATTCTTGCAGATCAGCACACATACAACTTCCTAGTGCGGACTGGCGTGGGGCAAGGCTGCTTGCTATCGTCGTTTCTCTTCCTTCTCGCCATCGGCTGGATTATGAAAACTTCCACCAATGTGCGGAGAAATGGAATCCAGTGGACGTTTTGGAGTCAACTTGAGGACATAGACTTTGCCAATGACCTAGCGCTCTTGTCCCACAGTGATCAGCAAATGCAGGACAAGACCGACTTACTGACAGCCACATCAGCACAGGCTGACCTCAACATCCACAAAGATAAGACCAAGATCCTTAAGATCAATTATGTCAGTAACAACCCAGTCACACCGCATGGAAGTCCCTTGGAAGAGGTGGAGTCATTCACGCACCTGTGAAGCATTATCAACCAGCAGGGTGGCACAGACGCAGACGTCAAGGCAGGGATCGGAAAGGCGAGAGTAGCTTTCATACAGCTCAAGAACATCTGGAGCTCCAGAGAAATTTTCCTTGACTACCAAGTTCAGACTGTTCAAGTCCAACGTGAAGTCAGTCCTATGGAGAACCACCAAGTCGACCGTAAAGAGAGTTCAAACCTTCATCAACAGCTGCCTAAGAAGAATTCTCCAGATCCGCTGGCCAGACAGCATCAGCAACGATAACCTGTGGCAGAGAACCTTCCAGCTTCTGGCAGAGGACTAAATCAAGAAGAGAAGGTGTGGATGGATAGTTCACACCCTACCTAAGCCGCCAACCAACATTACCTGACAGGCATTGAGGTGGAACCCTCAAAGCAAGCGGAGAAGGGGCCGACCAAGAAATACCTGGCGACGTGACCTTGAGGTGGACATAACTAAGCTGGGTTACACTTGGAGTCAACTCGAGGGAATGGCACAGGACAAAAATCTTTGGCTATCTTTTGTGGATGGCCTATACCCCGGGAAGGGTGACGGGCAAAACTGAACTGACGAGTAAATGAACATTTAATTTTGTACAGGCGTCATTCCTACTGAACCGTACTCAAGGGACTTGGTAGAATGAACTAGTTTCGTAAAATGGTGCATTTCAGTTTTTAAATATGAGTGAATTCTCTAATTATTCTTACTTATAAGTGTTAAGTAATTTGGTGTAGGAATACCTGTGTGTATTAGATCTGTGGTTTCTGGTATAATGTACGTGGCATGAAATACCGATCTACGGCTTAAGATTGCTTTCTGATCAATCATACCATTGTAAAGCAATGTAAACTATATATTAGCCTAAACTTAGAGTCTCATGAATGTGTAGTCCTTAGTGTGATTCAAGGAAACTTTTGTATGCTACTGTTTAAGAATCCTTCAGTTGACAACAGCTGTTGTTTCCAGGTCCTTGTAAATCCGGGAAACAACAACCTGGCGCCAAATCCACACATAGAGTTCAAATGTTTTGATTTTGTTTTGGCTCATCCTTGAAGTGAATTTGCACTAACTTCTTTAAACCCCTAAGTGTTTCAGTATTTTTGCAATAAGAAAATACTCTTTCTTGTGCTAAGAAATACAACCCTACCATTCATCTATGACCTATAACAGTTCTCACTATGATAGACTGATTACAAGAGCATGCTTACTTACATTCCTTTTAAAACGGTTTCAATTTATTGCCTAGACTTTTTGAAGACTGCATATAGTATGATACACTAGCTGATGGGAAACCGGATATACATGTTGTCATTCTCAACAGTGAAGCATATTCGAAGCAATAAAAAAGATAAATGAATATAACTGTCTCATTATTTGACTATATTAGCGATGTATTCACTTGCGCATGACAAAACCTATCCAAAAGTTTTAAACATGATAATACATTTTGCACATGTATTCGTATTGAGGCCGAATCTTAGAAAACGTACAAGTTTCTAACTGTCAAATTTTTCAAACGGATTGAGAATCTACTCAGATAACAAAATGTATGCATCTGGTGTTTTGAGTGTCACTTATTTAGGCTTTCTCTGGGGAAAATATTTTACCTGAGATATAATCCTCGAAGTAGATATTTTACAAAATATTAGGCCATTCCCTTTTGGTGTAATCACTCTTCGACCCCGCCACCGCCACCCTCCACCAACGCCTGCACTCTTTATATGTTGTCCTCTTGCTAAAATTTAATTAGATTACATAATTGTACCTTTCAAGCATTAGTCGTATACAATGAATGTAAAATTTTGAATTCAATACTTGGCGATTCGTACCATATTTATTAACTAAATTTAATGTAGCCAAGCTTTTAACATAGTTTTTTTTTTCCTTTAAAACGTACTCGAGTCAAAATGTTAAAAATGAATCATGATGACTTTCAAATTATGGACAAACGTACGATTTAATGTCCAGCTATAAAATATTAGAGTTATTATGTACATTACGTACACACAATGAACAGTGGTTAGAGCGTCCGCCTCGGATGCGGGATGTCGTGGGTTCGATCCCCGGCCGAGTCATTCCAAAGACTTACAAAAATGATACTAACATCTGCCTCGCTTGGCGCTCAGCATTAAGAGATTAGTATTAGGACTGGTCGGCGTGGTGTCAGGATAATGTGACGGGGTGGGACATGACGCTACATGCCTGCGGCATGGTGCCCCAGTGCTAGACATCACTTTAAACTGCCACACTGCAGACATCGTAGCGATATGACTGAAAAATTGTTAAAGCTACTTTAAAAATCCACACAACACACACACACACACAATGAATACGTTGACTCTTATCAACATGTTTGTTTTTACATACTATATAACGAATTCAACTTGTTAAATGCATGCTGTACATGTGAAACCTCCTTTGCAGGAGCTGATGTGGATGGTTGCCAGTGATTGAACGATACATAGCGGTCATATTGGCTTAAAACCAAACAGGTTGATTGGCTTTTGGGGGATTGTGGTGTGTGCTGGGCTTGGGGTGGGGATTACAATAGTTTCTGGAGCAGTTATTATTATCAGTAACTTTGCAATAAAAACAAATAAATTCTGATTTCAAATTAATTTTAAAATGTGTGTCTTTCTATAAATCAATGCTGGCTTTATTTTCAGACCAAAACGTCGCAAATATCCGATGGGTTGTTGTTTACTTTTTGTCAGTAAGTTGACTTCAGTGGTCTAATAATATATTTCAAATTTAATTTAAAATTTATTTTTCAAATTAACTGTCAAGGATTTCTTGATCAATACCTTCAGAGAAATCACGCGATATTTTTTTACAGTATGCAACTTAGAAATGAAAGCTCCACAGTGTTGACAAAAATTAGTCAAATTTCGGAAGACAAATTTAATCATGTGCCGTTCATTAATTTAAAATGCAAATACATAAATGCCAGAACATAGAACCTATATTTGGTTCTTTTATCAGCTATAAGCTTACCTGTAAATTTTTACTGGCTTATTTTCTAGACAATTGCAACAATTAGCTTGTATCGTCTTTATAAATAGTACTGAATTCAGATGATCGGTAAAAAATAAAAACATATCGCGTGGAACTGTCATTTAGGAACCACGTGATAGGCATGCTTCTTCCAAGAATATACACTACTTTGCTTACTTTTACACATACACACACGCACGCACACGCACACATATGCATAGTTGAGTGTCCATGCCTATAAAATGGTTCCGCGTATCATATGACATACTGCATAGTAAAATAGTAAAAACTATCTATAAACAGCGTAAGTCTGTACTGACACGAATATTGCAATGTGTGTGTGCGTTCTTTTCATCTTGCTTCCAAGCTGACACCGTTCTACACCAATCGCAGAATAATCACATTGCCTACCGTCTATGCTCGCTTATAAGACGAGTCTAACTGCAAACTGCACAGACCCAGATCTGCCGAAGGATAACGCGCCGGCAGATCTGGGTCTGTGCAGTTTGTTTGGAGTGATCGGTAAGTAAACAACTTATACCTTGATCTGCGGGTGCATTATGCTACAGATCAGAGCCTTTGTTGTTTGCAGTTTGTCTCCACGTATAGGAGAGTACAGAAGGTTATTCATAACAAAATTGACATCGTTTAATAGAGTGACAACTTTTATTTAAATTTCCGTCTGTCTACAATATATAACAAAACGTTCGCAGTAGAACTTAGGCTTCAGGTTGAATAACTTGCGTTGCCTGTAAATAGATCGCCACTTCATAAACAAAAATGGAGCTAAATTGTCCATACTACTTGAAATGTACGAACCATTCAAATCAACATGTAATTAAAAAGTGATTATTATGTTTACACAGGTATGCACGTGATCACCAACCATTAAGTTCCAGGTGGATGTATATGACTGAACGCAGGTATGGGACACTGAACCATTAGTCACTTTTCTCCCGATTAGAAAACACCGCCGGGAATGCCGTTCCATATCATTCCGATTACCTCACTAATCCTTGCCCCATGATCCTATATCCAAGTAATTTGAATGTAAGATAAGAAATTTGTTGCAAATGATTTTCTGGTGGCGCGCTTCCAATTCCATGCAAGGGAAATTAACTGACTTAGTGCACCGCACCACACCACACTCCGTACCCTCACCCTCATTCATAGAGACGTATACATGTCGTTTGTTTCATCTCTTAAGTTATTAGAGAAATAAATATAACTTTGAGAGTTCATGGTGCCTTTATAAATTAGCGCAAGAAACTATAACACTCGTAACTAGATTCAAATAATTAGAGTCAGAAAAATATCGGATTATCACTGTGCCCTATAATATCCATTGTCTTAAGCGATGTGTTTCATGGTATTTAATTGTAATAGATTTGACTAATGTATGAATCATTTTGCGAATGGCAATCGTGATTGCATTTGGCTCAAATGACCCGTACAACTAAATTTTAATCATATGATTTTGAAACAATGAGTATTGTTCAAATCGCTACAACTTGTTAGATTATGTAAAGCAGAGAGCAAACCACGCAAATTGTAGAATACAGTAATATTTGGGATTTAAAAAGTTATATCGCTGCTATATTTTGTTTAGAATCACTTTAGCCACTTACCGTCTATTTTCTGAGTTTTGGGGTGTGTGAGTGCTTAAAAGGGCTTTAGCCACTTACCGTCTGTTTTCTGAGCTGGGGTGGGTCGGTACGGAGCAGCTTGCATTTTTTGGTTTTTCGTCATAGCAAATTACATATAAATCATGAATGGTAAAATGAGACTAGGTTTACATCATCGCAAGACTGTTATATGTTTTTTTCATACTTTTGGAACCATAGATAATGTGGCATTGGTTTCTTTAAGAAATCGCAGCATGTCCTTTGCATTCAAGGTCTTATCGTACATATCTTAAGGAAAATAGCGTTCGCAACTCCCTAATCTCCTAACTGTATATTATTGTTTGCATTCTTCAAAATGATTTTCCATGTTTTGTCCTAACGTGTGTATTTGCCATTCTTATTAGGTGCTTCAAAGAGTTTTTTAGGCGATGAGGTTAGTTGGGCTTACATTTGACTTGCAAATTTGGTTCAGGTTTCTCTTCCAGAGAGGCATTAGTAGTTTAAGTTTGGAAAGAAAATCATGAGAATGAGATAAACTTTTCTTGTGTGTTGGTTGTGAAGAAAAAGAAATACAGGAACTATTTACAATGTATCCATGAAAATCTTTGAAAAATCAGCGTCAATATTTTTGTTCGCAAGTGTGTACATTATTCTACATAAGTGAGTTTTTATTTAGATTGATAAAGATCTACTGAAACATTTTTATTTTTCCTTTCTTTATCGCACTGCAACTTATAATGTCTCAAAATACACGATGGTCTAAATTTGTCATGAGAAAAAAAGTGGCTCTCGAATTTTATGTTTATGTTCCAGGTCAAGCATATGACGAGAGAGAGACAGAGACAGAGAGAGGTATTGGCGCTTCAAAATGATATATCAACCGACGTATAGCGACGATAGCTATCTTAGCTCAAGAGCTACGTGATACCGTTAATTATATAAGCTTTTGTGTTCCCAAACAAAGTGCCATAAAAGTATGCAGTCATAACTTGGCTGCGCTTGACGAAGTTGTACACATACTTCATTGTGATTTGCATATTCTTGTGACCTCAGATTTGAAAAAAAAATCTTCGTAAAATATTGAATTACATCCTTATCCTGCCCACATGTACTTATAAATCCGGATGATAGAATCGAAAGAGCAAATCTTCATCACCTTACATAAAGTAAATATTAAAACACTGTGCTTGTCAACGTCTCTTATATTTGTCTATAATTGCATATAAACTGATTTCAAATAATGCATGTAAGGATATTTATAGGGGATGGTTGTTACTCCACGAGGAAATGTTTCCTGGCTCAAGACATGTGTTCATGTACAACTTTAAAATTTATAGAAAAAGATCGAGGTGAATAGGGCAACAGCCAAGTTGAGAAAACTTTTGAAATTTATTATTTTCCTTCCTAAGGTGACCTCTAATTCACAAATGTAGTTTTCTTTACCTGCATGTTTGTCTATCTGTATGTCTGTCTGTCTGTCTGTATGAATATGCGTATCTCTGTCCGTTGGTCCATATGTTTGTATTTATATACGCATGTATGCACGTGTTGTAGAATTATACACAACAAATAATGACCAACAAATTTAGGATTTTACGACATCAATAAAACGGACAGGAACACAATCTTAAAGTTGTTGATAGAAAATAATTACTCGCCGATAAAAATTAATCAATTTAATATTTATCTCCATGAAATGTGCTTTCAAGTTGAGCCCGTCATTTTATGACAGTTGGTAAAATGGCCTGAGGAAATTGTATCTTTTAAGCTAACTTGTGGTTTCAAAACCAAAATGCGAATGCTAACAATCATTTTCCTTATGAAACTGATACATGTTCAAATGAAAATGACTATCCGAGTTACGTATATGTGATGAAACTAATACATATATATATATATATATATATATATATATATATATATATATATATATATATATATATATATATATATATATATATATATATATATATATAGTTATATAGTTATATTTCAAGCACGGTGACACGAATTCTATTTCATTTATCTTAAGCTTATGCCTTTCACTATATCTCTGCAAAGTAAATATGTTGTAAATAAAATCTCATGCTGGTCCAAAATCTCATTCAGTCCTATATACATATGGCGGGTTCAAAATCTCATTCAGTCTAGTTAATATTCAGTCGGAAAAATGTAAAAAATCTCATTCAGTCCTATGTAATAATCAGCCTGTCAAAATATCTTTCAGTCCTATGTAATATTCAGCCTGTCAAAATATCTTTCAGTCCTATGTAATATTCAGCCTGTCAAAATCTCATTCAGTCCTATTTAACATTCAGCCTGTCAAACTCTCATTCTGTCCTATTTAACATTCAGCCTGTCAAAATCTCATTCAGTCCTATGTAATATTCAGCCTGTCAAAATCTCATTCAGTCCTATGCAACTGTCAGCCTGTTAAAATCTCATTAAGTCCTATATAGCACTCAGCCGGTCAAACTCATTCTGTCTTATTTAACATTCAGCCTGTCAAAATCTCATTCAGTCCATTGCAACATTCAGCCTGTCAATATTTCATTCAGTCCTATGTAATATTAAGCATGTCAAAATCTCATTCAGTCCTATGTAATATTCAGCCTGTCAAAATCTCATTCAGTCCTATGCAACATTCAGCCTGTCAAAATCTCATTCAGTCCAATGTAACATTCAGCCTGAGAAAATCTCATTCAGTCCTATGTAATATTCAGCCTGTCAAAATCTCATTCAGTCCTCTGTAATATTCAACCTGTCAAAATCTCATTCAGTCCTATGCAACATTCAGCCTGTCAAAATCTCATTCAGTCCTATGTAATATTCAGCCTGTCAAAATCTCATTCAGTCCTATGCAACATTCAGCCTGTCAAAATCTCATTCAGTCCAATGTAACATTCAGCCTGAGAAAATCTCATTCAGTCCTATGTAATATTCAGCCTGTCAAAATCTCATTCAGTCCTCTGTAATATTCAACCTGTCAAAATCTCATTCAGTCCTATGCAACATTCAGCCTGTCAAAATCTCATTCAGTCCTATGTAACATTCAGCCTGACAAAATCTCATTCAGTCCTATGTAACATTCAGCCTGTCAAAATCTCATTCAGTCCTATTTAACATTCATCCTGTCAAAATCTCATTCAGTCCTATGTAACATTCAGCCTGTCAAAATCTCATTCAGTCAAGAGTTACATATTACAATTATATGCATGATGAGAAAACTATTTCGGTCACACACACACACACACACACACACTATTTGTCTCGCCACTCTCGAAGAAATGTGTGGCGCCAATTCAGTTTTAAAGATCTCTTTTCTTCTTCTTTTGGCATTCCAAAATTCCGCAAATAAATCAGACAGATTCGAGAACCCGCGTTCTGTGCCTTTTTTTAATTTTCGACATTCTTACTACTGTGATATAATGTCGATGCATTTCAATGTGAAAAATGTATGCATGTAATGTAAGTAGTATTTTATCTAAACGTATTGTGTAATGAATGCCATGCTTTGTGTTATACTGGATGGGCATTGCTTAAGTGCATAACGGTCCTTGACAACATCATAATACAAACATACTGGGCAGTCTAAGAACCGTCTAATTTTGTCACAAAAAGAATACACAGCTGTGACGATAACATGGTATCAAAGGAATTGACTTCGCTGAGGGGTTTGTCTTTATTTAATGTCGATATCTGATTTATTATATTAAGGACATGAGAGACTTGCAGTAAAGTAAATATGTATACATTTCCTCTTGTAAAGACTCAGATAATAGGCTGTTATAAGGTAGTTATTTTGAATATACAGAAAAGTATCGATTATCGGGACGTGAATTATCCGAAATTATCAATTACTCGGACCAGTGGAGTGCCACCAAATCCACGAGTTTGTTGCGGAAACAATTATCAGTAATCGGGACAACCAATTATCGGAACAAAATATATGTAACCAGATGGCTCAGAATAATAGACGTTTTACCGTAATTAATGTAATACATTATCCATACTTGAAAATTGGGTCTCGTCGTTTATTGCACATTTGCATCGTATGAGAGATACCTGTTTATTTTATTATTTAAATGTACAATCAATTATTGACAATGGAATAAAAATGTAATGTATACCTTTAATTTCTCCAAGGGTTTAAACAGCCGTTTGTCATTTTAAAAGAAGATACGCGTTTCATAAGAGGTAGTCTCCATTATTTGTTATATTCTTTTTTGTGTCTGGAAGCATTTTAGACTCCTTCAATAAGCCATTTTTCAACCCACTCCAGATGTTTCTTTGAATAATGCTTTCCTGTTTTAGTGATCTCACCAGAAATGTTTGATAGCATCGGGGTAGGCAATCGCAAATTTTATATCATCGGGGTAGGCAATCGCAAATTTTATATCATCGGGATAGGCAATAGCAAATTTTATATCATCGGGGTAGGCAATCGGAATTGTTTAAGTCTGTATCACGGTGTATCTCCATTTTACTGACGAGCACTTGGGGTTGTACTAACTCGAAAATAAATATATACTCAAGACATTGAACTGCTAGCAGAAATGACTGAAACAAAAGGCTCAGCTAGTAGAGGTACACATAAAGCATCTGAATCAAGAATCATTTCAAGTCGTTTCATCAGATGAACCTCAGTAAAACTTGCACATATCACAAAGACAGTGGAATCAGATATCTTGGCAGACGTGTAAGACAGATCGATTTTCATGCTGAGCTGACTAGAGAATAGATTCATCTGCTTTTGTCAGAAAGTTGCTTCGATCCATAATGACTCTAAGAAATACCTCCCAATCCTTTCACCCTGCTGTAAATCCAGTATTGGCATATTTATTTTCTCTGTTCATCTATGTTCGTTTTGAGAAATAAAGAAAAATAAGCCTGCTTGTGATTTCATTTTATATTAATTCATAAATCCAATACAAACATAGTTGAAAATCCAAAGCTAAAGAGTAAATCACTGTACAGTAAATATTTATTCCTAGCTCCGATTACGACTGGGCATGTCTCATGCGGGATTTTTTGAATATTTTTTACATTATCTTTCATAAACCTCCAAAAGCGTTAAATCATTTTTCTTTAAAGATTCATGAGAAATTTGAAACGATTGTTTGAATAAAAAAGTGGATATGTAATAAATACAAACCGCATTCCCGTATGTGCACACGTTCATTTATGTCGTTATGTCCACAACATTTCGTTTCGATAAGATTACAATTCTTTTCGCTTGATATGTCCTAAATATTTTCTCCCATATATCCGCACTTGTATGTTTGCAGTTTTTCGTTTTGATATACCCGCACATTCCGTTTTCTGCACAATTTTTGTTCCAATATGTTTGCAAGTTTCGTTTTATCAGCAAATATATTTTCAAAATATTCGCGCTTTTGCTTCAGAATGGCTAAGTATTCAATCGTGTCTGCAACCCTATATTCCGATATGTCCTAGTGTTTAGTATGCTCCCTTTGTATTGTTCCTAAAGGTCTGCATTTGTATTATATGCAAGGCACAACTCCGATGGGCTGGCCATGTTGTCCGCATGCCGGTAGAACGCCTACCTAAGAAGGTCTTCTATGGAGAGCTACAGCAAGGCAAGAGATCTCACGGTAGTCAGATAAGAGGTACAATGACACCCTCAAGACCTCGCTAAAGAACGTAGGCATTGACCCTGACAGCTGGGAGAGTGTCGCTGCTGATCGATCTGCTTGGCGTAGTCAAGTTAATGCCGGTGCGGCAGCCTTTGAGCAAAAAAGACTGGTGGACGCAGCTCAGAAACGTGATCTGCGCAAATCCAGGAACAGCAATTCCGCAGCATATAGTCAGCAACCTGTACATCCATGTCCCCACTGCAACAGACTCTTCCGGGCCCAGCTCGGACTGATCAGCCATCTCCGGACCCACCCCCAGTGATTCGATGACATTGAATGGTCCTCACAGACACCGATGAACGAACATCATCATCATTCTTCCTTTGCATGGTTCCTAAAAGCCTGCATGTCATAATTCTTCGTTTGTCTAAATATAGTATCCGTGGTTGAAAATCGGTTGAAAATTTCTCCATTTTGGCCATCAAGTGACTGTGGACTTGAGATCACGTTGCCCTCTTGTCGATCACAGTGAACGTAAACTAATAAACACGTCATTGTTTCCATCTTCATTGGAACCGCTCATGTGGCCTAGTGGTTAGAGAGTCCGCCTCGGATGCGGGAGGTCGTGAGTTCAATCCCCGTCCGAGTCATACCAAAGACTTACAAAAACGGTACTAACAGATGCCTCGCTTGGCGCTCAGCATTAAGAGGTTAGTGTTAGGACTGGTCGGCCTGTTGTCAGGATAATGTGACTGGGTTGGACATCATGCTACATGTCTGCGGCATGATGCCCCTTTGCTAGATATCACTATAAACTGCCACACTGCAGACATCGTAGCGATATGACTGAAATTTTTTTAAAGTTACGTTAAAAATCCAAGTCACACACACACACTCACATCATCTTCATTGGATGTTTTATTTTTCCACCGATCCGATGTGGTCGTGCTTGACGTCGTTCTACAAACACCATGGTTTGCATTAATGGGCCTACCTACATATAGGTCCATATTTTGCAACCTTGTTTATAATCGAAACAGATTTTTGTCTTTTTAAGGATTGTTCTCAAAAGTTTGCTTAAGTTATTAATTAGATTAACAATATAAAATCTATATCAAATGGAATTCATATGTATTTCTTCATTTCTTTTATTTGATTCGCTTCTTGTTCCGGAATATAAAAAAGTATTGTGCTCTATAACCTTTCCGCAAATGTGTACCATGGTACATACTACGAATTCTGTGTACCATGGTACATACTACGAATTCTGTGTATTTCTATTCTCAACAACTGTTTTGCACCCTGAAATAGTATACCCTCATTAACAACAACTAATGAATTAATCAATGTGTACCTAACATCTGTAGATGAAAAATACTTCCACTGTGTTTTTGTTGTTTATTTCTTGAATCAGTAATCACGGTGAGTGTGTGTGTGTGTGTGTGTGTGTGTGTGAACTTTATCATCTTCGGGATCAGAAGTGTCATTCAATTATTCTTCAGAGCCATTTGTCTCACACAAACATTCTAAATATCTTATGTGGTAAACTTTCTTAAGACGATGCAAATGAAGTTTTTTAAGATAAGATAAGATAAAAATCCTTTATTTCAGACAACATAGTCCATACATCTAAATTAAAATATAGATATAAGTATATATATAAAAATTGAAAACATAAAAGAACATATATATCATGCATACAAGTATACATATACATCTACACAATTAACTGCCCCCTGCATTGTTAAGAATGAAGTTACGTGGGTGTATTTAAAGAGTAATTTCTTTTAGTCCGCGCTAGTTTTGGTTTTGGTCATATCTAACAGAGCTTTCACTGGCAAACAGCACACAGCACGTAAAACTGGAGACGCATCCACACTCATCTGCATTGAATTCCACACACAGCACGTAAAACTAGCACGCATCGACACTGATGTGCGTCGATGTAACACTGGCGCGCATCGACACTCATGTGTGTCGAATTCCACACACAGCAAGTAAAGCTGGAGACGCATCGACACTCGTGTACGTCGATTTCTACCATCTGCACGTAAACCTGGAGACGCATTGACACCCTTTATACGCCGAATTACAGGAATGTAAGATTTGAAAGATGCATAAAAATACCATGGTAGATAATTAGTTTAAGTGTTGGTCTCAAGGTTCCTAAAGTCATATATATTGCAGTCTACTACATCTGATGTTGACCATTCGTGACAAAGCAGATTATGTTACGCGCAATGTTAATTAATTTTCCAACGAGAAAGATGGCAATGCATTTTGGCCTGCAAATATTAAACTTACAACCCAATATTTTATAGGTATGTTTGCACATTTATACTTTTTAACATATTTTCAATGAGTATTTACCCATTTTTAATTCTTAACACTAAGCGTTGATGGTTTTGATTCAATGTTCATATATACTTCCTATTGTAATTTTTTTATGCAAGTAGGGATTCCAGAATGGTATATATTACTCTATAGAGCATAGTGTATTTTGCAACGTGTTAAATGTTTTCATGTTCAGATCAAGGAGTTTGTCCTAGATGAGGTGGGGAACGTCAAGCTTTTAAAAGGATTTTTTATTTATTGTGCAAATATATGCACATATATATTTTTCAGGAACCAAAAGATAACTTTTTTCTTTTAAAAACAAAAGAGGATCAGTCAAGCCCTGAAAATCCGCCCATGTCATCTGATAGTGTCATATACTTATTTACCTTGATCGTGGGGGTGGGGGGTGTTTTGGATCCTATTTGCACCAATTACGTTCAGGATGTCGAACCTTAGCAAACTGCATAACCTAAAACCTAGTAAAATCCTGACAAAATCTAATGTCACAAGAGGATAAAATTCAGCAAAAGTCTTAGAAAGACTGAGTTGTTGACTGATCGTATTTTAAATGTTATGATATAAGTAAAGGCTAAAGTAGACTAATGATAGTTCACCCCAGTCACATTCAAAATTGAATAAAAGAGAGCGTAAGAATCCAAGACCAGAATTACCAGGGTTACATTATTTCCAAGGCCAAGGTCGCGTGTCATAGGCTGCGAGATAGTTACTTTGTATTTTAAAATTCTGAATGTTCTAAAATAAAGGGTATTAGTTCAATCTTTATTTACAAATTTATAAATTTACGACTGAAAAGAAAATAAAACCTTTTTATTTGTTTTGATGTATCGTTATGAACTTTTGAACTTGAGCATCAGTGCTGGATTAAACCATGTGGAGGCCCTTAGGCAGTCGAAATCTTGGCCCCCTTCCCTCGCAAATTATCTCCTAATACGTTTTATCAACATTATTTTGATCCGTTGTCGCGGGGCCAACCGATGCCTAGTCTTGCCTATTTGGTAATCCAGCACTGTTGGGCATCTGTAAATATCAAAGGAAGACTATGTCAAAGAACACGACACGCGACCTTGACTTTTTAAATATTGTCACACGGATTTTATGTTATTCGATTCGCAGTGATTTGATCTTGATTACTTTGGAACTACCGTCCTTACGGTTATGCAATGGCGTGTGAATGATTTATATTTGTTCTTTTCGACAAGGTATGATTTGTAAAAATATTTTGAATGCATCCAAAAATTTGATGAATATTTATGTTTGACCCCAGCCACTTAGAGACTACGTTGCCAAACTTACCCTGCGCGCCTACACGTGCGCGCGTGTGTGTGTGGAGGAGATAACCATATCGCCAGTAGTAAAGGGGGTAGGATTAGCCTCAGTGGGAATTAGCATTAAAAACACCCTTGGGTCAGATTAGCCTCAAGGGAAATTTAACATAGAGAAAAATCGTGGGTAGGATTAGCCTCAAGGGAAATTAACATGGAGAAAATTGTGGGTCAGATTAGCCTCAAGGGAAATTGAACATGAAGAAAAATCGTGGGTCAGATTAGCCTCAAGGGAAATTTAACATGGGAATAAATTGTGGGTTAATATACGTACAAGGGGAATTGAACATGGGATTTTTTTTTTTTTTTAAAAAAAGGGGTAGGCAATGGAAAGGCTATCTCTTTTCGAGAAATATGGGGGCCCTCAAAAGGGCCTTTGGGTTTTCTTCTTCTGCTTCTAAGTTCTTCTTTTCCTCCACCAACTTCTTATTTTATCTCCAACACTCTTTCTCTTCTTTTTTTTCTCCTCCTCTTCTTTCTTCTCTTCCTCCTCTTCTTTCTTCCTCTTCTCATTTTCTTCTTCTTTTTCAACTTTTTCGTTCCATGTTCTTATTCTTATCTTTTCCTCTTCATCCTCCTTCTCCTCCTTTATTTCCTTCATCACACCACTGATCATGTCCTTTGCTTTTCTTAAGTTGTTAATTTCCATTTTTACTCTATGCGGACTATAAGAATAGTGGTCTTCAACGAGTCTTACGAGCATTTGTTCTATCATGCCCAAATTGTCAAGGACGTCTTGTAATGATTGAAATTTATCCAGGTGGTTTGAAGCCATCTTCTATGTAGAATGGTTTGAACGACGAATACTGTGGGTTCTTATACTTAAAGTGCGGACGTGATGGAAAACATCCCCTAAAAACATAAAATTAATCTTACCTAGATCATGACCCATCAACGCGCGGACGTGAAGGAAAACATCCCCACTTTTCTCATTTCATATAATCAAACCCAAACTATACTCTCCGCATACGCTAAGAAACAATAAAGAAACCTATAATTTACTATTCACACAAACATACCTGAGCTCTTACAAACACAAACACACAAACACATACCCTCACAATTTTTCAAAAAAGAGTTAGTGTTTATATTCACACTACTCTACCTACACACATTGGCAAATTAATAGTTATTTCTTTTCTAGAGTATTGGGTAGCCCTGAAAAGGGCTGTTTTTTTTTGAACTCCTGATGCACCTATCTAATGGTTGCACCTTCCTGGCCTGGCGCCACACACGCATCTTCTTCCCCAGTCTTCTTTCACCTTTCTTCTGGGGAGCGCAGAGGGAGGATGATTCGCTTCAACACCCCAATCCTCTGTCTCGGGAATATTGAACGACATCCTCTCTTCTCTTTTCTTTTCCTCTTCTTCCCTCTCTCTTCTCTCCTCCTCTTCCTTCTTTACTCTTGCTTCTTCTACTATAGCCTCCGCTGATAGTTCGTTTACTATGCGCCTGGCATATTCCAGGTGCATCTGGAGTTCTAACAGTTTCACTATTCTGCTATTCATTCTTCTGGCTGTGTTGATCAATCAACAAGGGTAGCTAGACTGCCCAGCGAGTTTCAATTTATAGTGAAAGCGCGGACGTGATGGAAAACATCCCCTAATAACATAGAATTGATCTTACCTAGATCGTGACCAAAAAACAACAACAACGCGCGGACCTAAAAGAAACACTCACTCACTTTTTTATGCTACCCATCACTATTGTAAAATTTTTTATAAATCACTTCAATAGACTATCCACATACGCAAAGCAATCCAATCTAACCCCAAATATACACCTCAAACAGCCCAAAAAAACAAACATCATTTTAATCTACTATCCACACCAACCTACTTTATCACTTACAAACACAAACACACAAACACACAAACACATACCCTCACATTTTTTTAATAAAGAGTTAGTGTTTATTTTCACACTACTCTACCTACACACATTGGCAAATCGATCGTTATTTCTTTTCTAGAGTATTGGGTAGCCCTGAAAAGGGCTGTTTTTTTTTTTGTTTGCTATGGCATTCTTTTTTAGTTTCTAAGAATGCGATGTCCTCTGAGGATAGACTTTCTGGCGATAGGTCTGCTTCTTCGAAAAGAGAAGAAGAACTCTTTAGTGTCGATACGGCAATCGACAAAGCCTCTGTCAGCTTCAGGTTGTTGCTGCTGCTGTTGCTGCTGTTGCTGTTGTTGCTGCTGTTGCTGCTGTCTCTGAAGTCTGTACTTCTCTGTCCATTCTTCTTTTTCCCTGTTCATTTCTTCTCTGAAGAGTTCTTCTATCAGGTCTTCAGTGATTTTTAACATTCTCACATTCTCTATTTCTTCTGGCTTCGGTATCAGACTGTGTCTGACCCTATGCAGATTCACGCAGGCTTCGTTGAGCTTAGCTAGTTTGGAGCACATCTTCGTAGGAGGATGAGTCGACAATGGATGGTTAGACTGGAAACAACCCTGGTTCTTAAAGTCAAAGCGCGGACGTGAAGGAAAACATCCCACACGGTTTTCGAGCCGCAACGTTCATGAGATTGATAGTAAGAAATGAAAGAGCATCAATCCAACATTCTTATAGCTAAACAAACCACAAAGGCATTTTTTTCAAAAGACAACATTTTTTATTCAAAAATCACTTAACACTAAACAACAACTCTAACATTTTAACAATAATCCAACATGATAACATCAAACAATTTTTTTCAAAACACAACATTTTTTTCTCAATTAACAAACTACTTTGAACAGGGCTGACAACGTTGTGAATGAAATTGTGATTTCCACTGTTGGAAATCATTAGGCCATTGATGGACACTACGTTTCCTAGCTTGAGACAAAAGATAAGCATAATGGTCACAAAACCATCGATCTACTTTCACATCGTTTCTAGCAGAAGAACGAGGATCAAAATGAGTCACTAAATGTTCTAAGGAATAGCCCAGGCTGCGATGATGCAGAAAATACACACAGTACTGTCCACACACCAAGGAATCTGTGCCTTGTAATTTCACGTTATTGAATCGGGTGGTTTGAGCATTTCTTCTCATAAAGTCGATGATATCGTCTTCCAAAGGGGGCAATCCGTACGAATCGAAATATTCCACACATCCTTCTTGAGGAAAGTAGACGGCTACCCAGTGGGTTCCTGGGAGATGACTGTCGTCCGTGTTGATCACGTAAGCTTGATGGTCTTTAGGTTTGCGATGAGGGAGTTCATCTTTAGCACAGACGACAGGATTCCAAGAAGCCGTATACGAACTGTGGTTCAAAAGGTAATAAAGTTCCCAGGTATCCATTTGTGTGGTTTTTTCTTCTTCTTCTTCACAGGTAATAATAAGTCGTCAATTCGATCCTGACTTTTTGCTTGAAAATGTCTGACGAATAAACGGTTATTCGTCCTGTTTCCTCACTCTGATTCAGGAGAGCTTCGATACGATGGATCTCTTGAGTGGTTAATGGTGGACAAGAATGTTCACGCAAGTCTTTATACCACTGGTGCAACACGTCTTTGTTCGAGATGAGACTCCAAGCTTCGTCCAGATACTCGTCCAATTTTTCTTCTTGACTTAACATCAGGCATTTATCGTGTTGAATTTGACTGGGATGATCGTTTTGACATCCATAACAATTTTTCTTGATCAATTCCGTCATTTTGTCGACCAAGTGTTTGGCAAAACAGGAGACTAAATGGGCTTCTTGTTCTGGCCATCTTGACTTCATCATGACAACTTCTTCGTCTTTATCTTGAGATTCTTCTCCTTCCATGGTCTCCTCACATTGCATCTCCAAAGTTTCTCCACTTTGTAAAGAGGGATAACAGTCTTCCATGACTTCTAGCAATCTAGAATGACTTCTCTCAAACTGTTGATTTCTATCGTATTGTCAAATTCTGCATACAGGATGACGTTCACTGTCTCTTTCAGTGAATCTGTAAACTGAAGTTCCACACGAATCTGGCCGGATTTTATAGGGTGGAAATGTCCCTCGTCGCTGCCTTGGTCTGGAGTGAAATCGAAAGCCCACAAAGCATAGCCTCCTTCATAATCGTCGTACGTAATGCCGTGACTGGTGTTGGTTCCTAACTGGCCGGTGGCTTCGTACAGGGACAAGTACGATCTCAAGTAATTCTTCTTCTGAAAGTCGGGCTCAAAGGGTCGGGTACACAAGGTCTTGCCATCGCGACTGACTTCGATTTTGGACACGCCAAAGTGTCGAAAGTAGAAAGGATTGTTAGCGAAGGCTCCGTTGAAGGCTGTATTCTCGACGATACCAACGATTAAACGTTTGGGTAACTGTCCTTGGAACAGATGATCTTCGATCATGGATCGCTGTCCCTTGGGAATGGTGAAGGTTTTCACTTCCACGCGTCGTATGGGATACTTGGCGGTCGTTCTGCTCAGTGTTTGACTGATGTCGTTACCCACTTTAGGTAACACTTCCACGCGTCGTACGTAGAGCCTGGCTTCCTCGATGACAGTTTTGCAAGCGTCAGTACCTATCAAATGGAAAGCGGCACTGCTACGATTCAGTCTCAGGCGGACATTCACCCCGTTCAGCAAATATTTCTCTTGTAACCACATGTCCAAATGCAAACGATCCATTAGTTCCAAACTCTGTCCATCTTTGATTCTGTTTCTTCGTTCCGTAAATCCCTCATTGTATGGTTTATCTTTTTTAGTTGTATCAATTTCGAAATTTTCAAACTCGTTAGCATCGTCAGCTTCCCATAGCACACAGGCATTGAGATGAGTGTTCTTGCCGTCTATTCCGTACGTCAAGAGATTTTCCAGGTACGCTCGATAAGGGTAAGTATCCATGCTGCTGCTAACCAGTTTGTTGTTCAAGTACAAGTCCACTCCACTAAACAAGGAATGCATGAAATTGTTGACGGGAGCTGTTACCTCAGTACCTTCTAGGGGCGTATTATCCTCATCGATAACTTTGACTTTCAGGTACAAGTAACTGCTATTCAGATCGATGTAATCTTCGGGCTGTCCTTTGATTTCAAACTCAATAGGAGCTGAGGCTGTCAATGAGGAAACGGGGTGAAATTCCACCCATTGGGATTCTTGCATCGTCATCATCGTGGGGGGCATGGCAAACAGATCCAGTTCCGTCTTGGAACAGGCGCAAGACTCTCGGTGCATCATTTTTTTGTCTCTGTTCTCAATAATCGAAAACGTCTAAGTCTCGAACGGTTCTTCTTTTCTTGGCCTTTCTAGTTTGAAGTCTGGTGAAAGGGTGTTTTCTTCGTCGTCTCTTTCTGCCTTGTCCTTGCTGAATGCCTGACTCGGTAGCGTGCAGGGCATCTATAGGTGTGTCTCGTCGGCCTAAAATGTCTTTGCCCGTTTGCAGCAAGACATTTTTGCCTGCCCTCATGAAGGCTTCTTTAGGGTTTTGTTTGTCGATGATGACATTTTGGAGAAATTCTTTGCCTTGCGTCAGTGCCGCATCTTTCAAGGCGTGCAATCCGCGTGTCACCATCGGTTTCAACACCGGGGCCACCGAACGAAAGGCCGATTTTAACATATCTCCTAAACCGTGTCCTCGCTGTCGAGCCACCCCTCGGTACACTGGATACATGACTTACTTACGAGTCGTGAGAGAACCGTTTTCGAAAATGGAGTTTCACCGTGACTTTTCCTTTGGTGAATGAAATATTTTGTCCCAAATCTCCTTTTATAGTAATGTTGACCATGTCCAAATACGACTTGCTGACAGGCAAATAGTGAGGATGGACAAATTCGCGGTGGACGTGGTAAGTGTTTCCACCTTCCTCGTCAGCGTTCGCGGCAGAATCCACTTTGAAAGGAATGACACGCAGTAACGGCACGGAGGTGTGTCCCACCACGTTGTATTCCACCACATCAGAGTACACAAACATCAAATTCAGTCCTTGGTTCAGTTCTACCGGGGTACGAAAATACTTGGCAAAAGTATCGTTGTCAGAAATGACTAGTAATTCGCCTTTTTGTTGTTCTACTATCTTCTTCAGGTTCATGTCACCGCCCAACATGTTAAACAATTCAGGACAAAATAAGAAAGATATTATTTTAGGCCCCTCAGGAAATTTTATCATGAAGCGACGAGCTGTTTTGTGGTATTCCAGGGTGACACTTTTTTTGGTACTTTCCAAAGCTTTCAGAAACACACCATTAAACCTGGTGGCTATGGTGTTGACCAAATGTTGACCACTAAAATAATAACCTGGGGGAATGAACAAGTGATAGTCGGTCCAGTTTGAATTTTCTTTGTTACGGGTTTTCTTGTCATATTTGCTATGGGTATCCATCCACTGTTGCACTTGCTCGTCATGAACTTGCACCGTAAAAAAATTTTGATTGGGAAGGACATTGAGGACTTGGGTCGGGTGAATCATTTCTACCAAAGCCACTTCCCAATGGGCTTCGTGATCTAAGGGGATGGCTTGAGGTAATTTGGCCGTGTAACAGCACAACGTGTTATTGGGAAACACCTCCATGGAACTGTCACTGGGTAAGGTTAAGTAAAATTGGTTTTGGTGACTCATAATTCCAGAGTTCTGTGGCTGTCCGAGGGGTTAGTGGATGTCAGAGGCGTGTCTCCGCCCAAAATGGGGTTCTGGTTGTGGTTGTTGTTGTTGGAGTGGTGACTGGCACTGGCACTGGACACAACGTTCCCGTTCGAGGAGAATTTCAGGGAGGGATTGGGAAGCAGGTAACCGATGCAACTGCTCAATAAAATGGTCCACAATTGTTTGTCTCCTTGTTGCAAACTCAAATTGGCGATGGCTGCCCCGATGACACAATACACCACGAAGATTTGGCAGAAAAAGACGATTTGCGTTTTAGGCACACGTTCTCCACACCACACCCACAAGGGTTGTTTTTGTAAATCTTGCACAGAAGAACTAGGTGAAGAAGGAGTGGTCGACGTAGCTGCGTCTGATGTGTGAAAGGGCATGATGGTCACTTCTTCTTTTTATAGTCGATGACTTGCGAAGCGTCGATCCAAGAATCGAAACTGGGTGGATATCCTTTCCAACGTACTTTGACTTCTTTGACACGTCGTTTGCCCACTTTACGGGTTCTGCGTTCGAGAATGCTTTCGATGTCGTACACGTTGTCTTCTTTTTTGGTGACACGTTGTAACTCGGGCAAATAAAACGTTCCTTTGAGTACTTCTCCGTTCATGTCTTCCAATTTATAGACGGCAGGATGACGGCCATGCACTCGTCCAGTGACGCGAAACAATTCGGTCGTCCAGTTAGGTAAGTAACCTTTGTCGAAAGTGCGTTTGGTTTTGCCAATGCGCACCCAATCTCCTATGGTCAACTCTCCACTTTTCTTGCGGACAGCCCTCGTCGGGGACGTACCGAACAGGCGCTCAAACACCAGCACTTCGTTGTCGGGAGTCACGTCTTGCGGGGCACGTCCGATGCTTCGATGGTAAGATTGGTTGTACGCTTGCACCAGGTGCGGTAAGATGTCGATGTACTTCAGAGTGTGGTGATGCGTAAAATATTTCCACATGCGTTCTTTCAAAGTGCGTTGAAAACGTTCCACGATGCTGGCTTTGGTTTCGGGATTCTCGGTGGTAAAAAAATGAATGTGACGTTTCTTTAATTCTTTTTGGAAAGCTTGGTTCAGAAATTCGGTGCCTTTGTCCGTTTGCCATCGAAGAGGGTGACGACCGCTTTGTTTCAACACCCGTTGCAGGGCTCGCACTAACTCGCTGCTCGATTTGGAAGTCAAGGGCACGACCCAGGCACATTTGGAAAAGACGTCGATGACACAAAACAAATATTTGTAGCCACGATTGTAGCTGGCCAAATGAGAGACATCGGCTAAATCGGCTTGCCATTGATGATCGATGCCTTCCACTCGGGTGCGACTTCTGGCAAACTTGCGTCGAATGGGTTTGTGTAAAGTGTAGGTAGCTTGTTCTTGTAACCATCGTTGTACTTGAGGTAAACGGAGACTTTTCAGTCGCGTTTTGGCAGCACGATACAATTTTTGAACTCCTGCGTAACCTGCAGGATGGGAGGGATCGTAGTAAATGCTGGCTAAGACTTTTTCCATTTTTTTGTGTTGATTGGTGTGTTAATAAGGCACCCACTCTTGGAAGAGGCTACTCTTTTTCTCTTGGGGTATTTTCTTGGATTGCAAGGCTTTGCGTGTGCGGCCGGCAATAGGTGTCGAAGAGGAGGAGGATGTCTGAGCGGGGGATATCGGTTCTTGTTTCACTTCCGTCTTCACTTCTGTCTTCACTTTCTTTTTCTCTTGTGAGGAAGAAGGGGTGGCCATCATCTTTTTAATCCATCCAATTCTGGAGGTAGGTGGTGTTGTTAACTTGCGTACTTTTTCTGGTGGAGTTTGAAACCCTTCCTCTTCTTCTTCTCCTTTTTCTGTCTTGGTCACGGGTACTGGTGGTACTGGTACTGGTACTGGTACTGGTGATGGTGCTGGACTTTTCATCAAGGTCTTAAAATCTTTCAGAGTGGGTAAAGCTGTTTCGTCTAAAGCTTTCTGGTGAAAGAGTTGCAGTCTTTGCAAGAGTTGACCGTACTTTTGCGATTTTTCTGTTTCGGACAAATCTTGGCGATCCATCAAGGACTGCAATTCGTGTTGTAACTGGGACATCTCGTTCAAATTGGGATTCGGAGGTAAATGCGGGGTGCGTTGTTCTTGCCACCGATGGTATTCCATCCATCGTTTGTAAGGCACTAAAGCTAGTTTTCGTCCTTCCATGGGGTTGTCAGGGGTCGATTCTGAGATCTTGGGACTTCCGAAGGCCTTTTTATCTTGCTCCCACCAGTCCTCCCAACATGGTTCCCAAGACTCCTTTCAGTATGGGGCCTAACAAGAGAGGCAAAATGCCTCCACGTTGGACTAACATCTTCTTTTTTTTGACGAATGGGAATTTTCTTTCGAACCATTTGGCGAAGAACGTGACGATGTTTGCTTAAGCATTGTTTCTGGTGTTTGGACAAAGGGATCGTGCCTTTCAAAACGTTCAAACAACATTCGCACACGGTATCGATGACCTCTTTGGAGGCCGTTTGAATGAGTTTTTTTCGTAGGGGTGGAGAAGCTTTAGACAGGACAGATAACAGGTCCCCATGTTTGACTAAACGTGGTGGCAGTCCTTTCCTTTTCTTTCCTTGGGGTTTTCTGGAGGGTGACGTCTTTGAGTCTTTAGGAGCACCTAAAAACACTGATACCCTACTCGGTCACAGGCCTTTTTTATACTGGAACGCGTCGCCACTGATTGTCTTTACGGCGTATCAGTTTGAGGACAGGCATGACACGTCGTGCAGGGGTACGCAACGGACTAAATCGAGCCAGTTCTTGCTTGGACAAATCTAGTAAACTTTGTAACATGCCCGATCTTTCATGGACTTTGATTTTGGGAGAAGGTACTTTGTGAGCAGCAGCCACTGCCGCTAAATTGGAGGGTCCTGCCACTGGGGAAGTTCTTTTGGGGGTCATCAACGGAGAAGTTCTTGGTGTGATCAACGTCTCCAAGTACTCTTCAGTTCCTGGTGACATCAACGGAGAAGTGGATAAACGTGAGGCTGCCGGAGACGCAGTCACCGCTGTGGCAGGTCGTGGTTTGCTAGTGTAAGGTTGCGTCCTGGCCGAAGTGCCTCTCTTGCGACTAGTTTTCTGGAGGGTGACGTCTTTGAGTCTTTAGGAGCACCTAAAAACACTGATACCCTACTCGGTCACAGGCCTTTTTTATACTGGAACGCGTCGCCACTGATTGTCTTTACGGCGTATCAGTTTGAGGACAGGCATGACACGTCGTGCAGGGGTACGCAACGGACTAAATCGAGCCAGTTCTTGCTTGGACAAATCTAGTAAACTTTGTAACATGCCCGATCTTTCATGGACTTTGATTTTGGGAGAAGGTACTTTGTGAGCAGCAGCCACTGCCGCTAAATTGGAGGGTCCTGCCACTGGGGAAGTTCTTTTGGGGGTCATCAACGGAGAAGTTCTTGGTGTGATCAACGTCTCCAAGTACTCTTCAGTTCCTGGTGACATCAACGGAGAAGTGGATAAACGTGAGGCTGCCGGAGACGCAGTCACCGCTGTGGCAGGTCGTGGTTTGCTAGTGTAAGGTTGCGTCCTGGCCGAAGTGCCTCTCTTGCGACTAGTTTTCTGGAGGGTGACGTCTTTGAGTCTTTAGGAGCACCTAAAAACACTGATACCCTACTCGGTCACAGGCCTTTTTTATACTGGAACGCGTCGCCACTGATTGTCTTTACGGCGTATCAGTTTGAGGACAGGCATGACACGTCGTGCAGGGGTACGCAACGGACTAAATCGAGCCAGTTCTTGCTTGGACAAATCTAGTAAACTTTGTAACATGCCCGATCTTTCATGGACTTTGATTTTGGGAGAAGGTACTTTGTGAGCAGCAGCCACTGCCGCTAAATTGGAGGGTCCTGCCACTGGGGAAGTTCTTTTGGGGGTCATCAACGGAGAAGTTCTTGGTGTGATCAACGTCTCCAAGTACTCTTCAGTTCCTGGTGACATCAACGGAGAAGTGGATAAACGTGAGGCTGCCGGAGACGCAGTCACCGCTGTGGCAGGTCGTGGTTTGCTAGTGTAAGGTTGCGTCCTGGCCGAAGTGCCTCTCTTGCGACTAGTTTTCTTCTGTGGACTTTTCTTTTTCTGAGGACTTTTTCTCTGTTTCTTTTTCTGGGGGCTTCTTTTCTTTTTCCGGGGTGGTGGTGTCTGGTAAGAGGAGGGTCCTGCCACTGGAGAAGTTATTCTTCTTGGGGACCTGGTCTTTTTCTTTTTCTTCTTGGGGCTTCGTTGGACTTTTGTCTTGGGGATAACTTTGGGGGTATTAGGATCCCATCTTAAGAGTGAGCGAATGATGACCCCTCCTAGAGTACCGCTCCTTCCAGGTTTCAAAATGATTTGTTTTTTGGTTTGAGTATCGATGCGGGGATCGGCCAGTTGGACCAAAGCGACTTTGTTTCGATCGAAAAAGCGTTTGGTTTGATGAGGAATCTGAATGATTCCTTGGAGTAATTGACGTGCCGTCACCGTGAACCATCGTAAGACTTCTTTGAGACTAGCTTCTAAGACACGAGCTCGTGTTTGTGGATCTTTTTCTCGACTGATGCCATACAAGGCACGAATCAATTTGACGGGAAGATGCGACTGAAGGGACGTCATGTTCACACTGTGTGAGACAGACGAAAAAGGGTCTGAGGTTTTTATAGATTTTTTTCATGGGGAGTGAAATGAAGTCGAGGACGGAGACGTGTACAGGACAGGCCCTCCGTCTTGGCACCAGTGGTGAAACAAGTGGGTACGAAATCGCAAATCCTCGGGAGTCGTAGGTTTCAAATCGACGAGTAAATATGCGTGTGGCGTTCGAGTGGCATCGTCGTACGCCTGAGTCAGCCAAGGCGTTCCTAACTGTTTGGCTAAGACTTGCACTTGCGATTTATCTCGAGGGCTTTTAAACAAGACCACGTAATGCGCATTGAGACTGATGGTGCGATGGGCTTTACTTTGTTGAAACAAATTTTGGGTGATGTAAATGACACTGGCATTACGGTGATGCCCTTTGCGCGTGAAGCACAATTTAATTTCTTCTTCGTCTTCTCCTAACATGTCGTCGAAAATGACCAAATGGGTTTGACGGGAGTCAGAGACGATGCCGTCGTCTTCTTTAGGAATGCCTTCCACAAACACGATGGAATCGCCTTGACTTTCTCGCAAGAGACTGTACGCCGATTGTCACTCTTTGTAACACCACACGATCCGTTGAGGGGGCCGATCGATCAAATGATGTTTATGTTCGATCAAACGTTTGACGAATTCGGTTTTGCCAGAACCGCTAGGTCCAGCAATGAGCATGTTAAAGGGATGGCGAAGATACAAAGCCTCCCAACTGGCACGATCTAAGTGTTCGTCGATGACTTTGACAGTAGAGGAAGAGGGAGCAGAGACAGTAGAGGTAGCCATGGTGTGAGAAATGTCACTTGTGACACGAAAACAAACAAGACAAGAGTTTATATACTTTTTCAGAACACGTTTATTGAATGTTTTTTTTTCAAACATGAATACGAAAGACAAAAATACATAAAAGCCAAAGCCTTAAGAACAAGGATAAAAGGCACATGATAACGATGAACGTGGAATAAACACAAGTGTCTGTACAACATGTTTTGGGTAATGTTCTAACCAGTTCTATAGTAGGGGGTAAGGTCACACAAGTGTCCTCCCGAAAGGGTCTTTCAGGCCTGTCCACGACAGTCCTGTCCTGGGTGACGGGTTCTTCTGGCACCGTCACTAACACGGGTTGAAAAGTAACTTTTTTCCTTGAACAACTCTCGTGCATACTGGGCCACTTCTTGGGTCCAAGCCTCAAAACCCCATTCTTTCCAGGCACGGACATCTGTCCAATGGGGATGTAAGTCACAAGCTACACACACATCGTCATACACGTCTTGGGTAGCTAAAAGTTGACGAATCTTTTTTTCCTGTTGAGGTCGAGAAGTATCCAGATGAAAACGCAAGGCTTTGAGCAAAAGGAGTTTTTCGTGACCATTTAAGGCCATGGAGGTGGTAAGTACTGATCGTAAAGAGTCCACAAAGAATCGGCTGGTAAACGAAATCCCAAAAAATAAGTCACTAAGACACACACCACTTGTCGTCCCAAATTGAATGGATAAAATTCTTGTAATAATTGATGATAATGATCCACGGTTTGAATATGGTCATTGAGTTCCTTCCACGGAATCTGTTGGATGACATACGACATAAGTCGTGGCATAACAGCCTGTTTTTATAGTCTCTTTGTTTCGAAAAGAATACACGTACTTTCTAGCCAGAGATCTTCGTTTTCCAGTTGGGAATGTAAATCTTGCATACTGTAACCTGAACTTCAGATTTCGATTAGAAGTTTCCTCTTCCGCTAAGTAGATTCCACGGAAAATATGTTGGTAATCCTTTACCTCGTCTTCCTCAAGGGGTTGCTCTAGGTGAATCTCGAAGTAACCAAAATGATCAACACGTGGATCATCGGGGGCCTGGAAGTATTGAACAAGGTCTGACCACTGAAACAATTTCTGACGAATCAGTTCTCTTATACCATTCAGGTACCAGTGCTTAAAGATCTGGTGACGTAACGGATGCAATTGTTCTTTACGTTTCACTTGTATTTTCACCAGCTCTCGGTAAATCCTTTCTCTCAACTCCTCTGGCAAGCCCAAAATGTTCTCTTGTAAAGTATCCATAAGTATATACACTGTTTTTGGAATCGTTGGGTGGCGGCCAATAGCCTCGTTTACCTTTGTGCCTAATGTAATATCCACTCATAATCAGTCTTCTTGTACTTTGGAACATAGCATAATTTAAAAACGGACGAATCACTTTGAGTTTGCGTTTCACTTGTATTTTGATCAGTTCTCGGTAAATGCGTTCTCTCAACTCCACAGGCAAAGCACGAATGTCCTCTAGCAAAGTATCCATGAATAGGTCATACTAAATCCTCTTTGGTCTGACACAAGAAATGTACTCTTTGCACAAACATGGTTTCACTTCAGTGTCGAATTTAAATCGTTGAGTCACTAATCTACACATTACAATTCGTTCAGAAGTTTCCTCTTTCACTAAGTTGACATTGTGTTCAAGATGTTGGTAATTCGTTAACTCTTCCTCTGGAATTCGATGCAGTACGTTTACAATGATGTAACTACAATCGTCCATACCAAACCAATCCTTTTTAAAACTAGAGGATCGTTGATCAATGTCTGTCCGATGGAACACTTTCAATTGAATCAATCCTTGTATAGCCTTCAGGTACCAGTGGTTCAAACACCGGTGACGTAACGGATGCAATTGTTCTTTACGTTTCACTTGTATTTTGACCAGTTCTCGATAAATGCGTTCTCTCAACTCCACAGGCAAAGCACGAATGTTCTCTTGTAAAGTATCCATGAACAGATTATTATGGTAAGAAGTTACTTCAATGTCTCGGTCCCACTAAGGGTAAGTAATGACAATTCGGTGACCATCGAGCATGTTCTACGTAGGCCGAATCTTGCGGTTCCCAGTGGTGAAGTGACACACCGCAACTGAAGCACTTGACTTTATCTCCTTCGCCCAAGTAGAAAAATCCGGCTCTGGCTAATTCTTCAGGGGTCGGTCCTCCCAGATACTTTGGCCATTTTCCTTTGAACGATTGAAGACGATTTTCAAAGTCGCAGTATTCCGACAAACGCACAGGAAACGAATATTCGTCTTTCACAGGTTCGTTTCGATGAGGGTTGAGTGACATGGGCAGGAGTTTGTTCAGGGCTGGATGACATCCGTAGGGGGGTAGACGTGAAGGTGAACATTCCCCTTTAAAACGAAACCCAGTAAAATGTCCAAGAGGACGAGCGGCATCGCTTTCGCATCCCACAGGTTTGACACGCACAGCATCACTTTCCATGATAGGGGTAGGGACACTAAAGTTCCCATGATGCTTTACGGCATCGCTCAGGTCACAAGGTACAGCATCGTATCCATCGCAAGGCTCACAATCGCACTCATCTGCAAACTCCGTTACGCAATTACAATGGTAACCACATGGACAATCGCAGTTTCCTTCCGGACATTTTCCGTCGCAATGCATGGGTCTTATCCATCCAATATTAGTCACACTAGAGGAAGATACAACTTTTTTACAATCCCCAAACTGGAACGATGCCTCTTTCAAAGTATTCATCTTGTTCGCTCGGTCTTGGTAGTCACAATGAACTATCGATCTTGCCTAGGGTTCCTTTTTTATATACAGACCAATACCGATGTGACCGTACGGCAACGTAAAGTGATTGGGAAGTCTCACTCGCTTCTGGTACACGATTTGATAGATTTTTTCCAGGGGTCGACTGACGATGTGGTGAGTGGGTAAACGTACAATCTTGTTCGGTTGGTGAGTGGTCACTTTAAAGTTTCCATCCTCTCCCGATTGCAAGGCTTCTTTCAATACCCCAAAGTTGACCACTCGACTGGTACGATGATTCAGAGTCAGTCCTTTCACTTTGCACATCGTGTGCACTTCTCCTTGTTTGTCCCGGTATTCGTAGCCGTAATTTTTGGGACCACCACTGACGAAACTTAGAATCTTGTCGTCGGGATGCTCGTCTGTCCAGGCTCCTAAACGGTCTCCTTCGATGTTAGGGTGCTGTTGAATCGGGTGATGGATGTAAATGCAACTGTCCGTGTCAAAGTACAGGACGCGTTCCCCTAACAGTTCTAAAGCTTCGTACAATTTTAAGCGAGCATGGGCTGTCACGTAAGCCGCAATGATGACATTTCCAAAACGGTCGTCTTGTACAAAGTCCAGATCTTCTTCGTAATTGACCAAGATCAAATTTTCTCGAACGACGTCCACGTATTTCATGTATTTGGTTTTGTCGTGAATCATTTGGAAGTAGCGGGAAGGTTCTGTCAAATATTCCGTCTTGGGTAAACACGGTCGTTGTGCCATTTTTCCCCACAAGCAATTTAACATCACTTTGGCAAACGATCGCCTGCCTTCGTTTTTCTCGATGTGGTCTAAAGTGATGCCTTCTTGTTCGTAGTATTTCTCTTTGAATTTTATTTGGTCTTCGGGAGTGTGACACCAGGACGGATAGCCGCTGGCTTCTTGCTTCAGTTTCAAAAAGGCATCCACGTAGTCAGCGAAAATGCCTTTCTGACTGGGATCACCCTTGTGGTATTGTTGTGTCTTGGGAAAGTGGCAAATTTCGTACACTTCTAACAGTTGCTATCCCATGTCCAGAGCTTTGAACAATTCTACGCTGACCCAGGTTCCCGTCAAGGCACGTTCTTCCTGGCTGTGCTGACAAGGTTGGTCTTGGTTGCACGTTTCGGCACAAGTACGGCACAAGGGAAACATCAGTTTGCCTTGACAATGGTGAGGTAAGACGGGATGGTATAGGTTCGTGGGAGGTAAAACTTTACACTTGATCAAGCCTTCGTATTGTCGAATGTTTTTCAGGTCGATGTGTTCCGTCAGCAATTGCGGGTGCCCTACAGGAAAGCGACAATATTTGCACACGTAGGGATACAGCGAACACACGTCCAAGTATTTCATTTCTTCTCCTTTCTCTTCGTCGGCTTGGTACAGCAAACAGGTGGCATTGGTCCTTCCTCCGTACAAACTATCCCTCGGGTTTAAGGGGTCCATCAGCTTGTAACTTTCCACGGCACGTTTAAACTCGGGATCGATTTTCAAACGGTGATCGTATTCGTGTTCCCACATTTCCACCACTTGGTATCCTTGCTGTTCTAACTTTAGGCGCCGCTGACAAGTGTCCTGGTACAGGTCTTCCATGGTCCGTTGTAAAAACTGATTTTTAGTGTCACAGTCAGGGTAACAGACGGGACATCCGTGAAATAAGCAACCGTTAAACTCGTACACGATCTTGGGGTTTTCTAAGTCCCAGCCATCTACCGAATATGTTCCGATGGTCTTTTCACCCCCTCCGTTGCGGGCATGCTGAATCCACTTGTCTTCCTTGTCGCACAAGTAATGTAACCAACGTAGGGCTTTGACCGAGTATTGACGTTTGACATAGTGGGTCGTTTGAGGACTGATGACAGCCACGGTCTTTTCAGGCATGAATCGTTGGCGGTACACTAAGGAACACGCTTTGGCAATGGTGCAAGCTTCTTTCAAAGGATCGACCCCTCCGTGTTCCATGAACAGTTCTCGAAATTTTCCACAGCATCGCCGTAAAATGTCCACGTCGGAACGACAATACTTTAGCATTTCTTCCTGAAAGTCGAAAGGGTCCGAGGCGTGAGCCTGGTACCAAGCGTAGAAAGCTTCTCGTTGTTCGGTACGCATGTTGTCGGGGTCGTAATAGTGAGCCTCAGGTAAATGGGGTAGAACGGCGTGTTGATTGGCTTCCGTATTGAAAAAGTGTGGAAAGTACCCTTTAGCCATTTCTGTCATTCCAAACGTTTTAGGCATTCGACTCAAAGGCATGGCCAAATAGCTCATCGAATCTTTAAACTGTACTTGTCCCACTTGCATGAAAATGATTTTGGCTCCGTTCAAAGTCACTTTAGGACGCTCGGTGCCTTGTTCCGTATAGTACCTCAAAAGAAACTGTCCATCGTATCCGGAGAAATTGTGAGCCATCACCGTGGCATGACGATGACAATCTCCGTAACGTTCGATGTCCTCTTGGCTCCACGTCTTGTCAACGGGGTCTAAGACCCATTGGGCAAAATCGGCTAACGTGTTCGGCCCCCGAAAGATTTTTTCACGCCCTCCGGGAATCTTGCTGCAGTGAGGGCAATGACTGAAGATAGGTTCTTGAATGCACTTCTCGCACGCTCGATGAGCCACGCAGAAATTAGGAATGTGAATACCAGTCTCTTGCATGCATTCGAAATCGAAAAAGATGAAATTGCCTTTCTTCTTGTGACCGTCCTCTTTCTCTGGTGGGGGTTGGTATTTTTGCACGTAACATTGGTGTTCCAAGTCCACGATGTGGTGACAAATGTGACATTTTTTCTTTCCTGAACATACGTGTGCCTTGGTATTATTGGTACGTATGACTTGTTCACACGTAGGGCACAATCTCAGGAGTTGACAAGCACATTTCTTCTGTGAACCTTGCGTTTTCAGATGTTGTTGGTAACAGGTAGGGCTGACAAACGTGCGCAGACAAGTGGAACAAGGCACTGGTTCTTCGCTCAGACAGGGTGGAGAGGCCAAACATCCTCGGCATTTCGATCCACAATGTTTGTGTTGCTCTCGATTATTATAACCACGGTCACATTTCTCACAATAATAAACATATCCCAGGAATCCAGTGATACTGGTAATGGTATCGAAATGTTCATCGTGATGATAAAGGTGAATGTATTTTCCGTCCTTAAAGTCTTGGCCTCGAAACAACAGAGGTCCGCGCACTTCTTGAGGGTGCACTTTCAAGGTGTAGCGTGGAGCTAGGACATCTTGCAATTTTTGCATTTCAGGAATGCCACAGGGTGCATCTTTGGACAGGCCAGCTTGTTGCAACAGGAGTTCTGCTTCGTTTCGTTGTTTGGCTCGGTCCGATTGTCGAATAGTTTTCCAGGCTCTTTTCCATTCTACCGTGTCGTTCTTGTTGGCATAGGTTCGTCCCACCACGATGGCACGGGCTAAACACATCTGGTCTTGAGGGTTGTAAATTTGGACGAGGCTCTTTTTGGTACTGCGAAGTTCGTTCACCAATAACACCTTATTGCGTTGTCCAGTCCCTTGAGGAAGAGAGACGTGAGCCATTTTCAGTGTGGCTTTACCATCGGTGATGTCAAACTGGTCATTAGATTGTTGTACGTGTTGAATCTTGTCCATGATTTTGGAAGGGGTTAGTTCTGCGGGTCTGCTAAACTCGATCCAAACAGGGGATTTCAAACCGTCGTGATCTATGGATAGTGTCAAGCGATCGTCTTCTTTGGGTTGACATTGTCGCTTGAGTGAAGTGAGCAAAGAATCCCACATCTCGGTGATAAACACTTCTGCTTTCTCCAAGGGTACGTCGGCCTTGAAATCTTTAAACTTCACCGTGTAGGTGTAAGCCGTGGTTCTAAATTTTCTAGAGGAGCGCTTTTCCGTCTCTCGAATGGAATAGTATTTTTCAGGGTTGAGTAAGGGTGACGAACTTGGTTTAGAGGGTTCGGATTCTGGTTCACTCATGTCCTCTTCAAAATCACTGGCATGAATTTGTGCCAAGATTTCAGCCCTGGTACGAGGCGATAGATCACGTTTCTGCCTCTTACTTTCTTCTTCTTCTTTCTTCTCGAATGAATAGGATCGTTTCATCTTGAGTGTAAAACGTCAAATGACTCAAGTTCAAACACCATAGGCTAATTTATAGTCATGGCAGACTAGCGTATATAAAAGGGTGTGTGTCTTGTTCTTTCACTATTCATTTCACTCTCAAGCCGAGCACAACGATGGAAGAGACTAACCAAATCGAACGTTTCGTCAGAGCTTTGCGAGGGGTCATTAGAAAATTCTCTTCAGACCAGCCTACGGACTACTCTCCTTCCTTTCGAGATAAAAGTCAGGATACTTGCTATATCTGTCAGAAGAAAGGGCATTGGTCTTCAGAATGTCCAGACCGTCAAAAAAGAAAAAAAACAGGGGATAAAAAAGACAAAAGTCAAGATACCTGTTATTATTGTAAAGAAAAAGGACATTGGTCTCCAGATTGCCCAAAAAAGAAACAAGAGGAGTCAGAAGAAAAGAGGAATTCTTCAGAAGAAGAGAAGGATTCTTCAAAGGAAGAGAGGGATTCTTCTGAGGAAGAAAGAAGACAGGTGAAGAAAAAGAAACAGGAGAAAAAAAGAAGGGAAGAAAGCGAGGAGGAGGAAGAAGAGGAAAAGAGTGTGACGGTGAAAAAATTCAAAAAACAGAGAGACTAAACAAGGAGACAGAAGAAGTCAATGAACTTTTAATTAAAGTGATATGTTGTGAATTGTGAATTGGATTGTAAAAAATGGAGAAAAGAATAAATGAATGATATAAGGTAAGTGTCTTTGAGTTTTGATTTTAAAATAAGAACGTACACTCACGCACTCATACACAAACACGTACTATAAGGGTAAAATGGGCTGTTGAATGTTTTTTTTTTAGTTATTGGCAATTTGAAATTGTATATCTTTTCGAGAAATGTGGCTGGCCCTGAAAAGGGCCTTTTTTATTTCGCTGCAGGGGTGAGTTTAACCAATCAACTTTAACTGCCTTAAGCCTTTGCCACGGCCAAGGCCTACTTCTGAACTGCGTAATGTTGATGATTGGGTTGAAATCACTAAGGGTGGTACGGTAGGCTTAGTCACAGGGTTAACGTGTTTAGCTCGGGAAGGTCGTATTCTCTTCGGTCGTGATAAAGAAGTCTGATACATTTGTTTCAGACTTCTTAACTCCGCTAAAATGTCCAACAGTACCGTGACCGTTTGATTTTCACCCTCTTGTTTCTTTGCTGCTACTTCTTCTTGCTGTTGTTGCTGTTGTTTTTTTCTTACCTCTTCTTCTTGCTGCTGTTGCTGTAGGAGAAAAACTTGTTCGGCTTCCTTTTGTCGTTGCATAAATTTCTCCAATTCTTCTTTCTGTCTCTGTCTAAAATTCTCCACTTGCGGTAATGAAGAAGGTAACACAGGTTCCGGAACAAATTCTTGCGAGGAGAGAAAATCCACAAAATCCCAATTCACCTCTTCTGAAAGTAAGTCCGGGTTCCCTTGGGCGGTCTCCCCTGCTGGTGCACCCCATTGGATCGTTTTCTGAGTTTCCGTCATGTTGAATCACTGTCGCATAGATTGACTGCACACAAGCGCTAGCGAATCTATATTGACTACGTGACGTCACAGACTGCTCTCTTCGGATTGGATGCGGGCTGACTGAATTCTGTAACGCGTGTTCGGATTGGTGAATGAACTCAATCCGTTTCAATCCTTTCTGTCCCTATAAATAAGCGAGTTCACTGCATTGATTCACCTATTCTCGGAGCCTCAACATGTGGACCGACGTTGAATCTTCAACCCTTGTGTCAACAATGATGTTCAGGACGGACATGCTCATGTATGTCCGATCCAAGTGGACCGTTGTCCACAGGACCAGCAGCAGCCTGTGGATAAGAAGAGTCTATATAGAGAGACAAGGCTGCCTCAAGAGGACTCTGATGTATGGCCCTGCTGTAAGACGAAGTTTGAGGACAAGAAGATGTCGCAAATGCCCTTTATGTTAAGGGCATATTAACATAAACCAAAGGCCCTTTTCAGGGCCAGCCATATATCTCGAAAAGAGATAGCCTTTCCATTGCCTACCCCTTTTTTTTTTTAAAAAAAAAAAATCCCATGTTCAATTCCCCTTGTACGTATATTAACCCACAATTTATTCCCATGTTAAATTTCCCTTGAGGCTAATCTGACACACGATTTTTCTTCATGTTCAATTTCCCTTGAGGCTAATCTGACCCACAATTTTCTCCATGTTAATTTCCCTTGAGGCTAATCCTACCCACGATTTTTCTCCATGTTAAATTTCCCTTGAGGCTAATCTGACCCAAGGGTGTTTTTAATGCTAATTCCCACTGAGGCTAATCCTACCCCCTTTACTACTATCGCCTTTCTCCCTCCGATGGGAGACTGTAGTGGTCGTCAAATGACCAGGACCATTCCTTATCGGGTGACACAGATATGGTACTGGAGAAGAAAAAAGAAAAACATTGTGTTCCTATTGATTTATGTATGCATGAGTGAGTTATATACGTAATTGTCCGTCATATCCTTGTCATTCTCGTGTGTGTACCATTTCTCTATGTTGTTACTACTGAACTTGAATTGAATTAAAGGACGTTTTCACTTACGACAGACACATGATCACCTCATTACATTATATTGCTAAGAGTCTATGCACTTTAAAAAAGTATCAGAAAAAAGTGAAAGACAACAAGCTTTGTAAAATTTAACAAATAATTTATTTCCCTAGAATACAAATTGAAAATAGAAGAAAAAACTTACGGTAATGCGAATTAAATCCCAAAATAATCCAAGATTTATAGACACAAGTCCTAATAATAAAATATCCTGAATAAAACTCAGTTCAAGTCCCGAAGAGATCCAAAACTGAAGACGATGACGTGCCTGTTATAGCCTTCGGAGTGCTGACGTGTCAACGGTCTTTTGTTGAATCACAGTAATATAATTCCAGGTTTGAGTATATTATAAATTGTGAATGTTTTTATCCAAAAATTTTATCGGAGCACTTTTGTATTTCCAGAGAAAATAATCACTTCAATTAAATATTTTGAAGAAAATAAAATTCGACCCAAACTGGTTACGACATGATACGACTTGAAGATGCTAAATGTTAAAGCACGACTGACCGAATCCTTACAATCACAAGATAATATTGTTCTCTATTTGACCTCAGGTCACAATTAACATTTTCTAAAATAAACCATTACCTAATGGAAAACAACCTCCTAGAATGATCCAATGAGCCTTGTTTATTTACAACACTATAACCTGTAAAGTTCACTTAGGAATCTCCAAAAGCCCGACCCAAATCAACAATTTACTCAATTTTGTTTACCTGAATAATAATCCTGATATTAACCTGCTAATAAACTAGATATTAAACACAGAGCTCGAAACAGAGGAATGTGCGTTAGGAAACCAAAGCTAAGAGAATAAAACTTTAATGGGTCATAGATGACGGCTTGGAACGCTATGAATTCAGTTCACTTCGAATTTCATCAATATAGCTTTGCGTGATAAATTTGCCTGAAATGCAAAATTCCTTAGTAACGCTGTGCAGCAGAAACGCCAGTTAGGGGGCCGAAACTCGTGTAAGTGATGTTGTGGAACGCTGCGAATTAAAATCATTCAAAGTCTCATCTACCATCCTTGGTAAAGCGGCGGAAACCAAAGTTAGAAAGCTGAAGAATCATGGGGCATGACTTTCGCAGGGCCTCGGGTGCGCTCGCCCTTGTCGATCGCTACCAAGTCACCTCTGCCCACGTGGGTTCGAGACTCAGGCCCGGCCATTGTGGGTATGTTAGAAAGCTGCTAGCAGCTTCCTATGGGTCGGTGGTTGTTACCGGGTTTTCCGGGGTTCTTCCCCGACTAGTTATACTGGTAGCCATGCATAGCCTATCGAGCGCTAAGAAACTGCGTTAAACCCTAAACAACTTTTACAACCGATACTGAGGAATACTGAAATCAAGCAAATTCAAGGTATGAGGAATACAAGGTTGCATACTAAATTTGATTTGTGTTAAACTATTTTGGTAAATTTATGCTATCACCAAGAGAAAAAAAACAGACAAACATATTGTGGCACGTATAAAGGCAGAATCTGGGACCATGGGCGTCCGCACATAGGAGCGAGCAGCAGGGAGGGTGTACAGACCCCCTGGCTCAGATAAATTTAACCCTCCCACCAAACATTTCTCCGTAGAAGCCTCAGATTTCAAAAATAAACCCTCCTACGCAAATTAATCCGCAAAATTTCAACCCAAAGTGCATTTTCGGGCATAAAAAAAATGGCAGCTTTTTTGGGGGGTATTGTAAAATTTATTTGCCGTAATTGAATTTGGGTTGCAATTTTATGAGTAAATCTGATCAAGACCGACTCGATACCTACTACGTGGATCATGAAGATTAATCGTGACAAAACCGTGTGGTGTTGCCTGAGCGTGACTGAAGAAATTTTTAAACTTATTTATATCCATGTCGCCGTTGCACCAAGTTTGATGAATATTCCTTAGCGTGTGAGTATCAACGCCATTAAATACCGATAAAATATTACAATTATCTCTAATCACCTTTGGAATTTGCGTATATCGCTGCGTCACGTAAATCACATCGGTGTTCTTATGTCGGCCACGCGAGAATATCCTAGCTGGGTTAGTTTGCTTATCCAGCATCACATCATCGAAAACAACAAGATTATTAGCATCACCGTCTAAACTTTCCACTGATGGAGCTTCATTGATATCCGTTATAAATTCTATTGTGCCATCTTCAGTATTATCACTAAATTCTTTTAATACTTGATAACATCGCTGATCATCAACGGACGGTGCAACCAAATACAATTTATCCCATTTTAGCCATCTCATTATCAAATTTAGCAACAATTGCGTTTTTCCAGAACCAGATGGTCCAATGATTATCATTCTAATCGAATTTGGTAATGCCTCGGTGTGCTTTACTTGCTCGCGTTTTTTTGTGGCTGAAAAATCAATTACATTCATGTTATTAGAATATTATGGATTCATATTGTGTTAAGTGTCGTACTCGAACTGCCACGCTAAATCCAATCGAAGTTGTCACGCGCAACAACAGGAATGCAATCAAGGGAGAATGTGCGGTTTGCAAGACAATTAAGTTTAGATTTGTAAAAAAAAAAGTAGAACCGGAGGAGACATCGCAACCTCCTTAACAAATCTACCTGGAACTCCCTGGGCGAAATATCCCGGAGAGAAACATTTACCAGGATATAATTACTGCGGACCTGGTACAAGGCTAGATATAAGACTTAACGATAATAATCAACCAAATCCTGGCGAGGATCCAGTAAACGCTATCGATAACGCATGCTACTATCACGATCTTGCATATCGCAGCGGAGATTTACAACAAAGACATCTCGCTGATATTAAATTAATTCACGCAATAGATGCTATTCCTGATAAAAATTTCAAAGAGAAATTGGCAACTTGGTTAATAAAAGGCGCGATGAAAGGTAAATTAGTACTAGGTGCTGGTAATTTATAATGGAGCAAATATATTATTCTCCGCGAGGATTTTGGCGAGGAAAATCAGCAATAGACAAACTTGCTAAGGCAGCAAAAGTAAAGCAATCTGTCGCTGAATCGTGGCTATCGAGGCAAGCAGTCTGGCAAATTTATCTTCCTCCGCCTAAGAAAATATCATATGCGAGTTTCTCTGTCAGTGTCCCTAATGAAGTCCATCAGGCTGATCTTATGTTTCTTCCTTACGATACCGTTGACGGAGTTACATACAAATATGTTCTGACGGTTGTTGATATTGCAAGTAGGTACAAGGAAGCGGAACCGTTATCGAATAAAACAGCAACAGATATTGCTAAGGCGTTTAGCGAAATTTATTCACGATCTCCATTAACATGGCCGAAGCTTCTCCAGGTTGATCCAGGTCGAGAATTTCTTGGCGCGGTTACTTCACTGATGAAAAAGAATAATGTTAAAATCCGTCGCGGTATTGTAGGTGTTCATCACAATCAAGCTATCGTTGAGAGATTCAATAAAACTCTTGCAGAACGATTATTCGGATATCAGTACGCGAGAGAATTTATTCAAGATAAACGATCTCACGATTGGGTAACAAGATTACCTCACGTGATTAATGCGCTAAATAATGAGGTAACACGAACAATATCAATGAAGCCCGCAACTGCAATTACAAAACCAAATATACCACTAAAGCGAAGTTCCACAATTCCACCTGTGCTAGGTAGCGTTATTGTAAGGTATTTATACAAGGAAGGAGAATCCGAGGGTGGCAGAAAAAGAGCAACTGATCCAAACTGGAGTGTTACGACACATAAAATATCAGCTGTAACAAGATCATCAGGAAGGCCAGCGATTTATTTTCTAGATTCACTAGCACCGCAACGAGGATTTACCAAAGAAGAACTACAAGTAATTCCAAGAGATACTCAATTACCGCCGTCGTCGTTAATGTGAAATTTAATCCTACCCAACTGAGATAATTTTCTTACTCGAGAAACTGCCAGATAAACTAAATTTGACCAGGAAATTCTATCATCGACAATCCAAACTTGGCTATCTACTGTTAATCCTTGTGACGAGTGAATCGTTGTTGCGTATCCGAGTTTCCACGGCGATCTTTCTGCGTTTATTGCATCATTGACAAGATTAATATCAACGAAAATAATATCATTCAAAACTAATATTTTTTCTTCTCCACATGGCAAAATAACATTGATATTTTGTTTCCTAGTATCAGTTGGCCTATAACACAACGGCACCTGCAACGTTGGAAATTTCTCACAGTGAAGCTTAAATAGTATTTCTTGAATATTATCACGAATAATTTTTCTGCTAGCAACGATCAAATGATCAGGACGCCACAAAGTTAGAAAATTATCCATCGAAGTTTCGTCAATTATTTTTCTCATCACATCACATTGAAATTTATTAGGTTGCAATCGAATCATTTTTTTAAACTCAGTCAATAAATTATCATTAGATCTATAATCAGCATCAATCTCCTCATAATAATCTACAAAATTTCTAAGCCATCTGTGAGGAGATTCACCATCAATAGGATCAGGTTGTCCATGATCGCCGCACATTATTACTGCAGTATTTTTTTCTTCTAGCCAACTCAGGAATAATTTTAACACAACTAAATTTACCGTGCAAATTTCATCAAATATTATAATCTTGTTGATATATTTGTTTCCCATTCGAGCTGAATCCCACAATCCACCGCTATACTTGAAATAACTATGATACGTACAAGAATTAACGCCACGTTGTTTTATTTCTCTCGCTAATCTGTGAGTTGGAGTTAACACGATCATATCAGAATTTGAAAATAAGTTTATTGCTCGTGTTGTTTTACCACTACCACCAGGACCATTTAGGTAAACAAATTTATTTCGTGAAATTGGATCGAACGCGGATGCGGCCGTTGATACTTCATCGTATTTATCTTTATGAAACTTATCGCAATCTTCCACATCCGCGTCCTCACAATAATCTAGAATATCCTCGTTTTTTATTCTCCAAGTTCCCCAGGAACCATCGGTGATTAAATTTTCCAATCTACATTGAAATTTCTTATCGATATAAAATGAATCCGTTGCAACCCTTACCGCGATATCAGAAAATTTATTTATCATTGATAGCAAATTAATACTCACATAAGCGAGCATTGATGATCTTAAATGAGTATACTGTGCTGATTCTCCATCGAGATAAGTTATCACTGTACCCAATTTTTCTCCATCAATAATAATATTTTCTCTGTTGCAAAATATTCCACGAGACACTGTATCAGCAATAATAAAATCCATCTCCGCATCATTGATAAATAACCTAGCGTGGCGATGTTTATGATCAACTGATCCTCCTTGAGTAAATTTACCAATTATTTTTCTTCCAATATCTTTCGCGTTCTCACAATCCGTGGGTAACCACACCTCGGTCTGCTTTCTATACGATATAATCGCTTCACTTACCGTCAATGATATCAACATCGACGAATCCAACATATACCTCAATAATACCGTAGGGACCCATCTTCGCTGAGATAAATGCCGACCAAACCAAATATAACAAATTTTATGCAAATTTTCAGCAAGTTCGAATGAAGTAACATGAGCGAATCCGGTCATGACAAAATCAGGTAACGGTCCGTTAATTGCCACTCTCGTCATCTCGTTAGTAGGATGACCGAATTTAGCAAAGTAATTTGCACAATCGCCATACCCAAGGAAACTTCCAGGATAGCATGCGCTCATATCAACGGAAATCATATCTTCGAAATAATACTTGGTATTCCATAATCCTCCATGGCCATATTCGATACAGCTAAGTTGAATATCATTAAGAAACTCATTTCTTGTAGGTTTCCACGAATTTCTTTCTCTCGCGGCGTGAGCGGCAACAGATGGAACAGTAAAGCAATTTGTCAGTAATCGATCTGGATTTGACGAATACTTCTCCGCGATATTTTTCATCGAATCGTGTAATAGTTCATCACGGTAAATATCTCCGCACGGCAAGATGAATTGATCGTATTTTTCTTCGCTGGAAAATAACCAAACTGATATTGGATCGGACTTGGCTAATAGTTTGATATATCTAAACATTGCATCGGAACTATCTTTCCCAGATTCCACGGGATAAAACTTAACAACACGATCTCGCGGGAATATCATTACCGACTGACTCCACGCATGTGAATTATGATCAACAATTTCGATTGGTGTTCCTCGAGAATTATACGGCGATGAATATAATATTTCACCCGATAGTGTTTTAACCGTAATAGGAAATTTAAGTTTCTTACTTAACGCAGCAACATCATCGATTGATGCGCCATCAGTAACTGTCTTTGCCCATGAATTAATTTTATCCAATCTCAATTGAGTCAGACCAGATCCGCGACGGGCATTCCTCATATGTTCGATAACTCGCTCAGCTACGCAGTTTATCATCGGCGATTCCCTCATCGCAGGTAGATTTTTCACATCAGGATTATTATTCAGCCGATAAATTCCATAAACAACAGCACTAGAAGGATACGCCCTAGCATAATAAGGACCATCAATCCCCAGCAGCAATCCCGGTTTCGAATTTTTATCAAGAACAACATTTTTCTTACCGCCACGTACTGGATCTCGTTTATCACGAATAATCCAAATGTCATCGGGCATTTGTGCAATAAATTTTATTCCGAAAATAAATCTCTCTTCTTTGTGTGAGTTTTTTATATGTTCGATTATCTTCTTCGCTCGCTCCAGATTCATCGTAGCATCAACAAAGTTAGTTTTCCATGTCGACCAAACATGAATCGCTCCATCATCAAAAAATTCCTTCTTCGCACTATCAACTTCAGGAATGATATATTCTGCCTCATCGAGATCAAATAAATCCATTATTATATTTTAGACAAATATCTAAATATAATGAAGCAATGCGCGTGGATAACAGTTGGATCAACAAAATCATGTAACAAATCCTGCAGAGGTGAATATTGTGGCGCTCATATATACGAAATTCGACGAGGTAACAAAGGACCACAGCGATGTTTAGTTTGTCAAGTTGGCATTCGAGGAAAGACAAGATTATGTTTCTCCTGTGGAGGGAAAAAATATCGTGAGTTACGGAGATATTATGAAAAAAGATCCTCCTCGGTAATAAAATGCGAAGAAGATTATATTAATCGTTTCAAAGCAAATTTCGATTTAAACAAAGAGAATATCATATATGGAAATGAAATCAGCGATTCCCATGAGTGAATATAAATCGCATCCCATCATCGAAGGTTACGAAGCATCTGAGGATGGTAACGTTAGAAACATCAAAACAAAGAAACGTGTTGGTAGTATTTGTAATTCGGGATATCTCAAATTTACAGTCCATAAAAGAAATGAAAGAACAGAATGTTATTCGAATCATAGATTTATATTCGAATGCTACAAAGGACCAATAGAGAGAGGACTTGTTATCGACCACATTGACGGTAATAAACTTAACAATAAACTTTCCAATCTGCGCGCGGTAACCCAGAGTGAAAATTCAAGATTTGGTAATAACCGTGGATTTCCTAATTATTCGAGGACTGTTAAATCAGTGAATCAAGCAACAGGTGAGGAAATCGCGTTTACATCGATGTCTGCAGCAGCAAAATATTTCGTTATTGACTCGCATTCAGTAAAACGAGTGGCAGAAGGAAAATACAACGCAACATTTTCTTATGATGCTGATTCGTGGATCAAATTCTCCTATGTACCAATAATATTTGATTCGGAGAGTGACGAAGAATAATTGAATATCTCCGCAAAACAAAAAAAAAGATTAATTTTGAAAATTTCCCTGGATTTTATTTATTTTTTTCCCACGGAGACAGATTTGGAAAATCTCACTTGCGATTTAAAAATCAGGAATCAGAGATTCTCACGATTTCACCAAAAGATTGATACTTACAGTTTCTCCTCGTATATCAAGTAAATTTCCTTTCTGATCCGTTAATTTGAAATTTATTCTTGATAAAAATCGATTATGACATCGCAGGTAAAACGGATTCATTGGTTCTTTTATTATCAAATAACCGGGAGATGCGCTAGGTGAAAATGAATACAATATAAAACCCTGATTCGCTTGATTCGACACTGACGAATCAACATTGTAACTACCCTCGACAACATCCGCGTGAAGATAAATCGCGATAACTTCCGTTATATTAACGATACCCGGCGATATGTGCCGTCCACCTTTGTCAGGATCGTTATTGTGTTTAAGAATCAATTCTGAATGTACTTTTTTGGTCCATGCGGCATGTAATTTCGGAAATAAATCATCAATGGTATCAGTGACGGATTTTCTCATCGCATCAAAATCAGAATTGGGAAATTTAAATTTTGGTAGTGTTTCCTCGGTTAATTCAAATACTCTCATGAATTTTTGTTTCTCACCCGAGTTCTTGATCAACTCGAATTTGCTAATAGGAAGAACATAGTCGGCAATTGATATATCGTCGATTATCGCCCGAATAAACATATCATGATAATATTCAATATCATTCGCAAGTTGATTTAAAATTTTCACGTGTTTTATAATTTCGCTACATGAACTAGATTTATTTAGGATGCATTCATGAAATGATCCTCGCAATAAATTTAATTGTAATTCGTGTTCTTGAATAAACTCGTCTAGTGTTCTTCTTACCAAGATACCGTCTATGGGGGCTATTATCCTGTTAATGTGGGTAGCGTCGAAGATTTTCACATCTGGGGGGATTTTAGGAAGAGGTAACCACGAGAGAATTCTTTCGTTAATAAAAGTGAAAGCGAACATTACTAGGTTAATTTTGTGGTTATTCATGAGATTGATGGCGCTGTGGATCAAAGGTTTGTGTTTGATATCTCCATACCATCCTTCGTCGGTTGTAAAATCTTCCTTTTTTGGTTCCGGTATTTCTGGAAGGGTTTCATCATACCAACCTGGAATAATAACATCCGATTTCTTTGGTTTTATCAGAGGTGCAACCTCGGGCCAACCTAATATATTTCTAATCGATGATTGGTAAATATCTACCACGTACGGTGATTTCACTTCTATCATTGACGATAGTGTTGGATCATGTGAAGATATCTTTATTCCCGGAGTAGCATCGCCGGTTAAATTTGATATTCTAGTGGTAAACTCATTATTCAGTTGATCAATTTCATAACTGCCCGTTGGTATACCAACAACGATCCAATCGGGTGTTCCATCGGGTTTATTTTTATTTGCAAAAACAAGTGAATTATTTGGCATCAAATTACCAAATGATTTCGATCTAACATTGGGCCAGCTATTGTAGACACGCAACTGTGTTAATGCAATTTCGTTGACGCTGATTGGTGTTGAGAAATTAATACTAAACTCGGGTTTCGTTGAACTTAGCGATATTAACGTTGTTGTTGGTGGTGTCGTGTTTGTCACGATCTTGGCTAACTCGGACATTATTAATATTCATTTGTTCAATCTCCGAGTAAATACTAATCATTGAAGAAAATTCTAGATCGGATATAATACCATCGTTGAGACTCTCAGAAAGTAACAATGATAACTTCGAGTACGCGTCATTTACCTTAGTTAGTTTACTTTTGTACGAAGATAACTTTTCATTTGCGCACGATGATATCTTTTTCGCGATGATATTAAGAACACCCGCGATTGCTGTTGTTGACGAGATTATTATTGTTGCTACGATTGGCGCTATCATTGTTACCGCGGATAGAATTATTCCTGCACCAGCGACCACAGCTGATACTGCGTACACTGCAACATCAATGATAACTAATTTGCGCTGGTATTTATTTATTTTTGTTTGATAATCGTCAAGTTGTTTTTTTAGTGAATCCTGCCATAGGCGAGCTTGATTGTAACGGTAATCCGATGCTGTCATTTATTAGTATCTTACGATAACAATTACGGGATTATCATGTTTATCCTGGAATACCAACTGTTTCCAATCCCGATAAATATTCGAAAATTACAAAATAATCCACCGGTTCTGTGGTGGTTCTATCTGGCGGTTCTAGATCGCAGAGTACGCCGGTATTTTTTTCTATAGAAATAATAAAAAATCCGGGGTAGAATTCATGAATTTCACTATTCGATTTTATTTTAAATTTTATCTTGGAAATAACATATACTCGATATACGCCGGTAATTGGTACGGTGAAATAAAATCCGATAATACCTTTTTTAGGTTCCCAATTATAATTGTATGTCTTAAACACAAATGGCACATTGCAGACAATATTTTTTGTTTCTACCTCCGTTGGTATCGAAATTCGCGATAATTTTCCAAGTTTCATTGACGATATTTTTGTGTTGATATCGTCAATTTCTTTACCTAATTGCTTTACGTCAGTGGCGTGACCAGTTTTATCGACGGATTGGTCAATCTTTGCTATTGTAGCGAGAAGTTTCGTGTTTAAATCTTGAATTTTTTCGTCGTACGTTGATGTATCTAACTTTTGACGAGCCAATTCACGTACCACGTTAATTTCATCGTTGATGGATTTTATTTGTACTTGCATCGCGTTAATCCCCTTGGTAAATTCAGGAACAACAACATTACCAAGTTTAATAATTTCCTCGTTGATTTTTTTGTTGAGATCGTCGATCGATGGTTTCTGACCCATCGAGATATTTACTTCGTTAATTTTGGCAAGAATATTAGTAATTTCCTCGTTGATTTTTTTTATTTTTTTGTTGAGATCGTCATGTGATGCTTGATCTGATACGGAGGAAGTATCAGTTGATGTTTTTATATCCTCGTCAAATTTTTTGCTAAATTTATCTAAAGCATCATCAAGTTTTTTAAGGTCGTTATTTAGCCTATTAAGTCTTTTTGTCATTCTATCCTGAAGATCGTCGTGTAATGCTTTATCGGCCTTCAGGGGTAACTTTGCTATAATATCGGCGATATCAGCAATAGATTTTAATACCATCTCCGATTGGCGAGTAAATTGACTAATATGATCGCGGTATTCGTCTCGCTTGATTATATCAGTTATTTTGACGTTGCTAGTTTGTAATCGCCCTTCGGTATTTTGAAAAACAGCAACTTCACCAGGATCAACTTCTGACAACGATAAAAGATTGTTAATATCGCTCTTGGTTGCAAACTTTGATGTATCGATGTCGACTGCATCTTTTTTTTCTTTCCTAAAGAGAGACCTACCGTAAATGTCAACCATGATATTTATCTACGGTATATTCAAATAAAATTTTGCGAAAAGGACGAGATGATTTTGAAATTGCATCAAGGACGTTAATTGTCTCCCGGCCGCATATTGGTGGATCTACTAGTGTTTGTGTTGGAAGTGTTGAATACCAAACCGGAAGTTTTAATTTTGACACATATTTGATAAATTCATTCGGCGGTGCTAATCCGTATGAATCGAAATAGATGATTTCGCGAGGATTAATCGCATACGCAACCCAGTGAGTGCCAGGACCGGAATTTTTATCGAGATTTATTATTCCTGTCTCGGTTGAATTTGGTTTGTCCGGTAGTTGATCTCGCATAAATACGCCTCTAAAAAATTTTATTTTCTTTTTTTTTGCTTCACTGATTAAATCTAAATTTGAGGTTGGTAAGCTCGACTTAACCCGGATCCGTACGGGGGTCGTCTTAGGTAAAGGCCGGATCCTTGTCGTTGTTGCTGCGTCATCATTTTTGCGAGAAGAAGGGGTAAGAGAAGTCCGCCCTTTTTTTTACGATATCCCTTTCCTATAATTTTTCCAACAACTTTTCCTGCTATTGCAGAACCCGCCCCACCAAGTGCACCTAATCCTACTGCCTTCGCACCTGCTATTAACGCTGGTATAAGCGCGGCCAATGGAAAAAAACCACCTACTTTGATCATATCTCTGATTGCACCTATTGAGATATTCAGACGAATACCAGTATTTGCCGATCTGGCTCTGGTGAAATGTCCGTGTTGATTTTTAGTTAACGATAGTTTGTTAGGTCCACCGTGAAGTTGATTACTTTTCAAAGTTAAACTTAAACCTCGTCGCGCTGCTGTTGCTGATTGAAGTTTTTTCACCTGACCGGGGGTCAGAGTTACGCTGACGTGATCGTATGGCATATTAATAATCACTTTTATCTAAATTTAGAATTTGTTACATGTTCTCTACGGGCGCGTCAATAACTCTCATTCTACCACTGATACCTTCCAGGATCATTGTTCTATCACTGAGAATTACTGCGAATACCTTATATAAATTATTTCCTGTTCGAATTCTAGCTTTGAAATGAATATCGACGACGGATTGCTTTATCAAATCGAGATGTTCCAAGGAAAAGTAATAAATAGGATAAAGTTTATTAAAATCTAGTTGTGATATTTGCAATCCAGTATCGATATTTTGATCGCGACCCATGAAACTTAACAATCGATGATATGCGCGAGCTGTCGAATAATTTTCAAAATTGATGGATATTTCCTCGGATGGCTCCTGTTGGCCATTTACTCTCAGTGACACGTTTGTTGCGCTGATATTATCGAATATCATGTGGCTATATAATTGATGATATCTTCGTGTATGCAAAAAAGCGACAAAGATATGACGTGGCGCAGAGGTACCTTGCTGCGATGCAATGCGCCAAGTAAAATCACCATCAATATCAGTAGTTGTGGAATCTGTTGTTGTTGTTAGCCATGACATGATAGATTTACCACCTTGATTCATAAATGATAATAATTTTTCTTCCACGATTAATGATGGAGTCATCGCTGGCATCCACAAGGTAAATTTTAGTAATCTTACCCTACCTCCATGATTCGTGGTATCATTTGCACCTACCACGTTCGTTTGGTAATTGATATCACCTTCTCGCCAAATAGCATCATTACTATCTGCTTTTCTAATAAATGTTACGGTATGCTTTGCTCCGTAAATAACTTTTCTAAAATGCCTGCAAAATCCAAATATATGAGATAACGGAATAGCACAAGAGAATTTTCTACGTATATCCCACAACATGGATTTTCTCGTGGCAAATCCAAGATTATAATCAGGATTAGTGCCGAGGGGAAGATCTTGGACAGTATTAATAAGGACTGGGGGGGCGGCGCGATCTCTAGGTTGTCCGATATCAAGCGGTCTATTATCAGGACGATCAGAATTATCTTTGGCAAACATCATACCCGGACCAGCTGATCTGGTAAAATCATCCGAGTATCTCGCTAGACCTATTATCGTTGTTGCTAAATCAACATCATTGGTAATTGACTCAATCTCTTTTCCATCAATCATGTAAGTGGCGCTCTTGAATAATGCCATAATACCGTTATTAACAAATCCGACTCTAAAATCTGCTCCATAGAGAGTAACGCCGTCATCTCTAGTAATTTCACCGGTAACTTCGATATATGCCTCAGATGGAAGAAAATATCTTGTTGTATCGTGAACTTGAATTTCCAGGCGATTATCAGTATTTGGTGTAACTGTGTCGTACGAGAAATACTGAAGATCTCGCATTGATGTGTCTCTACCTACTGGCTCGTCCATGTCAAACGCTTCATTTGACATTTGTGAAAACATTATTATTAATAATATCGTCTAAAACGAAGACCATCACCTGAAGCAAAACTTGTATTTGCTAGATTTGTCCTAGCAACATCCTGCGCTAGATTTGTATTAGCAACTTCCTGCGCTAGATTTGTTATAGCAGCTTCCTGTGCTAGATCATTTATTTTTTTATTTGCCGCATCATTTATGGCCTTACTGACTTCAGGTGGCATTTCGCTGGTAATGGGTAATTTGACGGGTTGCTTTTTACGTACTAAACTTAATATTTTATCTTTGATAGCGTTGAAGCCTTTACTGGCCAAATTACCGATACCAGAAATGGCAGTCTCGCCGATCTTTCCTATCGCTTTCAACCCAAATTGCTTAATCACGGGTCCAATTTTAGGTATTACTCGCGTGACAAGACTTCCAACGATATCGCCGAATCCATTACCGTGAATATATTTGTATACTGGCAATCGAGAGTTTACTATGCGGACCTGATTAGGTCTGCGCTGATGTTTATGAATAATCATATTATTTCAATTGTGTTGATTTAATCGATGAGTTCATCGACAAACTCTTTATAAATGTGAGAATCGATGATACCACCACGGAATAATCGCTGACAAATATCTGATGCTTCGTTGACTATCTCACGGGAATTATTTCCGGCTCGTTTTCCTCCGATTAATACTTCGAGGCGAGATACGTCGTTGACAACACTGTCAGGGCAAACTGAATATCCATATCCTTTTCCTTCCTTTTTTGTTTCTGGAGATTCCAATGGCGTTGAGTAAAATATTTCGTCTGACGGCGATGAAGATGTCCCTGACGACGATGACTTCGGTGGCAAATCCCCTATAGGACTATCTTGTTTAGGATATTTATCCTTTATAGTAAGATATGGGCTTATAGCAGCCTTTTCAAGAGGAGCATATGGTTGTAAAACAGAAACTTCTTCAAGTGATTTTACACGCGGGGGGTATGTTAATTTAGAAATAAGTTCCTCTGTGGGATTATAAATTTTTTTAGGACTAAACTTTTCAGGACTATCTTGTTTAGGTGTTATTAAAGTTGATAATCTTGCTTTTCCCTCTGATAACTTTATTCTGTAATTACCAACATCCGATGAAAATTTCGCAAAATCTTCATCGGAATATCTTACTGGTTTTCCTAAACTACCAAAATACATTATCGCATACCAATCAAGTATGTTAACTTTATCAGCATCAAATTCTTTTCGCAAAAAGAATCTTTTATTTTTCGTAGAATCATCCGCAGCTATTTGAACTACTGAATCATAGTCGCCAAGTAAATAAAATCTTTTTGGATTCAAATAAATATCCGCTGTTACACTAGGATCAATTTTAAACACACTAATAGCCGGTGATGATACATGTTCGGGAACAATTATCGGTTCATCACTCTGATCTTTTTTCTTTCTTGATTTTCTTTCTTTTTTCTGTGGTGGAATATCTTCCTTTGGTCTAGCTCCTAATTCCTCTGGTTGAAATATTGGCTCCTGTGGTTGAATATCTTCCTGTGATGTTTCTTTTCTCCCTCGTTTTTTAGTTTTTTCCTTCTTCTCCTGTTGTTTTCTTTCTTTTTCCAGTTGTTTTCTTTCTTCTTTTTCCTGTTGTTTTCTTTCTTTCTCCAGTTGTTTTCTGTCTTTCTCCCTTTGCACAATATCTTTTTGTGTATCTCTTGCTGTTTCTAAAAATCTTCTGTAACGCGGATCCGTTGTCTTCCTTACTGATGTTGTTTGTGTGTAAATTTTATATACCATATCGTACCAACTATCGCGAGTTGCATATCTTTTTTTCCCCACTGCAGTCAAAAATTCAGCTCGACTACTAAAATATTCCTCCGCAAATTGGCCAATCTCATCTATATTATACAATGTCGAGAGGGGCTGCGATATTATTTCCCATCCCTCATCGGTGAAATTTTCTCTTAAATTATCGATATTAAACTTCCCTTTTATCATTGAGATTTTTCTTCCTCCCGGTTTTCCACCTCCAGGTTTTCCTCCATCAGCAATTGCAAGTTGTTGCGCCGCTGCTGCTATTGCTAATCGCTCGGGTAATGTTCGTGATTGATCCTCAATACCTTTCAACATAGGAAAGATTCCACGTTTTCTAGCATCTGGATCTTTTTCGTCGCCATATACAACCTGCTCAATTGTTCCGGTCACTGGCTTCAACCATTTTGCCGAAGTTTCTGAAATTCCATGTTGCATATCTTCGTAATCACGAACATTTCTCTTAAATAATTGTTTTGTCGGAATGAACTTCTTTAATGTCGCTAATTGCTCTCGTGCTAATCTGGCCGAATGAGGTTCTCCAACTGTGCTAACTTTTCGACTCATCTTATTTTCAACTATATTGTTTTATTGTGAAATAAAATTAGTATCCGCAACCCAAATTCAATTATGGCAAATAAATTTTACAATACCCCCCAAAAAAGCTGCCATTTTTTTTATGCCCGAAAATGCACTTTGGGTTGAAATTTTGCGGATTAATTTGCGTAGGAGGGTTTATTTTTGAAATCTGAGGCTTCTACGGAGAAATGTTTGGTGGGAGGGTTAAATTTATCTGAGCCAGGGGGTCTGTACGACTTCCCTGCTGCTGGAGCGTGAGGAGGCAATTGCGCCCCCACCCCCACCCCCGCCAATTTCACCTCTGAAACTATTTTGACCTACGTCCGTAAAACGTAACAGCTGACCACTACATGTTTTCTCCCACCCAAAAATAATTCTGCCGGCGCCACTCTCTGGGACACACGCGTAGACGAACAATTTTTGGACACACAAATAGTGACTCGCGTAGACGAGCCATCTAGGACACATGTATAGTGACACGTTCTATGAAAGAAAAACACCAACAACAAAAAAACATGTAACAATCAAACATGATCTTTTTCTATTTTGATTGTTGTGGGCATATATCTCTCTGTGTGTTCTTTATTGAACACAGAGGAAGACCTTGGTTTAGATCCAACAGTAGGCAAACGTTTTTATTTGTCCCGCGACGTTTCCTGTCTTATTTCAACTTTTATGCTATTATGTAACATGTTTGCTGTTTGATTACATTCTTATTTTGTTTGTTTTGAACTTCTTGGGAATCCGACGTATCTCAATGACTAGGTCGCTGGCTATGTCGGTGTCTTTCAATATATAATAAAATTCCAATGAAATTAATTAATCAGCAATATATCAGTGTTGCTTTCAAATGCTTAATCAATGTGCTCACCTCTATTTTCAGTCAATGATACGATGAGTATATGATTTAATCAACATAAGGTGTTTTAGATGAATGATTTATTTATGACACTACACACTCCTGGAGCACAAAAAAACTCAACACCGATATGAAAGAACCAAAGTTTTAAATAAACATCATTTTGGATTTCTATAAATTCCTATTTGCCCTGTATATGCAGACTTTCTCAAATGCTATAGTGAAATTTCAAACAAAGTAAATTTTCAGTAAACTCCAGAGTTTTGTGAATTAAAACAAAAAATGAAAGTAAACTGTTCATTTCATTTCAAATGTACAAAAAAATCAAAGTTCATATTTTGAAGCCTATAATGAACTTGAGTTTAAGTCCTATTTGTGTATGAAATAAGTGTGGATTTTTATGACGTATTCCTCACATATGTCTAAATGCTTCTAAGTCCTATTTGTGTATGAAATAAGTGTGGATTTTTATGACGTATTCCTCACATATGTCTAAATGCTTCTAAGTCCTATTTGTGTATGAAATAAGTGTGGATTTTTATGACGTATTCCTCACATATGTCCAAATGCTTCTAAGTCCTATTTGTGTATGAAATAAGTGTGGATTTTTATGACGTATTCCTCACATATGTCTAAATGCTTCTAAGTCCTATTTGTATATGAAATAAGTGTGGATTTTTATGAAGTGTTCCTCAGATATTTCCAAATGCTTCTAAGTCCTATTTGTGTATGAAATAAGTGTGGATTTTTATGACGTATTCCTCACATATGTCTAAATGCTTCTAAGTCCTATTTGTATATGAAATAAGTGTGGATTTTTATGAAGTGTTCCTCAGATATTTCCAAATGCTTCTAAGTCCTATTTGTGTATGAAATAAGTGTGGATTTTTATGAAGTGTTCCTCAGATATTTCCAAATGCTTCTAAGTCCTATTTGTGTATGAAATAAGTGTGGATTTTTATGAAGTGTTCCTCAGATATTTCCAAATGCTTCTAAGTCCTATTTGTGTATGAAATAAGTGTGGATTTTTATGAAGTGTTCCTCAGATATTTCCAAATGCTTCTAAGTCCTATTTATGTATGAAATAAGTGTGGATGTTTATGAAGTGTTCCTCACATATGTCCAAATGCTTCTAAGTCCTATTTATGTATGAAATAAGTGTGGATTTTTATGAAGTGTTCCTCAGATATTTCCAAATGCTTCTAAGTCCTATTTGTGTATGAAATAAGTGTGGATTTTTATGACGTATTCCTCACATATGTCTAAATGCTTCTAAGTCCTATTTGTGTATGAAATAAGTGTGGATTTTTATGAAGTGTTCCTCAGATATTTCCAAATGCTTCTAAGTCCTATTTGTGTATGAAATAAGTGTGGATTTTTATGAAGTGTTCCTCAGATATTTCCAAATGCTTCTAAGTCCTATTTATGTATGAAATAAGTGTGGATGTTTATGAAGTGTTCCTCACATATGTCCAAATGCTTCTAAGTCCTATTTATGTATGAAATAAGTGTGGATGTTTATGAAGTGTTCCTCACATATGTCCAAATGCTTCTAAGTCCTATTTATGTATGAAATAAGTGTGGATTTTTATGACGTGTTCCTCACATATGTCCAAATGCTTCTAAGTCCTATTTATGTATGAAATAAGTGTGGATTTTTATGACGTGTTCCTCACATATGTCCAAATGCTTCTAAGTCCTATTTGTGTATGAAATAAGCGTGGATTTTTATGACGTGTTCCTCACATATGTCCAAATGCTTCTAAGTCCTATTTATGTATGAAATAAGTGTGGATTTTTATGACGTGTTCCTCACATATGTCCAAATGCTTCTAAGTCCTATTTGTGTATGAAATAAGCGTGGATTTTTATGACGTGTTCCTCACATATGTCCAAATGCTTCTAAGTCCTATTTATGTATGAAATAAGTGTGGATTTTTATGACGTGTTCCTCACATATGTCCAAATGCTTCTAAGTCCTATTTGTGTATGAAATAAGTGTGGATTTTTATGAAGTGTTCCTCAGATATTTCCAAATGCTTCTAAGTCCTATTTATGTATGAAATAAGTGTGGATGTTTATGAAGTGTTCCTCACATATGTCCAAATGCTTCTAAGTCCTATTTGTGTATGAAATAAGTGTGGATTTTTATGACGTGTTCCTCAGATATTTCCAAATGCTAAAAGGCTTCATGGAATCCTCCAAGGCAAAAAATGTGAGCCAAAACTCATCCACGGATTCTCATTTCATCTTTTGAGCTATAGCCAATCCATCAATCCATCGCTTCCGTTGAGTTTATTAAACCAAGTCTGCAACGCGTCTTTGCGTTTGTTCCTTTACAGTTATGTAAACTGTGGCCATAGAACTTGAGTACGCACTTAAAACTAATTGCTAGGTAAGAAGTGCGCAACGTCAGTTGTACAATATCTACATGTTAGAGTGATTAATCCTAGATTAGAAACATGACATTATTATTATTATTATTATTATTATTATTATTATTATATGGAGCTCTTATTAGGAAAACATGTTACAACCAGCTTAGGCAAAATCCAAGCTACCCTGACTTTATTCAAGTTTATAGAATGTAATAGATAAGATTAAAAAATTGATTTATTTTAAATTAATTAAAAGGGAATACAATTGTCGCATATATTTATCATGTTGAGGAATAGCACATTCAAAAAACAAAACTTTCGACTTATTCTGTCGCTAACGGACTGATATGAAAATAATTCGTTTTCGATTTTAATATTCGGTACGCAATTTCTGTCTTAAGAACTTAGCAACAGGAGCAGTTCACCTACCAAGATCCTACTGTACTATATAAGTGTCGATATATTTACACGTGACTGTAATACTGCGACTTCAACATTACGTCACGAAAGGTGTAGTAATATACACCAAAACAGAACGGAAAGTGCTATCCATGGATTCTACAAGAGAATGTTTGATAATATTAACAGAGTGTTTTTTTTAACAAATGCGAATAAATAACATTATCATACAGGTTAGAGACTTTTTAATCTTTACTCTTCTGAGATTTTCGAACCCGGGTCCGCGGGTAAATGGCACTCATCTCCTTACCTGTATGCATATATATATATATATATATATATATATATATATATATATATATATATATATATATATATACTATGTATTATAATGATTTTATCTTTTCTGGTGTGTTTCTTTTATTTTGCGTCTTTTTTAGGATATGTAAACTTATCCGCACTTCATAGTCCGTGTTGTGCTGATGTGCCTTAGACCCTATACATACACACTACATACATACTACTTTTATCAATTCTCTTGTCATCAACAGCTAAATATCACCGCATTTCTTTCCGGGTACTAACATATTAGATCATGTTCCGATTCATTTTTAAATATGGCCTTTTTGAAGTACAGCTAGTAGGTGCGTATAAATTCCCAGTAGTTTGATACTGTTTCTTAGCTCTTATATTTAAATAAAAAATAACCTTACTTAGTCGGAAAGAGTTGGTCACCTTGAATGCTATACCTGGTAAATTTTATCTGTCACGTCACGTCGCTCCTTAATTTACACGATAAGTATTTCGGTCGAACTTGTATAGGTAAAGAAGGTTCTGAACCTTTCATTAAATTTGTAATACATGGTAAACAACATGTGCAATATTAATATATGAATCTATGATTTCAAAACGGAAACTTCACTCTTTATTAAATGTAGTTTACGCCCACAAATGGTATATACCTTCAAGTCACAAATTTGTGCAGTCTTTATTGTAACTTTATTGTAATTTTTGGGAGAGTGTAGGGAAAAACTAAGTATGTTGAGCGGTTCTATCAAGTGGCTTATTTACACATCGGCTTAGACGGGTCTTAACGAATAACTTGTTTACACATCAATATTGTGAAGTCTCATCGTGTGACTTTCTAACACGCCAACGTTGAGAGGACTGTAGAACGTTGAGGCATCTCCTATCTATCTATCTATCTATCTATCTATCTATCTATCTATCTATCTATATATATACATATATATATATATATATATATATATATATATATATATATATATATATATATATATATATATATATATATATATATACGGTTAGTGGAATCTGCGAGCATAATTTATCTTTTAAATCGACAATTGTGTACAGTTATACACGGAACGCCAGTTTGCAGAATTTATCGAATTTCCTAATTTGTTCACATCTAGCTCACTTGCACTTCTTCTATTCATAACAAGGACTGACGTTGTTTAAAAGAGTTACGACCTTTATTTCAGTTTCTCTCTATTGACAATGTATAAGACAATACGTCCGTACGATAAGGTAGGTTTCAAGCTGAATAACTACGTCCCTGCGTGCCCATGTGACTTTAATACCCTTCCTAAATCCATATATATGGTTTGATTCTTTACTAAATGCGTGACAGAAATACATTTACTTTACTGTGTGCATTTAGAAATTAGTGCAAATCTCACCAACCCTAGTAACTTGGTGCAAAATAATTAGTGTTGAAAGAGTTCTTGTCATTGTTGTGCCTTAAGTTATCCATTCTGCCTAAAGATTACTTTCATCGTACCTAACTGTAATAAATTAGACACGCCTCACATTGTATCCTTCCAACACCACCATTCACACAATGTACCCCTCCACCATTCATAGACACGTATACATGTAGTCTGATTCCTTACTAATTGTAAGAGGAATATACATAAGTTTAAGCGTTCGTGGTGCCGTTATAAATATGTGCAAGTCTCGATGACATTTGCAACTGGGTACAAATAAACAGAGTAATAAGGTTTATAAGTATCATTGTACCCTATGCTATACATTGTATAAAGAGATTACTACCATAATATTTAATTATAATAGATTTGACTATTGACTGAATAATTTGCGAATGACAGTCATGCTTGTATTTGACTCAAATGACCCGTACAATTTAATCTTAATCCACGTGATTTTCAAACACTGAATACTGTTCAAAATCCATGCATGTCAGATTATATGAAACAGTTATCGAACAAAGCTATGGTAGAAAGAGGGTATTGTTGTTATCTCCCTGTTGTATTTTGATTAAAGGGATTTAAAGAACTCACCATGTGATTTTCCAAGTGTGGGTTTGTGTGGAGGTAGGGTGGATTGGGTGGGGTAGGAGCTTGAATATTATCAATTGTAGATAAATTTTCAGCAATATCCCGATCATAAAATAGATATATCAGGGTCAGACATCCAATCTTCATTTTTACTTCTTATTTATAACCAAGTATACTCCAGTTTTTGTCTCTTGTGTTTTTAGTTTCAAAACAACATTAACAGCAACAATGAAGCTGTTGACGCACAATCAGATTCACGCATGTTAAAAGTTTTACCTGTTAAAAAATGACTCATCTAGTCACGTGCGTATGATGAAACTAAGTTACTATCCAAAGTGTGCCATGTATCCTCCACCACCACCACCCAGTCAAAACCTTATTCAGTCCTATGTAATATTCGGCCAGTCAAAATCTTATTCAGTCCTATGTAATATTCGGCCAGTCAAAATCTTATTCAGTCCTATGTAATATTCGGCCAGTCAAAGTCTTATTCAGTCCTATGTGAAATTCGGCCAGTCAAAACCTTATTCAGTCCTATGTAAAATTCAGCCGAGAACGTCATATTACAGTGATACGCATAACGAGAAAACTATTTCGGTCACTCAACACCTCCTGCCCCTAGGCACACACCCAACACACATTTTTGTATCGCTTTTTCCGAACAAAAAGGTGACGTCAACAAACTTTTAAAGTTGTAGGGGGTTTATTCAATTATATTTATTATTTTTCTTTTATCAAGCCCATAACTCTGAAAATAACTCTGATATGTCAAGACCTCGCGCACTTTGCGTTTCTTTTTAATTTATGACATTCTTCCTACGACCTAATCGTAACTTTATTTCAGTGTGAAACATTTCTGCATGTGAGTAATTTAAGCTGTTCTCTATCCAGACCTATTGCAGAATGAAGATCATGCTTTGTGCTATACTGATTTGGCATTATTCAACAGATAACGGTCCTTAACAACATAATAATAAAAAACATTAAAACCGTCTAACGTTGTCATAACAAGGATACACAGTCGTGGCGATAACATGGTGGGCCGCATGCGTCACCAGAACAATTGGGTTACACTAAGATCGCTGACGGTTTGTGTTGATTTAATTGTAAATATTTGATTTGTATTCGCGTTATTCTAATACATTATAACACAAATTACATTAACAATGTGCAGAAAAGAAAATATGCAGCATTTCCTCATAAGATATTTAAACGCGCAAATAACTATATGTTAGTAGTTAATATATCACGTTTACAATATTTACCTGACAAGGATGGAAAGTGCTCCCTTTACAAGCTTTCAGGAAGATATTGACAATACGGTGCACGATGTAACCCGAGATCCGGGTTTGATTCTCAATAGGGGTCGCATCACAAATTCTTTAACCTAAGCAGCAGAAAGGATGAACAGACCACTTGCTGGAAGGTCCATTTTTGAAAAGTAAAGCTTCCTACGAAAATGAAAAATGTAAGGTCAATAACATGAAACCGAAGCCACTAACTGACCGAGAATTTCTCTAATTGGGTTAGTTTATTTTGTTACTCTATCTTTGTCGTTCGTGTTTTTCTAAAGTTGTAATGTTTTGTTTACCCACCGTGACACTTATTTGTGGTCGCACCCTCTCTGCTGCTGTGTGGATGTGGAGTAATTAAATCATTATTATATAAATAATGAAATCATATACTGCTAGATTAACTCGAGATAGATTAGAAGCAATAAAGAAAATTCTTCCTGTAAGTGATTCTGTCAAACAAAAACTACAAGCTCGTCAAGAATCTCAGGTGGAATTTGCAGAGGGTTCAGAACAGTTATTTAAACCAATTGTCGAACCAACAAAGAAAATTGTCACAGCAACTGAGGCGACTCAAAAAGCTCTTGAAACATTGCCTGTTGATATTGCTGGTCATCTTCAAGCAACTCAACCATCACCCTAACAGCCTCCTCAACTACAACGTGAAGTTCAACCACAACCTCTACCATGAGTCAAAACTAAAATTATAGATAAATTCACGCCTGAAGGTATTGCCGATATCGAAAACCCAGACAAAGTAATTGGTATTGCCGTGTTTGGATATCGTGAAGGAGAAAAATATGTAAAACCCGAGTACATTAATACTCTGGATTAAAGATGTATATCGTGTCGCTACTAATAATCCGCAGATCAGATTACCCACGTATAAAGTTACCTACGGTGATGGACTTGGTGATGTTGTTCGGGGTTTATTCAGAGAGATAGCCCCAAAAGCAATACTAATTGCGAAACAATTATCAATGAAAGCTATTGACGTTGTTCGTGATAAAGGTATTGGTGCTGTTGGTGATGTTGCTAGTAAAGCATTCTCAGCAATCAAGGATAGACTAGTATGATTAATACGACGAACACCGCAGCCAGTAAAATTACCCAGCACTGAATGTGAGTAAAATAATAAATCAAGCTGCAAATAAAAAAAATCTAGCAGAGTTGGCTGATGTACCCCAGTCAGAAAAAGAAAAAGGAAAAAGAATAACTGTAAGTTTAATAGCAGGAAGTGGTCTTCGTGTTAAACGATAACAATTATAATAAAACGTTTAAACGTGAATCTGATCCAGCATTTGACATGGACGAACCAATTCTCAAAGATGAGTCTGTGTGTGATTATCAGTATTATTCTTATGACGCACGTGTACGTAACACACGTGGAAGAATCGAATTGCAGGTTCGGGATACAAGTAGATATTTCTTGCCTGCTGAGGCATTTATCGAGATCGAAGGTAGACTTTTGAGAGCAGACGATACAGCATACGCAATCGGTGATCGAGTTGGTTTTGTTAATAATGGTGTCATGGCGTCATTTAACAGTGCCATATACATCATTGATGGAAAAAATATTGAATCATGCCTGGAAAACGTCGACGTTGCCACGACGATACTTGGCCTTGCAAGCAACAGCTATGATTACTCAATATCAGCTGGTCCATCAATGATGTTTGCAAAGGATACAACTGATCATCCAGAAAACAGAAACGTAACACTAAATGCAGCTGAAACTGAAATTGCATAGTGAGTGAAAATTTTAACTTCGGATTCGCAACACGTCCAACAATGTAGAACGGTGATGAAGAGTTTTCATGCGCAATTCCACCGTCTCATATCTTTGGATTTTGCAGAAAAGTTAGAAAGGTTATATTTGGCGCTAAGCACACCGTGGTACTTGTCAGAAAAGCCACCGACAATGATGCAATATGGCGTGATACTTCCGTTGGTGTTAGTAAAGTAACATTAACAAAACTTTGCTTCGGATGCCACTAATAACTCCATCGCTTTGTGAAGAACAAAAATTACTGTCTTTTATGGACTCAGATGGCAAATCATTATTATCATGGTTGACAATGATTACAGACAGTATTCAAAGTAACTCTGCTGGGTTATTCACATGGCAGATAGCATCACAGCAGGGAGTGTAAGCACCACGACATATATTCATTGTATTTCAGGAAAATGACGGAGTAGATTCGCAGGAAAGAAATCCAATGGTATATGACTCACTTGGAGTTTCTGAAGTTGCTTTAATGATAAACGGACATCAAGAACCATCTGAAGAAGTGTTGCTGGATTTTTAACACAATCATATTGCACGTGTATATTATCGTTTGATGACATTTATGGGGCGTGATCAGAATATTGATTTTGGTTTACAGATATCTCAGCGGGATTTCGCAACATTATATCCGATTCATTACTTTTCGTTGGAACATTTAGATTTATTCAGGCAATCTGTCATTAATACACACTTCCGAGCTTGTAAAGCTCGACTGCCTGCTGGTGGTTAGAGAGAAATCACTGTTATACTCAGCGATAAAACAATGTTACTTGAAGGTCTTGGTGGACGAATGAGAGTTAATGATGCCCCAGCAGAAAACGTGTAATTATATTGCTCACGACATTTATAATGTCGTATCATCATGTTAGTGTCAGTCTGACTCCTGGTCAGATTAAAAAAACTACAATCAGTATCAAAAGAGAAATGTGGAATAAAAATATCACTAAAAAACAAATCGCTGGTGGTCCGAATAAATTATCAAGCACTTTAATAAAGCCAAACAATCAAAAACCGACGTTAAATTTAATTTTTCTTCTGGTCCTATTAAAGACACAATTAAAACGGGTGGTATATTTCCACTTCTTGCAGCTATACTAGCGTTAATAGCCGCTGCAGCACCAGCTGTTGCAAAAGCAGCTGTAATTGGTACTGTTGAAACTGTTGATGTAATTGCATAAACGAAAGCAACGGGACAAGGAATACAAACGTCTAAAAAAGGGAAGGGGTCTAAGATTACCAGGAACCCCTCATTGGTCCGGAAAATGTCTGAGACTTCCAAGGACACTTCGCTGATCCTTCCTATGTCCAATTTTGATTTACGCGACGCTGCTAAAACCTTAAATATAAAAAAATTTCAGAGATGATTTTATGTGTGACCAATTACCTAAACAACCAATCAATATTGAAACCGGTATCATTAATCTCGATAAAAATTCTGGTCCAGGTACTCATTGGGTTGCATACGCCATTGATCCACGTGGAATTATTTATTTCGATTCGTATACGTTAACGCTACCAAAAGAAGTTTTAAAATATGTGAGCACGATGTAAAATATTCCAACTTGGTACTCAGCATTACCAACACAAACAATAACAGATCCGCCAATATGTGGCCGTGAAGTACTTTCTGTACTTGACGCTATATCAAAATCTTCTGATGCACCTCATAAAGTTGTGCACGATTATACAAGTAGACGGTTCATCGTTTTAAACAGATCTTAAAATATAATGGTTGATATTTATGGAAGATCGTCTTCTATCAAAAAAAGAAAAGATGATATTGATTTGTCAAATTACGCAACTAAAGATGACCTTGCCGATATTATGAACCTCTCTGGAGTTGACCAGGATGAGGTTGTTTTTTCAGGATAAATACGGTGGTTTAAAGACGAGTAACATTAAACGGAATGACATAGTTCGTAGAGTTCTTGATGCTGTTGCGGATAACATTCCAGTGTTTCCTGATGGAGGTAAAATCAGAGATCAAGTATATCAATGGCAACTATAAGAAATGAAATTGAAAAAATTTTGATAATCGTTTACGATCAACCGATGGTACAATGGCAGGTGAACTTAGCGTGAATGGAAATAAAATAGTTGTTATAAGAGATCCAACATCTGATGAAGATGCAGCAACAAAAAATATGAAGACAATAACCATACTACAGTAGGTACCAAATTAACAAATTAACCACGCTGAGATCTGGGTATGACGTTCACGTAAACATGTTTTCAAATCTTTGTAGACACTTTCGAAAACTCATTAAAATCGCAGATGATTTCTTTGGAAGTATGTTGTTTATTGACGTACAACTCTCTGAAATTGACACAAAAATAGGCGATATTAAAATAGCTATGCTAGACATTTAAACGATGAATAAACGATTAGGTGTTATCAGAGATCCTAAATCGTTTTCAGACCTAATCACGATAGCGCAGAGTAATATCGATGATATTAGAAACAAGCTAGATAATGTTATGAGCGGAATTCCTGATATCGTTAAAAAAATCTGATTAAAATTCCTCACAAACAGATCATCAACGTGTTACACACAGTGTCATCAGGTTCATCAACATTGTCACAGGAAAAAAAATGCTATCAAACATACCGCGGAAGTCTCTGGTGTGTACAGTTGTCCTCGTTCAGTGGTGCAAAATTTAGTATATTTCCCACGTATCTCTGGCGTCATTCAACCGATAATATTTCTGGAACCTTGTCTATTGTGTTAAATAAAGGGAACGAAGAAATATTTCTGCTGGAACCATCTGATAAATAATTAACCGAATCGTCTTACTGGTGGTGTCTTGAATTTGTCGCTGAAACACCTCAATTGATTACTTTTTAATTAAAATATAATGAGCCTTCCAAGCAACGTTTAGCGTTCTAGATACAATCAAGCATCTGAGTGGCAAACAAAACTAAAATATATCGCTGACGAATATACAGTAAAAGTTTTGAAAAAATGTATCGCTGACGTGTAGTTGTTGTTGACATAATTGTGTATTGGGCGTATTCTGTTATCGCTGGAGCCTGTGTATTGCTATCAACAATAACAATCACATCGCCAGCAGTTGTAACAATTTGTGTTTCAGCTGCAATAACAATTGGTGGCCTTTCTAATATTATTGCAAAAAAATATGTACATGCACAAATGCAAAATTCCATGAGTATATAATAAAATTACACACAGCGACGCTAGCTTACTCCAAATTATCCTCGTTAAAATTATCAAACCTTAGTGATGGGAAAATTTCAGATTTTGAGTTCACGGAGATGATTAAAATTTACAAGGAAGTAATGACTGTGATAGAATACACACCTGATTTAGAAAATCAGGATTTAGAAAATAATAATAATAATAATAATAATAATAATAATAATGTAAACTCCGAACGAGCTACATCAGCAAATTATCGTTAATAAAACTCCGTCAAAAACTACAATGATATCAGTGAGCTCATCTTACCCTGAATTTAGCGTTAACTTTCCAACTGCAATTCCAGCGAAAGAAATAGCGCTAGCACAATTACGAGTATATTACAGCTGGCCAAATATCTGATCAAAATCGTTTGGTGGATTGAGAGCAAATAATTCGCTTGTATGTTCGTACAAAAATAAACCAGATGGAAGTCCCGATTGGCAAGTTGTCGGTATTCCCACATATAATTATCAAATTGAACAAATCAACGATGAATTTCAGCGCAGAATTAAATTATAACTAAAAAAGATTCTAAAACAGCTATCACTGTTCATGAACCAACATTATCAGCTGAAATAGAAATAAATTCGATAGATTATGTTGTAGATATATAACAATCATCGATTAGATCCATATTAGGATGACTAGAAATTCCACCAGATTATAAATGACCACCAGAACCAAAACGAGATGATTTTTTTTACTAACGATTTAATAAAAAAATTCTCCAGAATATTGGAAAAGATATCCTTGGAATAAGGTATATGATTACGCTAAAATGATTAAAAAATTCTAACCCACCAAAAAATTTATTTATTGGTGGTGATGGTTCGGTTGAAATTCCTTTCCCACCAAACGATTTTTCTAATTCTGATCTAATTTTTTCAATTTTTTTTTCTAATGTCACACAATATTACAATAACGACGTAAGACAACAAATCATTGAAGCGATACAGCATCTAAATCAAATTACATCAGACTTTGAGAATGCGAATTCAATTATTGAATCTGTAATATTCAGAGAAGAATATATACATCAAAAAGAGAATCTTAAACAACTGTTTCTCTATTATTATAAAATAAACGAAGCTGAATTACCAACATTTGTACGGCCAAGATTTAACGCCGACGAACTAACAAAATCACTCAACGATCATATCAATGAAAACTTTCATAAAATAGTCGAGTCGTGGATTAAAATAACCCGGCCAGCAGATATATTAAGGTATAACAATGATCCGTATGATAGAGGCAGGCAAATTTCACCAGGAATTGTAAATATAATATCAATTATTGCAGTCAATCTTGTATGTGATGCAACTGATGGCAGTTATCAAACAGATCTTGAAAAATCCAGTCAGGCCCAGCAAGGATATATTTTATATACATTTCCGCCTCAAGTACGTCCTGGATATTTGATAATACAAGAGCCTATTAATCCGGTTTATCTGCGATATATAATCAGCTATTATCAAGAATACATTTCAAACTTACTGACCAATACGGACACTTGTTTGGTTTAAGAAATCAAAATTTGAATATAAACCCCTACGTAAATTTTTAACGATTTTCAATCATAAAGATATTTTTGTAGAGACATAGTTGGTGTTTGTTAAATTAATTATTTAATCAAGAGGTATTATATAATGTACCAGCATGTGAGAGTTTTATACACAACAAAGAGGTACTTGAAAATGCCGTCAGAACAATATCGACACTGCCCCAAGTCAGGGCAGAACAATTTAGCGTTAATATAATTATTAATGAATACGGCATTGAAATTTTGTTTGTTGACGCAGGAACAATTAAATGAACTACACATTCTTGTATTGAATTTGATAGGCTTCATTTTTATATATAATTCTGAATAATACTCTGATGTCATCAAATTGATTAGTATATTTCCCATAATTTTTCAGAATATCAATCAATTTCATGAAATTGATGGGTAATAGTTACAAAAAAATGATGAAAATCAATCAAAGTTTGTAATTTGAGAGGGTAATAGTTACTAAAAATAATGAAAATCTCATCAAAACAATAAAAAAGTTACATAATAATAATAATAATAATGATAACAATAATAATAATAATAATAATAATCAGGTAGAATAAAAAATAAATCTGAACCCCTTGACAAAGTCAAGGATAAATATTATAATCTGAATTGATATTTCAGAATACAAAAAACAAATTTGAATAAATATTAACTTTCACATTCACAATCACTAGCCACGAAAAAAGACCCCAGTTGCCATAACTTTCATTTCTTCAGTGTCACTACTTTCACTTTCACAATCCCCCTTAGTGACGCTGCTACTAAATTCACTGACAGCACCTTCACTTTCACAATCACTAATGACAGCACTTTCATTTTCACGATCTGACAATCTTTCTCAACTGCCTCACGCGCGTGTTGATAATCTTTTCAATTTCATATTCGTGAGCTAATTCTGATCTAATTTTTTCAATCGCGCGTCGGAAATATACTAAATTTTAAACTTCTGTACCTTTGACCGTAGTCAAGGATTGGAACATAGACTGTTGGATGATCTTACTGAATCTATACTCTGCTGGTAGTGTATATCTATCCTCGAATTTTCGTGTTAGTAATGATTCAAAATCACAAATAATTTTTTTCAGGATCAAGCTGAATTTTCATACATGTTTTAATTTTTAAATTGCAAAAATAATAACATTAATAGTTTTAAAGTTCATTCATAAATATATATTTAAAATAAAAAATATTTACATATTTGTTGTATTATTATATGTTATACATTACATTATTTACAATCTTAGTTCTAACACAACACTTATTCCTAGTTATAGTAGCACATTTACAGTATTATATTATATCCAATCTTAATTCTAATGACGGTACAATATATATCAAGCTATTTACAGCATTATATTATATACAATCTTATTTCTAAGGACGGCACAACATATATCAAGCTATTGAGAGCATATTATATAAAATCTTAGTTCTAAGAACGGCGCAAAATTAACTTAATTCTAAGGACTGCACAATACATATACAGGGCCTTCTCTACGTTCAACAGATTGATGCACACACGTACCCATAATCAACCCCTGGAGAATGCAAAAGATCATCCACCACGTGGTGACATAGTAGAAAGTTGTACTTGTTTTGTTGAAGTTCGAGTTTGTGGTGGACCCACTTTTCTAATGAAAAATTGGGAAATATCGCCACCGTCGACAGTTGTCAGTCACGGGATTGAAACGCCGGACCTCTGGTATGAGAATTCAACACGCTAGCACTGCACTACGTTCCAACCTTACTGACATATTTTTCAGAAATTATTATAAAGTTACCTATGCTGGATTTCTACAAATGATCATTATAATAAACACAGCGTGGATTTATTTCGCTTTTCCAGAACACATCGTATTAAAAAATCATATATCGTATATATTTCTGCCTTTAGTTAACTCAGGTTTAAAATACGTGTGTTTCTGTATAACATAGAGATCTAAAAATAACTACTGTGTTACAAAGCAGGTTATTGATTTTCGGAATTTATCAAAGACGAAATTAGAAGATGTAAATATCCATTCACTAATTTGAACTATTACAAAATTATATTATTTAACTAATATTATCATTAATTATCACACAAATGGTTAAATTATTCCATATTTATATATAATTAGTTACGATGACAAAAGAAACTAATGAGGTCAATAACGTAGTAACAAGCGAGATAACTTCTTAATTACTCTACCAGATAGCAACAATAATGAAATATTACTTTTTGTTTATATTTCTTCGAAAAAGCCGATCTGGCAATATTATATGCGAAACGTTTTACCGAACGAGAGTTAATATCAAAATATTTTCTAGCTGTATTCATTAATTAAACTATTATTTTTTCGCCAGTTTCTGTATTTACAGACTTAATAATTTTTGCAATTTTTTAATGTTTCCCATTTTTTTTCCGAATTTGCTGTTTTGACTTTGTGTCACAGCTCGTTAATTATCCAAAGAGTTATCGAGTTTTGGACATTAATATGATCGATCACAAGGCCCTTCTCGAATAATCCATTGAAACACTAGTATACGAATTTATGACAGGAATAATGTTTATTCCCTTTAGCATTCTACAAGAGATAGCCAGCGTTAGTGACATTACCAACTGGTGTTTTTAGCTGACAGTTCCTGATTACACCATCACGAGATGCCTCATAATTCTTGATGATAGGATGTTTTACAGATTATTTTTGCTCCATTTTATATAATAATATTATTTGTCTAAATAATTATTTTGAAAATCTAGCGATGTTATCTTCAGGCCTTTTATGACCTTGTCATTATTATCCGTGTTTTTTAAATCATATTATTTTTACAGCTCTCTGTATTTCTTAGCATCATGTTGCACACACAACTGCGTTTTTCCTCTAACCCAAACACGCAAGTTTTCATGGAATGGGAGAGTGTTCAAAATATTTTGAGCGATTTGGACATCCAACATACGAGATGACCAGAGTATCGCTAAATGGACCGTTACCAGATTTTGACCTGACTGGACTCGCTTGAATCGAGTATTTTAAATTTGCCGAAGATCTTCAACCGATTTTTTATGTCTGATTTGGCAAACATTTTCCAGAAGAAAAAAATGTGGTTACCAACAGTATTATTACTATATATGCTAGATTTAAAATTACTGATATCGTTGGATGTAACTGAAGCAATCATATCATATAGTTCGCAGAAACAAGTTTGGTTACCACAACAAGAGAAATATTATGATGATGAAAATCCTGATATAACTGATGTTGGGAATAAACTCGCAACAGATCTTGGCATAAAAATAATCGGTAAATTCACCCAAGAAGGATCATATGATCATAAACGACATTGTACAAGAATAAATTTAGATGATGCTAAACTCTATTTTATAATTGCTGATACAACGAATAGAAACAAATTTATACAGGATTGCTAGAATAACTAAATATCGGTACTTGTGCATCATGGGGTGAATAGAAAATAAAACAAGAAAATATACTTAATTATTTTGAATCCGCCGACGTTGAAAAAAAGTATATTTATTGCCAAAAAATCAAATATTAAAATTGTCATCTGTGCCATCGGTTTCTTATCCTGCAGCTAGACAAAAAACAGTTTATCTCAATGGGCCTGGTGATTCTGGTAAAACAACCCGTGTGATTGAATTATTTCGGAATTTTGATATAGTTGTATTAACACCTACACACAGACTCGCAAGAGAAATGAAAGAAAGAAATATTAAATCATGTACTTATCACAAATTCTTTCGATGGAAGAACTCATGAACAAATGGGCGAGAAATATATTCCAAGGATTATTGTTTGGGATAAACTATACATCGTTTCATTAGAAACGTTAAAAATATTTCTTGATTGGTTATTGATAAAAGAAAAACTGCTGTTATAACGTGTAGCGATCATGGTCAACGACCGCCTTTTCTTGGATTGTCTCACATAAATGGCTGGAAAAACTTGTGGATTATTATGAAGAAATAACTGATGATCATAGAGCGCTTGATCCAGAATTAAGAGAGTTTAAGAACTTAATCAGACTACAACCGGCTGGATAAACAAATCAAATCCAGCTCGGATATTTTCTCGAGGCAGACACAAAACCACAGACGTGAGTTATGCTACTCAGCGATATACACAAATACCTAAAGTTATCAGAGATAACAGCAATATTTTAGTTGTGTTCAATGGAATCAATTACACATACTCTACGAAATATTCATCAGACCTGGTGTTCCGTAGACATGGATATGATTAAGTTCAAAAAACTTCTTTTCAAAAGCACAATCTGCTCCACACGGATTTATAACAATAAATTTACATGATCCTCGATCGAGATATCGTATAGGTCTTGATACAATTTTGGTTGAGAGACTGATATAACAATTATTTAATTACTCCACACCCACACATCAGCAGAAAGGGTGCGACCACAAATAAGTGTGAGGTGAGTAAACAAGACATTACAAATTAAGAAAAACACGAACGACAAATAAGAGTAACAAAATAAACTAACCCAATTAGAAACATTCTCGATCAGTTAGAGGCTTTGTTTTGACGTCATTGACCTTATATTTTTAATTTTCATAGGAAGCTTTATTTGTCAAAAATGGACCTTCCAGCAAGTGGTCTGAACACCCTCTCTACTTCTACCTGAAAGATTATATTCATTCTAAATTTATAATTTTACTTATTATTACGCATCATCCTATAGGATCCATTGATAACACTTGTAATTCTACGTGGTATGTGTTTGTAACTTTCTTTATTCTCTCTGCATTGTTTTGTATCAGAGGCATCCAAAATAAGTGTATTTCACTCAGAACTAATTACTGGGTCACCTGCAAATGGGTCTGCAACGCACGAATGCTTCTATCGGTGTCTAGTTTCCAACATTTTTGGGAGTATGTGGGCTTAGTTATCAATTTACGGATTGGTCCATGCAGGCAAAGCGATGGGGGCCTCTAAATGCAGGCAAAGAGATGGGGGCCCTAACCAGCTGAAGTATTAATAATCTGATTTGGGGTTAAATTAAAATGTCTGCAACATGTATAATAATATTCATTCTCCGCGTGCATAATTTTACTTCATCTTGTTACGCATCCACCTGTAGGATCCAGGGATAAACTTTCCACTCTGTTTTGGTATCTATTTGTAACTTTCTATATTAACTTCTATATGCTTAGACTTCTATCAGATGATTTCAGAGTGACCGTGTATTTAAATGAAAGGTAAATTAGTGGTGTCGCTTTGGGAATGTGTCTGCTACGCATGGATGATTAAAATGGCGGCTAGGTTCCAACCACTTTTTGGGTGCGGGTGGGGGTGGGGGTGGGGCCGTTTGTTCATGAGGTATTGCATTCTGCGCGGGTAATTAAGACGATGTGTGCAGATATGAGTTCAATTCATCTTAATAGCATCAGATTAAATGCCTGCATGGTAATCCTTTTTCTCCTTATATAATTTCACTAAATATTATATATAATCTGTACGTCATGGCTTGAATTGCTGTTTATGTATTGACATTTACATTTGGACTGGTTTTGTGTCAATGCTATTTAGTAGCAGAAGGAAGGGTGGGGCCGACCCCAAAAATGGAGACTAAAATTTTTTTGTTACTCATCAATAAACCCTCCATTGAGGAATCAATCAGAGGCTTCTATGAACAAAAAGACAAAGCAAATTTCTCGCGAATGACCTGAATTTATACGAGACTCACAGAGCCACCAATACTGTAATTCTGACCCAAATAACATAGCAAAAGGAGGTGCCCGCGACCAGGAATATTGACGTTGGATATCTCTTAAGTATTAGGCAATTTATATTTATCATTTGTTTAATCGCTCAGTGCGAACTTTTATTCAGAGGATTTTTTCTTTTTCCATTTTTTTTCCATTGTGCGTGAACACAACCCCCGGTGAATCGCTAAGTGCGAAACGAAATATTAGAGATTCAGAGGGTTGTCTAGGCTGAAATTCAGTTTCGTAAATTTATGGTCAAGCACTCACCCCACCCCCAAGTGAATCCCGGGCGCTTTAAGATGAAACGCACTTGGGGGATCAGGGAGGGTCAGGCGAGTTGCAGATGTTAGTTTTTTTTACAATTACCCAATTAAACATATTTCATCATTTTTCGATCCGTCGAGGGTTTCCGCATTTATAATAGTATCTGTCGCAAACACCGCGTTTTGGACTCGAACTTATGAAGTTATTTTGCACCTGTCGATAGTTTGTCTAAACGCTTTTACCAATTTGGCCACTGTCCCACTTAAGAATATATGGCTAAACTGTTGAGCTAAAATGAGATCCAGGTGGCTTATTGTATCTGGAAAAATACGTTACATTACTGTAATATAGTAAACCCATGTATATCTGCTGACTTAGTGATCTGTAAATAAATCTTTGTTGTAATAATAATAATAATGAGTGATGCTGCGTTATTATGGAATCTCATACAGCTAAATTAGCACTACAACGACTTAATGCAATTAAGAAGTATCTTCCAGTCCGTGATTCTGTCAAGCAACAGTTACAACAACGCCAGGAAGCTCATGTGTAATTTATAGAGGGTACATAACAGTTATTTAAACCAACTGTACAACCAACCAAACAAATTGTTACAGTGACTGAGGCAGCACAAAAACTCTTGAGACATTACCTGCTGATATTGATACATATCTTCAACAACCACCACCACCACCTGTTCAACCACCACCACCAGTTCAGTCACCACCCGAAATTCGACCACCACCACCAAAAGCTAAAACCAAGATAATATATAAATTTACCGAGAAAGGTATTGGAGTTATCAGGGATCCAGACCAAGTATTTGAAATTGCTGCATTTGGGTATGGTGCTAGAGATCGATACGTAAACCCTGAACATATTTAGTCTTAAACTTGCCGATTGGGTCAAAGATGTATATCGGATTGCTGCTAATGCTCAGCAAGGCATAAAGGACGACAATAATGTTAAAATCTTTTTAAAAGCAGTAGAAGAATATTCTGCAAGAGAAGAATTGGAAAGGGAAACACAGCAAAAAAATTGATGCGTCGACTCGAAAAAGGAGAGGAAAAAGACTAAAAACTAAGCCTAAAACAACGAAGAAACAGAAAAAGCAGCGTAAAGGGCGCCGGCGGCAGCCATTTCTCCAGAACCATATGATGAACCAGAACCAGAACCATATGATGAACCACCTGAAGGAGCACTTTGAAGTGGCCTTAGCACTCGCGATCGACATTGTAGGAAACACGGCGGTAATATGATAACTGAATCGCCGGTTATTCAGGATTCTGATCGGTGGAAGACGAGCCGGCAACAATTCCCACGAAATTATCAATGAGGCGGCTGCTATTTGTCAGCGTTTATTTATCGATCGCGTTATGGACAGTGGTGTCTATCGGGCGCTGATCGATTAAATTACCGACGAGTATTATAGTGAGTGATCGATTAGAACGGAGATAACAAAATAACATGATTACATGTATACACAATGCCCAACGTAGACCTGAAAGCATCATGGTAATAAATTCACGATTACCTGTTTACAAAGTGATCCACGGAGATGGACTCGGCGATTTGATTCAATGTTTATTCAGATGGAAAGCCCCCAAAGCAATTCCGATTGTAAAACAATTCGGTATAAAACAATTGAAGTTGTTCGCGATAAGGGTATTGGCACTGTTGGTAATCTTGCTGGTAAAGCATTTTCTGCGGTCAAAGACAGACTCTCACGATTAGTACGACGAAAACCACAGCCAATAAAACTGCCCAGCACCGAAGTGATGCCACCAAATGTCAGCAAAATAATAAATCTAGCAATAAATGAGCGGTTGAAAGAATTAGATGGAGTTCCGTCACTGACAAAACAAGCCTCCGCCGAGTAAGAAAATAACATAACCGCAAACATAATAGTCCGTTGTCATCGCTGCTCAACCACTTATTGATCGGTGTTAGAATGCCGTTTTAGACAGCAGCGAATATGATAAAAATGTTCAAACGTGTATCTGATCCATTATTTGACATGTACGCACCAGTACTCAAGGATGAGTCTGTGCGTGATTATCAGTATCATTTTTATAAAGCACGAGAACCAAACCAATGTGGACGAATCGAAATACAAGTCCATGATACATCCAGTTATTTCCCGCCCGCCGATGCATTTACTGAAGTTCAGGGTAGATTTTTTAGTGATAACAACAATCCCTACGCTGAAAATGACCATTGAGGATTTGTTAATAATGGTGTTATGGCGTTATTTCAAAGTGGGGTGTATATGATTGATAGTAGAGAAATAGAAGTGTGACGCAATTACGTCGATGTTGCTACGATAATACCCGGTCTTGCAAGGTGTTCTGATGATTATTCAAGATCTGGTCCATTAATGATGTTCTCAAAGGATATTACTGGCCATCCTGACCATACACAGTGTGAGATGAGACGATCAATAAACTTTGATGGCAACGATGACGCCGACGTAGTCCCGGTACTCCATGGTGGCAATCCAGAAGTTAACTTGGGATTTGCGGCACGGCGATCTCAAATTGACGCTCAAGGTAGATTCAGCTGTGTGATGCCGTTGTCGCATGTCTTTAGATTCTGCAGACATGTTAGAAAAGTTATTTTGGGGGCCAAACATGCAGATGAGTTAGTCCGAAAGTCCACTGACAATCTGGCGAGATAATGCTGCAGATGCTGGTAAAGTAATACTAACAAAACTTGCGTTGTGGATGGCAGCAATGACTCGGTCGCTCTCAAAAGAAGCTCAGTTGTTATCGTTCATGGATAATGGTGGCAAATCAACGTTGTCATGGCTGACAATGACCACAGACCAAGTTACATGCACAGAAAATTCATTTGTTTGGCAGATAGCGTCTCAACAGGGAATTTCAGGACCACGACATATATTCATTGCGTTTCAAGGTAACACAGGATTAGAAAATCAAGAAAGAAACCCGATGGTGCTTGATAGATTAGCTGTGTCTACGATTTCGCTTAGAATAAATGAACATCAGGAACCATCTGAAGACATAATACTGAATTACGAACAAAACAACGTAGCAATGGCGTATCATAGTTTGATGAGATTTATGGGGAGTGATTAGAATGTTGATTCTGGTTTGCAGATATCTCAACGTGATTTCTCAACGCTGTATGCAATCTATTATTTCGTACTGGAAACCTAGAATTCTTCAGACAATCTGTCGTTGATATACATCTCAATGTTACTCTGACACCCGGTCAGATTAATAAAATCCGCATCGAAGAAGAATTATGAAGCAAACATAACTCTGAAATCAGCTACGTTGCAGGGCCCAAATAAATTATCGTTGACTGAACGTCAACTCAAACACTACAATTACGCCAAGAAATCAAGAACTGACGTTCGACTTAATCTTTTTGCGAATGCGATCAACGACACAACAAAAACCGGCGGTATATTTCCGTGTCTAGCAGCGTTACCAGAGCTAATTCAGCAGCTGCTCTAGCTGTTGAAAAAGCAGCTGACCTTGGTGCCGTTGAAACAGCTGCCTGTATAACACTGAAAAAATCAGCAGGTAACGGCATAAACACCTAAAAGAGGGACGCGTTATAAGATTACCAGGAACGTGGTAAGTCAAGGTCTGAGACTGCTGGGGGAGGGGGGTCACTAAATTCCCAATGTTCAATTTTGATATCCTTGATGCTTTTTGGCGATTAAACATAAAAAAAACTTCAGAGGTGTTTCATGCGTAATTAATTACCGGTAAAAAGAACTCGTGTTGAAACTGGTATCTTTAATCTCGATGGACATTACAGACCAGGAACTCATTGTGTTGCATACGGTTGATCCACGTGGAGTTGTTTATTTTGATTTGTATGGATTGGCACCACCGAGAGAATTATAGTGGCTTACCGATCTGGAGTTCAACATTACCAACACAGACAATAACAGATCTGCCAATATGTGGTCCAGAAGTTCTTGCGGTACTTAACGCGTTGTCAACGTCATCACGGACCACTGACAGTAATCTGCCGTCTCATAAAGTCGTGCATGAGTATACCGCACGTCGTTTTAAATAGGTTAATGATTTATAATGTTAGATCTGCTAGAGGAAAGCCCCAATGTGACATTAATTTATCCAAATACGCAACACGAGATGAACTTACTGATCTTTTGCGTCTCGCCGATGTTGACCAAAATGAGGTTGTTGTTTTTCAGGATCAGCAAGGACGGTTAAAGGATGAGCAATATCACATATATTATTTTGTGAGTTCCGGGCGCAACCGAAGATAACTTCGTGGTATTTACTAAACCGGTCAAGTTAAAGAATCAAGGAAATCATTTCTAACAATCGAGGAGAAGATTGCTGCACGTATTAGAAGAATTGGAGACATAATGTATGGCGATCTCAACATGAACAGAAATACAAGTATCAATGCGAGAAAAAGAAAACCAAAATCAGACGATGATGTGGCAAAAAGAAATACGTGAAGAAAAACAACACCACGATCCGAAATGAGATCAGTAAGTATGTTGCTAAAGCCGGTGATGCAATGACTGGCGATCTGAACATGAACGGAAATATCATTGCTAATTTGGGAGAAGCAGAATCAAACGATGACGCTGAAACGAAGAAATACGTGTACAACACCAGCAGCCCGATGATGACCTGGTTAAGGACAATTGATGCTGGAATGACCACATTCAGAGCTGAATATAGTAATTATATAACCGTGTTTACGAATTTTCGAGGAGTAATAAGTATAATCTTCAACGGATTATTTGGGGTTTTCAATTTCATATATATTAGTCTCACTGAAATTTGCACACGACTTAATGAAATCGCTGAAAAAATCTAATTTATTCCAGATAGTGTTATTCTTACAATTCCGCTCATAAACTCGGCATACACAGTATCTTCTGGATCGGTAACATGGTCACAACAAAATAACTCCATTAAACTTACCGCTCAGGTCACTGAAGTATAGAGGCTCTCTGTGTTTAGTGCTGCGACATTTAGGATATTCACCACATTTCCATGGAGTTATTCAACCGATAGATTTCCTGGAACCGTGTCTGTCGTATTAAATCAAAATGCTGAGGAAATATTCGTACTATAACCAGCAGATAAGGTCTTAACCGCAACGACATATTGTTGGTGTCTGGAATTCGTAGCGAAAAACACCTCAGTTGGAAACAGTATATCCCATGATGAATCCCACACAATCCTTTCGGTATAATTAAGCATGTGCGTGGAAGCCATCGCTGAAAGAAATCATAGACGAACACATAAAACAAAATCAAATATCGCAGACGAATCATCGTCATCGACAATATTGTGTACGCAGTTTCTTCACTGGTTGCTGAAACAGCGACGTTAATCGGCACATTATCGGCGACGCATGTTAATCCAGCCCGTGGTTGGAATCGGCGTCGTTGCTGTTGTCGGTATAGCTGGTATACTCAATATTATCGCGAAAAATATCTATATGTGCCAGTAAAAAATGCAAGAACACACGGAAATAACTTACGCTGCTACATATGCGTGTATAAATATATCATCGATACTGTCAGTGGGGTTAAACGATGGTGCAATATCAGACAATGAATTTACCTCATTTAGGGATATTTATTCTCGATATCACAAGAACGCCAATACACTGTTGTGGGCAACAATTTTGCCAATGTTGCCGGTGCCATATTGAGAATCCGCCGTATAGACAATAATGACCGCAGAAATAAGCACACGACTGGAATAGATCATCGCTAACACAACACCGGCCACTACCACAATGATATCAGCAAAATCAACACAGCAAGAATTCGATATTGGTTTACCGGCTCCGATAAGAGTTCTTAATGGTCGGTCACTTGAAATCGAACTGGCACAATTACAATTTTATTTTAGTTGGCCAAATATCAGAGACAAATCATTTGATAGATTAGACGCTAACAGCTCACTGGTATTCCCGCATAAAACTGCAACTGATGCAGCTGGTGGGCAAGAATCAATCTGGGAAATCGTTACCATCCCAACAGGATCATATCAAATCGAACAAATCAGTGATGAACTTCAGCGCATAATTAAATCAAAAGAATCGAAGATCGCTATCAAGGTGCACGAGCCCACGCTGAAAGCCGTAGAAATATCGACGCCCGTTTTACGCCGTTGACATATATAAATCGTCGATCAGAACCATGCTGAAAGAGCCGTTGGAAGCGCCGATTTATGCTAAAACACCTCCACCACAACGATTTGATTACTTTTTGGGCAAACATACAGAAATAAAAACTCCAGAGCTTAGACAACATATTCAGTGGATGATTTGGATAGAGCGACATAAAGAAAAACTTGATCAATACGGTAATATAGTGATAACTTTGTTAGATACAGACAAAAACATCAGGAAAGTTCTGGAGGAGATGGGGAAGATGAGGCAGACAATGTTAGAAGAGGTCAAATATATACAGAATGGCATTATGATGATGTAGCATTGACGGAATCAGAATTGGAAATAAACCACAAATTAGGGTTTTGTAGCAAATCGTTTACCGATAAAATAACGCAGGAACATAAAAGTGCACAGAGCGATCTAAGAGGGCTTTTTGAGCGGTATATTATTGAATATCCGAATGATAATCTCAAACAGGAAATAGTTAATGTAGTATGATATATGAGATTGGTGGATGCAGAATTTTTTAAAATCCTGTGTTATAAGCAGCAATTGACAAGAGTCATAGTTACATTTTACCCCAGGGCGAATACAAATAGCTATTTCTCGATCATTTTAAGATTACCGAGATACAAATATCTATGCTCAAAACTGCCCGGTTTGGATATCGATAAAATGAAGCAGGAACTCGAATGCATACTTGACGAATATACTCCGAAAATTATTGCGACATGGTAGATATTACGGAGCCCTACAGATATTTTCCTATATAATAACGATTCAACAGGTGGTGTTCGTCTTGTAACGTAGGATATTGTCAACATCACGTCGGCGATTTCTGTAACTCTAATCTGTGACGCAGTCGACGGAGGGTATATCTCGTCTGGGCAAGCATTACAAGGGCAGATTCAGCAAGGATATGTTATTTACAGTTTTTCTCCAGATGTTCCATCGGGTCATTTGATTGTGTCGGTGCCCGTTAGTCCTGTTTATTTACGATGTCATAATCCATAGATGTCACGAATACGTTTTCATCTAACCGACCAAGGTTGTAATTTATTTGACACGCGAGGGGATGAATTGACTGCTAGTTTGTATGTGAGTGACAGACCATGAAGACTCTAGGCCAGTGACACAAAAAAGCAAATAATAATAATAATTTGTTTGCTGTTATTTCTTATTTACTAGCTCAGTTTGTTTTGGTACCGGTAACGTTGCTATTCTGGATTCCTTGGCTGATTCTGCGTGAATCTTAATAGACAGGCAGGTTTAGTTGTCTCGCACGTGCACTTAGTCCCGCTCGAGTTCCATATTGTCGAGACAAATCTGATCGTATTTCCTCAATGGCGCTTGCCAATGGAACAAATTTATCTACATCAAGTTGTTCGTGTAAATTCGTCAATGACAATTCAATTTCGCGATCGAGTAATTTGATGAATCTGTACTGTTAGTGTATATTTCCCTCTTAACTTCGCTGCCGTATCATCTCAAAATCGTCGTTGATTTTTTTCAACATTGAAGTGGACTGCGAGACCATCTAGCTGCAATTGTTCGATCGAAGAGATAACGTCGTTAATGTTTGCAACATCTGTATTTCTTTAATAAAAGATTTTATCTAGACCAATTCGATAACGTGTTACTTTATGGTGTAGCCTTATCGTGATGAATCCATGGGACGTTTTCTGAGTATGTGCGAGGAAGTTTTTAAACTTACCTATGTCCATGTCGCCGGGACCCTATGTCGCATGAATATTTCGAAGCGTATGTGTATCAATCCCGTTAAAAATAACCAACAACTTACAGTTATCTCTAATTACAATGGGAATCTAAGTATACCACTGGGTGACGTAAATAACGACTGTTTTTATGTCTACCCCGTGAAAATATTCTGGCTGGATTTGCTTGTTTGTCAATCATGACATCATCGTAAACTACTAGATTGCTTATATCCCCCTTAAGATCCTCGATTGACGGCGCTTCATCGATGTCTGTGATAAATTCCATAACATCGTGTTCGGCCACTGCGGGTTCATTAAATTCTTTAGGTACATTATAGCATCGTTGGTCATCCACGGATGGCGCTACTAAACAAAGTTTGTTCCATTTAAGCCACCTTATTATCAGATTGAGCAACAACTGAGTATTACCCAACCCAAGTGGACCAACTATAATAGCTCGAATGGAATTTGGTAACACTGGATGGTGCTTGATCGGTGCTTGCTCATATGTCGCTGAAAAGTCAAGCACGTTCATATTGTACAGTTATATTATTATTTATAATTATGAGTTTATATTGTGTTCGATGCAAGACAGTCACTGGTAGAAACTTTCTGAGAGCAACTACGTTGCGAAATAACACGCTGGCATATACAGGCAAATGGGTAAAATGCGGCACACAAAATATAAATTTGTGAGTATTCATGTTTCAGCAGCTAGTGGTAATATTGCCATAGCACTTGGGAAATCACTTGGAACGCCATCCCTGGGGAAATGAATCTTCTATGATATAATTATTGTGGTCTTGGAACTCGCCTTAATATTATATTTGACAAAAAAATCAAGGTAAACCGGGCGAATTTCCGGTAAATGTGATTGATCAAGCGTGCCATATTCATGATGTCGTGTATACAAATCCAGATATACAGCAACGAGATATCGCGGATGTCAAGTTAATTCACATGCTGATTTCGATAAAGAATTAAAAAAATACGATAATTACTCGCGAATTGGTTGATAAGAACGCGATGAAAGGTACAATAGTGTTAGGAGCTGGCAATTATACACCAACAATGACATAATGGAGTCGGATTATTAAAGTCCAATCGGATACTGGAGAGGTACAGCAGCAATTAAAACACACGCCGATTCAGCAGGTTTCACACGAGCTGCAGCCACAGATTGGTTTTATCTTCCACTAACCAAAACAATTTGACAATGACGGTTTAATGTCGGCACACCCAACAAAGTTCATCAAGCAGATATATAGTTTTTACTACATGACGTGCGTAAACGGCACACATACATATACTCGTTGGCTGTCATAGATGTTGCAAGTAGATACAAAGATGCTGAACCGTTATCGACTAAAACAACAACTGAACTCTCAGCAGCGTTTGAACGAATTTATGCGCGAGGACCATCGCACTGGACCCAATTGCTACATGTTGATCCTGACAAAGAATTTATCGGTTCAGTATCGACGCTGATGAAGCAACAAGTTAAGATCAGAGGTGGACACACCGCAGGACATCGCGAACAGGCAATCATTGAGCGGTTTAATCAAACACTTGCACACCGACTCTTTGGACATCAATATGCCAATGAATTACTACACGTTCAGGACAGATCTCGAAAAAAACACATCACGACAAAAATCACCAAATCTTTTACAACAACCAGTGTTGGGTAGTAAAGATACAGTGAGGTATTTATATGAAGCTGGTGAAATTGAGGGCGGTGTATCAAGAGAAACCGATCCCGTGTGGAGTGTAACAGCACATAAAATTTCACGCGTGGTAATATCTACTACGCAGCCGCCAATGCATGGATTAGATTCAACAGCTCCTCAACGTGGATTTGTAAGTAAACAATTACAGGTAATTCCTGCAAACACCCAGTTACCACCAGATTGGATACGGCGTCGCAGACTTTAACAAGAGTCATACGCTGAGGATCGAAGATCCTCTACGTCTGTTACATTCAAAACATGTCAGCGAGACATTTTCACGTGAGACTACTTTCGATTCTGTCCACGGTAAATTGTTGCATGTCTTTGAGAATATATTGCCACAACACTATTTTATTTCAGCAGGCGCAATGATTATTTTTGTCTTTGTTTCATTGTCATTATAAATTTATCATCAAGATCTAACTGGCGTCATTGGTTTTTTGGGGGGTTTTTTTGTCATCTCATGCATAATTTGTCGATTTTTTTTGTCACTGCGTTGATAATTCCTGGTGACTTATTTGTTGTTTGTGACACTGTTGGAAGCACCAACACGTAGACAACCCTGTGTAACTGAGATATTTTTGTTACTCTAGACACAGCCAGATTAAATAAATTTGACCAGTATATGCGATCATCGACAATCCAGATAACGGTGTCTGATATTGTTAATCCCTGAGACGAATGGATTGATATTGCATATCTCAGAGTCCAGCATGATGGGTTTAACGGCAACGCCTGTTGTACAGCCTCTTCTGGAACCTAGACGATATCATTAAGAACAAGTTTTTGTTTTCTGCATACTCTTTTCGCCACTGAAATATCAATGAGTATATTTTGCCGGAGTGTATTTGTTGGTCGATAACATAGCGGGACTTGCTGAGTTATAGATTTTTCCTTGTGAAGCTAAAATAATTTACTAACATTTTTCCTGGATACATCTATTTGATCATTAAGGCGACATAAGTTCCGGAAATCTGACGTTGAAGTCTGTAAAATTACGGTACGTAGCACTTCGCACTGACTTTTGTCAGGTTGTAATCTGATTAACGATTTCACTTGTCGTAGTTGTTCATCCTGTGATCGATGGTCGTACAGAACTTCTTCATAGTGGCTAACATAGTTGATCAAGCATTCATGCGGTGATTTGCATGTAAACGGCGGAGGCTGTCCATGATAGCAGACACGTGATAATTGCGGTAGATTGGGTTGATAACCAGTCAAGAAATGTATGTAATGTTTCTTTGGATACTATACAAATCTCATCCCTGATAATTATTCTCGGGATATATTTCTCACCCATTCGTTCTTGCGTCCATGAATTACCTCGCCATCTAAAGAAGCTATGATACATGCATGCGTTGACACCACGTTGCCTCATCTCCCTGGCAAGCCGGTAAGTTGGTGTCAACACAATCATGTCGGAGTTTTTTAAATAATTCTATCGCACGTGTTGTTTTACCAAAACCACCTGGACCATTCAGATAGACAGTGCTATATCTCGTGATTGGATTGTTTCTTGACGTTGATTATGCAATGTGCGATACATCATCGTTGCGATAATAAATATCTGGTGATTGAACGTCAGCGAATTCAGAATATTTACATATTTGTTTGTGTTTTATCCGCCATGAACCCCAACCAGAAACACTGGCATTATCTATAAATGGCTCGAGAAGGTCCATGCTACAACGACTAATATAAAAAGAATCCGTGGCGACTGTAACAGTGTCATTGGGAAATCTGTTGATCATCGATAATAGGATTATTGACGAGTATGCTAACATAGATTATCTCAAATGTGTAAACTGAGGAGAATTGCCTTCGTAGTAACTAATGATCATGCCAATAAATATACCGTCGTGTGTTGTTGCATTTCTCCGTGAGACCAGTCTACCTTGCGCCGCTGTGTCCTTGATGACAAAATCTAATTCGGTTGGATCCATGATTACTCTTGTACAACGATGTGCATTATTGAATGATGAACACTGAGTAAATGTGCCAATAATTTTTCTGCAGATATCTTTATCGTGCTGTGGTAGCCAAATAGATTTTTTTTGTTTGTACAAAATTATCGCAGAGGTTACAGTTTATGATGCGAGAATCTTGGCATCGAGCATGTGTCGTAATAGCACTACTGGAGCCAAACCACGCTGATTTTGTGCGCAACAGTCGTTGATATTGTTTAAAGTGTCTACCAAACCAAATTGGTATTACAGAATGAATACTCGCTGAAAACTCGAATGATTCAATCTCGGAAAATCCAGTAAGCTCGATATTTGTAGAATCCCGTTTATTGCAACTCGTTTTCGTTTCATGTGTTGGGTGCCTGAATCGTTCGAAATAACGATGCCACTCGCGAAGTCCAAGAAAATCAACAGGATAAGCAGCGACCTTTTCAACAGAAATCATATTGAATGTGTAAGATTTTATGTTCCAAAGACCACCATAGCCAAACTCAGCACAATATTGTGATACATCATCAAGAAATTCTTTTTGGACACTATTTATTTTTTGTTATATTTTACCAAATTTTGTTTCATATTTTGTTGGAGTGATTCCTTCAAATAAAGAACCCCAAACGACAGAAGAAACTGATCAAACTTTGATTCATCCGACTCAGAATAATCTCCGTAAAATAGCCAGACCAATACAGGGTCACACTTAATTATGTTGTAAATTTCTTCATAGTTATCTCCGTCATAAAATTGAATTATTCTCTCTCTTTCTCTCTCTCTCTCTCTCTCTCTCTCTCTTGGAAATTTTGTCACCGAGACAGTCCATGGATGGGAATTATTATTATATATAGTTATTGGAGCACCCTTTAAACGTTATTTATCAGAATTGTACAAAATCTCATTGGTTAATGATTTTACAATTATTTCAATCTTCAATGTTTTTATTTTCTAAAATAACCACGTCATTTAGTTTAGCTCCATTAATAGAAGAGTTTTTTAAGTTATTTGGGTTTTTTCAATTCTTGATTCTGTAAGTCTGTTTCCACGTTTGCAGTTTACAAAATGTTCCTTGACACGTTGAGCAACGCAATTTAGCGAGCCTGTTTTCATCGAAGCAAGAGTAGCAATGTCTGGCTCATTCAAACGACAAAGCTCTTAAACATCTGCGGTAACTGGATATGCGTTATTGTAGTATGGTTTTTCAATTCCGGCGAAAATACCTTGCCGTGATTCCTTAACAGAGTCAAGTTTATCACAAATAATCGAAGTCGGACCTTATTCGCGGATATTTTCTGCAATAAATTTTATTTTAAATATGTCTTTGCTGTCATCAACAAGATTATTAATAACAGTAGCCGCTCGTTTATCATTCACGGTGAAATCAATAAAGATTCCATCACCATCAAATTTAAATATTGAAAAAACACAAGACGCACCATCATTGATAAATTCGTTCTTCGCCAATTTAATAAAATCATGCAACTGTAGTTGTAATGGTATTTGATTCTTATTTCTGGTTAATATATCTTGATCAAATCTAGCAGTGTGTTGTGGTTCAATCTCCAATAATCTTTTTCGTTCTCGTTCAAAAAACTTGTCTCTGCTCTTCTTTGGATCTGTTGTGTTAATCTCTCAATTTCACTCTCGGTTAATAACGATTTTATTTCATTTCGTAATGTTTCTTATGCCATTTTCGACTTTGGGAAACCTAGGTTTTTCCAGTTAGACTAAAATACTGTTCTTCCAGTTGTTTTGCAACGGTAGAATTAGTCACTGCTGGTATATAATATACTTATATAATATACTTTCTCTAACATAATATAACTTTTTTCAAATTAGACAAAAATGATATACTATAATTATGCCGACAGCAAAAATTACCTGCAGATGGTTAAGGATCGGATCAGTAATTCCTTGTAGAAAACCCTGTCGCGGAGATTATTCTAGGGTTCACATGATAAATGTCAGACTTGGCAGTATCGACCCAAAACCATGTTTGATATGTGGGGTGAAGGTGAAAGGAAAAACAAAGTTATGTGTCGCTTGTGAAGGACGAAAATGTCGCTCGTTGAAAAGATATTTTCAGATAATGAACGCTGATAATAACGTAAAACTAAAAGACATGCGAGACTACATAAAGAGATACAGACATCAAAAATAATATTATTCCATGCTCATTTTTGGCCGTTAACTTTACATTGTCAAAAGCATTCAGTATTTTACGATATTCAACTCGCGCGGACTTCATATTGCACTCATAAATAAATTTATTTCTATTGTAAACAAACAATGGACGTAGACGTCAGCACTTTTGATTTGTAAACAAATCACTACACTCAAGTAGTAGGCGCTTTACGTTTTGATTTATTAAATTTGTTTCTGAATGAACTAAAGCAGATGTTTAGTGTACTGCCACATACGAGCTGCTTTGCTACATTCCGCGTTAAATTTTTGATGCAGTGTTTCGGATTTAGGCGGGCGGTAGACGCCAGATTTCATAAAATTGCTGGGTATCTAAAATAACAAGTGACAAGGCATAAACTGACTCCTGTAGCTAGTAATAAGAATCACAAAAATATACTTACAATTTTACAGCCTGAATTTCCTCAAAATGTACTTTCTTAGTTCTGCAAATCCGAATTACAGGAGCCATATCATGGGTTCATTACACATTTCAAAATTATACTGTAATTTCGACTGTATTCCAAGTGCAATTAAATCCTCCTTACTGCACTCGAAATGAAATAAACATTAAATTCCATAGCGTCTTTATGATAATTGCAATTGAAAGACTTCATATTTTCCCACATTAAGATTTCAAACATTCAATGACAGATCAGAAACACCTTGCAGATCTCAACACGCTTCTCCCTCGCTGCTTCTATCCGATGTATTTCATGGGAGAATTGGCACAAATAATCTAGCCCATAATTACGAAATTTCGTAGAATCGACAAAAATACCAAAATATATTCATTCTAGATCAAACACCATTTTCTTCCGCAAGTTATGTCTAGCGCGAGACTAAGTTCAAATTTATCTGGGCGGAGTTATGTGCACAGTAATAATGTTGTTTTTGTGTAATGACGAATCTGCGATTGTGTATTTAGTTTGGAATACGGCATGCATTCAGTTACTTTGTTTCTTGTAGTGTATTTTTGTTTATATAATTAAGCTTTAGGTAGAATAAGAAAATGAGCATATAATAAAAAGGTTACTTGCATTTGTATGGGAAAATATAACCTCGTTTTGTCAGATGGATATACTGCACTCACAAGGTCGTGCAGTATTTCCATCCGAAAACTTTTTCATATTTTCCCATACAAATGAGGGAACATATAAATATCGTATTAGAATAAAATAATGGATAAAGCTGAAAACACTATTGATCTTGATGAATTTAAATATTATCCGATCTATGATAAATATGATGCTAACCGAGGTGGTGTCATCAGGAACTGTCGTCTCAAAAAACCTCTGGGAAATGTCAGTAAGATAGGGTACCTCCTTATTGGTATTGCGATTCCTGATGAAAACTAATAAACAATTATCTCTTTCACAAATTAAAAAACGCAAACACTTCATAAATATCACATTATGTTAACACATTTGTAAAATTAATGCAAGACATATTTCCCAGGGCCGACAAGAGGGGGATGGCAACCAGGGATATATCCACTGGGACCGGGGACCGTTAGGGGACTCGGGCCGAACAACACTTTTAAATTTTATAAAAGAAAATTTTTGTTTAAACAAGAACTAGGAGATGCGCGGGTGTTTCTTACACCAGTGCTCGTGATCGATCTCTACGGCCCTGTATATTCCAGAATATCTTCATTAAGTATCTAAACTTCAACTAACAACAATTCATATTTTAATTCAGTTGCTGTTTCGCTTTACACTTTACATGCGTTACTTTTACATTCGATGAGCAGCCCCTGCCCCCGGGCAATATGCCATACTGCCAGATAAGTACACATGTATTGTTTCATTAATTCATTCATTCGACCATTCCGGTGGCCTAGTGGTTAGAGCGTCCGACCATTCCGGTGGCCTAGTGGTTAGAGCGTCCGCTTCATATATGGGAGATCGCTGGTTCCAACCCCGGCCGATTCATACCAAAGACTTTTTAAAATGTTACTAACAGCTGCTTCGCTAGGTACTCGGCATTAAGAGGTTAGTGTTAGGCCTGATGTCAGGATAATGTGACTCGGTGGGACATCATGCTACATGCCTGGGTCATGATAACCCCCAATGCTTGACATCACTATGAACTGCCACACTGTGGTGTCGTAGAGATATGACTGAAGCTTTGTTAAAGCTACTTTAAAAATCCAAGAACACACCCGCACACACTCATTCATTCATTCATTAGTTTTCTGCAATCCTTCAGATTTGAGGCATCCATCTTTTCCATTCTTCTCATGACATCGATCTACGCTTCGTACTTCACATGAGTGTTCATCTTTGAGGTCATCCAGATGCATAATTCTTGGTTTCCCTCTTGGTTGCTTTTCATCCATTCTCTCTTCTATTAATTCTCTTTATGATATGTCCTATTCTTGGTTTCCCTCTTGGTTGCTTTTCATCCATTCTCTCTTCTATTAATTCTCTTTATGATATGTCCTATTCTTGGTTTCCCTCTTGGTTGCTTTTCATCCATTCTCTCTTCTATTAATTCTCTTTATGATATGTCCTATCCATCCTTTCTTCCTATCAATAATTACTAGCAACAATCTTCTCTTTTCATCTACTAAACTTAGTCCCTATTAATTTATTTTCATATCACTCCAGCAGACATTCTCCATGCGTCTAAAACTCCACATCCCAAAAGCCTCTAATCTTCCTGTTTCTTCCTTCTTAAGAGTCAAAGTTTTTGATCTTTACGATGCTACCAGGGTTTTGACAATCATCTTTTTCAAGTCTTTGTTAATTTTCTGCGTTAGTAATTCTTTCGTCTTGTTAAATACATCCTTCACCCTTCAAATTCTTGTTTTCACATCTTGTTCACGCCTTCAATTTTTTGTAATAACAAGAGATCCTCTATACCTGAACATTCTCACTTGTTCAACTTGTTCACGATCATTTGTGACATTGTGGTTTTTTTCCCCTCTTCTTTCATACTCTCATGAATTTGGTCTTTTTCACATTGTTTGTCATATCATACTGCACACAATTCATATTTACGGAGTCCATTACTTTTTGTCATCCATCTTCCGACCCGGCAACCATACTTTGGTCATCTGTAAATCTTACATCCTTCACGAGTTTTCGTCCAACTCTTACTCGTTCTTCTATTTATTCCAACGTCTTGACCATCACCATTTCTGCATATGTAGAGAATATTAAGGGTGATAAAAAACAGCCCTGCTTGACTCCACGTCCTATATGTCCTGATCCAGAATTAACGTTTCCTTCTCTAATTCTGCTTCTTGTTTACATGTAGAGATTGTGATGAGTCTCCCGTCTCTCCAGTCGATTCCAACCTTCTTCAGTATTTTCAATAGCTTAATTCAGTTTACTCTATCAATAGCTTTCTCATCTTGTGAGCAAACTTGTTTCCTTCCTTAGGATAATGAAAACGTTTAAGTCTGGATATGAGTTTAACATTAGATTACACAAGTAAAGTCGTTCTTAATATTGGCGAAACACATGCTTGGCATGCCTGAATTTCTAATATCGGCCAATCAGAAATGAGATTTCAGGAATTGAAGCCCTTCAAACAAAATCTCAAGCGAAAGATAAACAAATTAAAATACACAAACAGAACAGAAATACTATCGCTATTCATCCTAACTCTCTACCTAACTGATTTACTTTCTTAGTTAATTACTAATAGCTTTGTTGTTCTGTTTGTCTGTATTTATGTTTGTTTGTTTTCTTCTTCTGCCACTTTACAGAATGTTCAAACAACGAACGATTATGACAGCACCGACAAAAATATACATTAAGACCACATTTCATGATTTTATCGTCACTAGTCAACATATGTTAACAACTTTTCGCAGTTTCAGATGTGTCTTATCTCCCTACTACCCCGCCTACATACAGTCAATCGACGGTAGACCCATTACCTCCTGATATGCATGTAGATTTAAGACATTCTCCGGATGGACTTTCGGAAGCGATGTGACAAGGAATGTAACAAAACATCCATCTGATGTCCTTCAGAAGATATAGAACAACGAATTACTAGGACAGAAACCGTTCACCGGCTGACTATTAGAAGAGATAAGACAACGACTATACCAAGATGGAATACTCTCCACGGGCTAAATTATCAGAAAAGATAAAACAAGGACTTGCTAGGATGGAACACGTATACTGGCTGGCATAGTAATGAGAATGAATGTGCAATATACGGCTTGCGGGATGGTTTTATCCATTTATATTTACGTCAATCGGGTACATTTAAAATCGCTATCCGACCAGTGCCGTGGAGGAAGTTTAACATGCCCGGTATTGAGCAATGCCTTACAGCTCTGATTCCTTTTAATAAATGTTCTAAATCCAGCGGCAAGACAGTCGTGTCGATTCAATACGTAATTTGATGTTGCTTTGCTTGTATAGGAAGCGATTAAACAAACAAATGGTTAACACTACTCTGCATATGGGTATACAATATATTGGCAACATAAAAAAGAAACAGAAACAACTTTAAATCCTACTAGAATACAATTTTAGAACCAAATCAACGCTGAGTATTTGGAAGACAATTCATACCGTACCGCAAATTAGACTGAGAATTTAGTTACATTTTCTTGTATATTTTATGGGGGTGGGTGAGGTGCCTCTTCTAGAGACCAAATATGGTTTTGAAAACTCATAAATTATTTGTGTGTTATATATATATGCATTCATATATTATCGACATGGCAGTTGTGTCAATCAGGTATATTTTACTTTATTCGAAGGAAAACGGTTTGTCTTGGACTGACGAGATTTGCCTGGAACACCACAATTATATTTGTTCTGCATAAGAACTCATATAAAAGAAAGAAAATTACAGGTGGATAAGGAACACCAAATTTCGATGGAACTAAAATATATTATGATGTAATCCTTCAAACAGAAACCTAATGGAATCAATCATAAGCTTGAGCATTTTATCTAGCAGGCACCTAACAAAGTGTTAAAACCTAAATATAAAATATAGAAAAATATCCCAGACTGTGCTTCTATTTTTACATTCTCACATTTTTAAAAACTCCACGTCAGACACATGCTTTGGAAGGAAACCAACTCTATATGGTTGAATCCCGATCCTTTACCTATAACCTCGTCCTAATGAAACACTTAAAATCAGTATTATAACATCTCGCACCAAGACTGAACATTCTAACATATGGCTCATGAAAAAAGTTTACAAGGAAAGAATTTGTATCCTATATTATCAACAAATACAATCGTCCTAATTGGGAAAACCCACAAGTAACAGAATGTCATCAAGTTAATGTGCATTCCAAAATTTCCATTGAAATAGTACAAAAATATCATATAACATTTATCAGTACTTCGATGTACACAAAATATATACAAACTCTAACAGATATTTCTGTACAGAATATGACTATCTTAAGCCTTTGCAATAACACTTAATATGGCTTACCAATGTACAATAAATTATCATCCATAAATTGCCATCACACACGTACCAATGTACCATTAGTTACCATCACACACTTACCAATGTACCATAAATTACCATCACACACTTTTCAATACAATACTGGAGACATGTAGATTTTTGTCATTGATGATGAAATCTAAATCAAAGTTATATAAGAAATCTAAATCAAAGTTATATCAGAAATCTAAATCAAAGTTATATAAGAAATCTAAATCAAAGTTATATCAGAAATCTAAATCAAAGTTATATCGGAAATCTAAATCAAAGTTATATAAGATATATAGATCAAAGTTATGTCAGAAATCTATATCAAAATTATATATAAAAAATATAGAACAAAGTCATATAAGAACTCTAAATCAAAGTTATATAAGAAATCTAAAACACAGTTATATCAGAAATCTAAATCAAGTTACATAAGAAATATAGATCAAAGTTATATAAGAAATATAGATCAAAGTTATATAAGAAATTTATATCAAAATTTGATAAAAAATCTAGAACAAAGTTATATAAGAAATCTAATCAAAGTTATATAAGAAATCTAAATCAAAGTTATATCAGAAATCTAAATCAAGTTACATAAGAAATATAGATCAAAGTTATATAAGAAATATAGATCAAAGTTATATAAGAAATTTATATCAAAATTATATTTAAAAAATCTAGAACAAAGTTATATAAGAAATCTAAATCAAAGTTATATAAAAAATCTAAATCAAAGTTATATCAAAAATCTAAATCAACGCTATATAAGAAATATTGATCAAAGTTATATAAGAAATCTATATCAAAATTAAATAAGAAAATAGATCAAAGTTATATGAGAAATTTATATCAAAATTATAAGAAATTTAAATCAAAGTTATGTAAGAAATCTAGATCAAAGTCATGTCATTATCATAGCGAAAACATCAAACTAAACTACAAGAAACTTTTTTACTACTACTATGAATGTGTATGACGTCCTGCTGAGTAGAAATCCCATGGTTTTATGATGCAATCAAATATACGATGACAATTGAAAATATTATTGCATCGATGTTTATGGCAAAAAGTATCCTTATGAATGATAAAATAATGTACTAACTGATAACAAGAATATAACTAGCTCTGTTCAAAGGGTGCACCAGGAATAAATGTAAGTGTATTAATGCAGTATTTACAAACTGAACTTGCAGGAGATTCGGATAGTGATAAATGGAGACAGAAATAACTTCTTAACTCGAAGTTGCAAATGTTTAAATCAGAGTAATGCAAAATTAAACTTAAACAATCTTAAAGTCTATAAATAATCACCATCCTCTCCACTGGTGGGGAAACAGTTATCACTCAGGACTCCTGGAACAACGTCAGCAGGTGGTCTTGTCTTTGACCCTTGATATGGTGATCAAGATCTTGACCTGTCATCAGGGGTCGCTGATCTTCTATCATTAGGTGGCTTTGAGCCATTCCTCTTGTCACCTAGAGACCTAGAATCAGAGTTTGTTATCAAAGTCATCTCTCTAGTATGGCACTAAATTGATTTGTCCGATCAGAGTATGTTGTCAAAGTCAGCTCTCTGTTAATAGCAATAATTTGATTTGCCCAGTTAGAGTATGTTGTCAAAGCAATCTCTCTATCATGGCAGATTAGTTAATTAGGATTATTTTACGAGAGCCTACTATATGGAAAGAGGAGCATTTATGAAATGGAGTTTGTTTTTTATATGATATGTATTTTTTTACATCACAGCTAATAACGATAGGACTTTCGACAATATTTATGTTTTCACGACTCGGTGTTGATCTCTGAAAACACACGTAGACTCATAGTAGGTAAGTGCATCAGTTACACTGTTCAGAATAATGTATAGCTTAATAAAGTTTCTTGTGGAGCTGTCGTTAATGATTTTCTGATGTTGTTCTTTGTTATTATAACTTGTATAAATTTACAAGAAACACATACTTTACGACATATATTACAATTAAATCTGCATCATCTAGACATTCTCTTATTTGTATCCAAGTACTAAGAGTTTATGTCTGATAACAAACAAACAATTTTAATTTAACAGAAAAGTTTCAGTCATCGTTCAAGAGAATTTTGATATTTAATTAAATTTTACCTATATAGTTTTCTTAACTTGATGATAATGGTAAGAATGATAATACATTGAAACTAAAACATTCTTCCGTAACTTTGTGTATATTGTCCCTGATTATTTACACTTCTTTGGCAATGCGCAATGAAGAATACAAGACAGTTTCGAATTACCAAAACAGTACGTTCAAGGCTTGCTGTTCTGCATATTCACGTTGCCAATTATTTATTTACTGTTAAAGACAAGTCAAAAACTAAATACGATGCCAACATGATTTTTCCAATTTTTATATTTCAACTTTAGAGACAAAATGTCTGAAAACAAAAATTATGAAAAATATAAGAAGCGGTTTAGGAATGCAAAATTTAGTTTCTTTGTCATTTTTTCCTGTAAACTTGCGTGTTCTATGTTTTGTTGATGTTGATGTTCAGTAACCTTTTCTACCATAGCAAAACTACAGCGGTGTTACAGGAAGAAGTCGATCACTGAGAAGTGCATTTTAAAAAATCAAGTGACGTAATATGTGAATACGAGAACTTTGACAAGTGGTCGGTCTGGTTTAAATCATGCGAAGATGAGCAAGAAGGAATACATTATTGTCATTTGATACGCACACTTTTCTATTTTATGTATATTTAATTTGTTATGTGCGTTGGCTTTCGTCCCATGATTTTGTGGTGTATACACATAACTTATATTGTTTAATTGACCTATGTTCTTAACTGAGGGTAGGAGGCGGACTTACCTGACAAATCTCTTTCATAATCAACGTATTACTTAACTAATATTTGTTTATGATTTTAGAATATAGTTCAAGAAGATTATTACTTGGAGGTTAACATGTTTACAGATGTTTAGTATAAGGTCTAGTACTTTTATAAAATAGGAATTTTGTAGAAGCAATTTCTTTACGAATTTGATTTGGGAAAAATGACCCGCGTCCTGGTTCTGTTATTGTGTTATATCTTTTATATAAATATTTCTTGCTTCAAAATTAGTCATTGTATAACTTAACGTCCGTCTTAATAGAATCAAATTTAAATATTGTCATCTGAGAGGAATTAATTCATTTACTTAAATTATTCATTGGAATAACAAAGTGTTCAGTGATTTAGGACTAAATTACTATTTTGGGACTATTCTTGATTCACTCAAGGATATTTTGGACTATATAATTTTGACACGACATCAGCACATTCAAAATTTGAATTCATTCGGAACACCATTGGAATTCATTCGGAATACTCTATACATTTTGATTTGTCATAGAACTTTTACGGCTGCTTGAGATTTAATTCATAATACTGTAAATTCTTTTATAAATTGTTATTTTGTATTCATGAGAAATAAATCAAGTGTAGACATTTACAAAACTTGTTGGTTCTCGCTCTTTTCTGCTGCTTAGTTTAAGACCATGGGTCGTAACATCTAAAATAACTAATGTTTCAAAATAAATGAGAGGCATCACCTTGACAGAAGCATATTTCTGAAAATGTGAAACTATGTGCTAAAGTACGTCAAATACGAAGATTATTGGATATTTGTTTTCACCATAATGTCCGAAAATAACTGAAACTTCGGATTCTCGCCACGAATGAAACTGGCATGCTGCCGAAGTTATAGCATATGTTTAACTGGTCTAATATAACAGGAAAAAAAGAAAAACAAAATCCAATAGTCCAAATTGTTTTGTTGTTTTTCTTTCTCTTCATTTATTTATTTATTTTTCTACAGTCTTGTTGTCATTTGTCCTACTAGGGGCGCGAGGGAGAGTGTTTATTCACAAATTTGATGCTGCGTCAACCTCAAAATATAAAATTTCATAAAGCCTAAAATACCAGTATGGTCAAAAGGGTCCATATTTTTGGATAACTTTAATACAAGAAAACATAAGAATATCACTGAGTTGACTGGACAAGTCAATAATAAAAGGTTCATATCAAAAGAAATGTATGCACCCCAGCATAAAATTCATGAACGCAGAATTCACGTCCGAATTTTAATTTTTACACAAAATGGTGTTCACAGAGTGAATGAAAACCTTTCCCTCTATGATATATTTGAAAACAACTGTGTACTAAACATTTTCAGGCAATTCACATAGTTGCCATGCTAATTTGTTTTATATATTCTGCTTGCTTTAACCCCACTGCTGTGAGAGTCTAGCTCTGTTTCCAATGGTATTTCAGTGTCTAGACTCTGTAAAGTTACATTAGGGTGTGTGTAGGCCTCTCATAAATTTCAAGAATAGAACAAGCCCGAGACACCTATTTCACAAATATATTAATATGTTTGATTTTTGAACAAAATTAGTTGAAAAAGCCACATCATAGTCTCAAGTCAAGAAATTTGACAGAGGCCAGTATATCAAATTATCCCATACAACCCAGAGTTCTTCTATCGGGGATCGCTTCAAACCAGACACATAATTAGTATGGCACCAACTCAGTACGGCTGAATCACTAACATGAAACTGAGTTATTTCCCTTATCCTATAATCTCTTCCTAATGAAATTAAACTGAGTATTACAACAATAGCGGAGATTCTATCCAACAAAAAAATTATTAGATTTAAAATTCCCATAAATATTTTCTCCCCATCAGCGGGTTTCAATATGTTTCAATGACAGCATGGTTCCATAACTTTCAAAATAATGTGTATGTAACCTTGTATTTACAATATTTATAGAATGTATATGTGTGTACTTGAAACCCTAATTTCAGTTAGAATAACACAGACTTTGAAAATCCTTATTTGCTTTGAAAGTAATGACTAGTTGTAGCATGATCATTATGTCACAGAAACGAAGAAGCCAATATATAAACATTGTCCAGCGTTAGTGTCGCTACATTTTCATTTTCTGGTCCTGGATCCTACAGGTGGAATGGTGATAGAAGTGAAATTATATATGGAGAAAGAATATTATCATACAGATAGGACAAGTTTTTATTCCAAGAACAGGCTACAGCCTCCATTGCTTTGTCTGCAAACACCAACACCCAATTAGCAGACTCTGACTAAAACGAAGATCAATTATTAATTTGGCTTTTATCGAGGACAAATGTTGTTATTTTTTTTAAATAAACACTTGAAGGGACTCTTCCATGTACTTAGTTACATTGGATTTTACTTCCTTCGAGCTGCAAGTTCAATTATCTAAGGGAAGCAAATCCTGTATGCATGTCCGCTCATCCATGATTAGAATTAACAACTAGGCTAGCGCATCTGCAATGACTACTAGAATTTCTTGAAACCAACTTTCAGAAAGAGACAAGTTTCTTGGTAAATTTATCCCCTGCGTTTGTATTAACAAATATAAATGAATTTTTTATTTTATTAAGATTCTTGGATAAATCATCATGCTATAATCATTCGTTATGCTTGAGATATCGCAATTAAGTTGTTGATTGTAGCAGATTGTTTATGCTGCCCGCAGTCATCATACCAGCAAACATAGCTAATCGCCCAGGCCTAGCCATGGCACTGTGAACAACATGCCAGTCCTCCTAGTCAATTACCCATGCCCTTGCAGAGATCCAATATCCAGCTAGTAATGTGCTAATTGCAGACCACTAGTGGTGCTCTAGACAGGGCCAGAGAAATTGAAAGCATTCTGGTCATGGATGATTTTAGACCAGAAATATGAATGTTTGGTAATATTAATGAATTGTTTCCTGTTAGTATATGTAATGTTCTTGGAAAACAATTGCCTAATAGGTTAAAAGAAAAGACAATGATGTATGTATGTAAATTTAGCAACATTGCTTCCAATTAATCCACAGGTCAAACCTGTCCTTCACGTTGTTCTGGTTCACGGGGTATGGTCTGGCATTGCAACGTCACACACAAGATGTTCAAAGTACATCAGTTAGTTTGCAGACAGACACATTTTTGATGTACATGATAATGTTTCTTACAAGACATCCTAATTATGATCAGCCATTGCTGATATACCTGTATACCAACTGTATGGGTGTCTCTCATCACTATGGTATGGCCGCTTTCATATAAAGAAAGCACAAAATGGAGATTTAAGTTTGGAGTCCACATGTTAATAACCATAGCTATTGCACATTACTAGGGTTCCAAATCTTGAACCCTTAACTTGAAAGTTTATCAGGAACATGATGCTTTACATCACATCCATGTTTCGAGAGGTGTGTAAAGAAGATATAAATGGCTTGCTTTTACAGAAAATTCCAGTGGCACCTGATATATGTATGAATGGTGCAATGTTACGCTTCTCACATGGGTACAACTCTGAATGGGCTACATGGTGGTTTATATGGTCGTCCTGCAACGAGCCAAAGGATTTCTCCAGAGCTTAACATAGCGGTGATTGGCTGCAGCCCATGTTTAGCCATTTTTTTCGCCCTTCAGTAGTGGATACACTCACAGTGGTAAGCTGCTTCTGTTTGCCAATGTGGCAGCATTTCGCAAGACATATTATTTATGCATAATCTATTATACTTTATTTGATAGCAAATAGGGATAAAGTCTTGTGATTATTTGTGGTCACGGATAAAGTTCATGAAAAAGTAAGAAAGGATATTTAATAGCGATGGTCTTAAAAAGTAAATATGAAATAATTGCTAATATCTAAATTTATACATTTTACTGTCTGTTGATAGTTGCACATGAATAACTGTTGTCATGTTCAATACACTTAAAGGCGCAAGTAAATCAGAATAATTTTTAATATGCTATCAACTACAGGGTGACTTGAATGTTGGATTTATCTGTATCCTTTTATTCAACTAAACAGTAAATATGATGACAAAATAGAGCTGTGGTCAAATACTGCCAAAATCAATATGCTTTATCGTCATCGCTTGATCTCTGGGGATCCATGTGACCGAGTGGTCTATGGCACTCTGCTTTACAGATCATACATTTTATCTATGTCTGTGTGAGTTCGAGTATCGGCTTGACCAACGTGGGTGTCTGAGAAAGCTTGCCAGCAGCTTCCTGTCGGTCGGTGGCTCTTCTCGGGGTCTTCCCTTCACCAAATTTACTGGTCACCATGTTTAGCTTATCATATGCTGAAGCGTGGCGTTAAAGGACACACGGTACTAATGGCATGGAAAAATGGGAACCAGCCTGGAAATGGGTATATATGGCTTTGGCTGACCAGGATTGCTTAATAATGCAAGTTATGCTGTAGGAAAAAGAATCTTTTGAGAGTTTATCCTAGTTGTAAGTAAAAAAATATACAGACATTGTTTTATTAATGGAATTTCAGTCCTTTATCAGTCTTTAGTTTGGACCACTCATTACTAAAATTAGCACCTGACTCTTTGGTGCGGAATTGAAAGCACATGTTTCAAAACACATGCAGGTCCAGAAAATGCCGCGGCTCCTATCCTTTCCTTTACACAGAAGCTGACATCCTGGTTTCATCTATACTGATGAATATAGGTTTGATCATGAGCACTGAAAAATGTTAAGTTATTGAATTTTTAATGCCATGGTGTTTGCATAGGTTTACTATGGGAACTGGATTAGTACCGTGAGTCATAAACGCTACAAAGGGAAACTAATCACGGAATCTCTTTTGATTTATATGAATAAGTTTACTATTGGGATTTACTGCCTTGGAGAAGCAAGTCCAGTAATTAAAGGGAAGCAATTCCTATATCATCATCATTCCTTTTGTATCCACATAGCAAAGCGCCTTCACTGCAGCTCTCTTATGAATCAGTTAAATGCCAGCTTCAGTATTCTGTTTTAATATATATCCTGTTTAATTAGTAATTTTGCTTGAAGCAGTAGTTCCAGTATTTTAGAGTATGTTGTTCGTAGGGATTATGCATGCAAAAGTAAAAAGATACATTCTTTCACCAGGATTAAAATGTTTCTCCAACTGTTTTACTTGCATGAAGAATCGATTTGTATCAGTATTAAATCTAATTTTTACATACAAGCATAATGTATTATTTTTTCTTTCATTTTCAGTAATTCTTGTGTTTGCGACATTTCCTCTATCCTTTCTTATGCCACTGTACATCTATTTAAGGCCGAGAATGGAAATTAGACCCCGATTACCATCTAGATACAGTATAGAATGCTTTATGTTTAATTTTAAAGGTTTGAAATAAAACAAACACTTGTAACAGTTAATATTTTAACTTAGATAACAGACACGATGTTTATTTATCAAATAGCTTTTTTACCTCTAGCAATTAAACAAAATAGGAAAGTTGTGTTGGGTGGACTTCTTTATTGTGTGTGGCTACTTTCTCATTGGGTCTTCGGATTTGTGGTTTGGACCAACAGCAAGATGAATGAAAACTGAAAATCCACTAATATAAGTGATACCAAAGTTTTGAAAATATTGAGTGATATCGACAGTAACGTTACGACTTAATTAGGCAATGATACCCCAAGGTTTAAAAGAATTTTCAAGACTGGAACTATGTAAAGTCAAGCCAACTCCATGTTTACCTATCACGGTACATAATAACAATAGATTGCTTGATTTGTGGTGGTCAAGGAATCAGTCGCTATTAGTGTAACATAGCTGATCGTATAAGCGCAGAACATTGTTTTTTATAATAAAAAGAAACAAATTCGTTTTTATACTTTTATAAAATCCTGTACCCCATATTGCTAAGCTGAAGCAAAGACACAGTGTATGAAAATACCTACAATTGTTTGTGTCCAACAATACTACTACTTACATTAGTAAAATACTGTTAGAGTCCATGTTCTTAAAATAAGTAACAGAAAAGAGTAAAAGACAACAAACCTTATATGTTTTAACAAATATAATTTATTTACCTAGAATAAAAAGTGAAAATGACAAAAAGAACTTACGGTATAGCGAATTAAATCCCAACATAATCCAAGAATTACAGACACAAATCCTAGTAATTTAAAGTAATGAGTAAAACTCAATACACGTCCCGAAGAAATCCAAAAACTGAAGTCGATAATGTGTCTGTTATAGTTTATAGAGTGTTGATGTGTCAACAGTCTTTTGCTGAATCAAAGTAATATAATTCCACATTTGAATTTAGTATAAATTCCAATCACTGTCTCTATCAAAGAATTTTATCAGAGCACTTTGTATTTCCCAAGAACATACTCACTTGAATTCAATAATTTTAAGAAAATAAAATTCAGCCCAACTGGTCACAAGATAATACAACTTGAAAGTGCTAGATGTTAAAGCACGAATTACCAAGTCCTCACAATTGCAAGAACAGATAGTTATTTACTTTACCTCAGGTCACAATTTGCATTTCTAAAAAAGAAAACGTTACCTAATGGAGAACAAAAAAAACCTACCACACTGATCCTGATGTTGACAAAATCAAAACCATAGCCTGGATTGCTATCTGCAAATTCCAAATCTTTGCCCAAAATAAACATATTAACTTCTTAAATTAAACTTAATCCTGATATTAAGCCCATACACATAGAGAATAATTTAGCTATGTATTGGTTGTTTAAATAAAATGAAATTTAAAAACGTCAAATCAGGTCAAGCAGAAATGAACTCAGTTTTGGCCAAGGTCGATTCCTGCATACAATATTACATTACAATAGCATGTAATAAAATTTTAAATAATTAAAACCAACAAATAAACAATTAAATTAAGTACACATAACAATATTTAAGCCTGTGCTCAAAATGGGACTTTTTCATACACTTACCAAAGTCTATTCCCTGAGCTTACAATGTGAACCAAAGATGAATGATACCTTTATCAATGGACACATGTTCAATGTGTAATGTGTCATATATTTATAACGTCAAATCCCCATATAAACTGAATAAATATATAAAAATTCATCTAAAAGTGATTATGGTCAGCAATAACACTACTTCGATAGCAAATGCATAAGTCTTTTCACACATTCAATGTGACATTGTTTTATACATTTACCAAAATCTACTCTTGTGTCTAATTAATAGTCATGTGTCTTAAATGACTTATTTTGCAAATATTCCAATCTGCTCATCCTAATATAGACCAACTAAATCTAAGATGCAAATAATGGGTATTTTCACAGCTGTTGTGGCCAACAAGCATACCAACGTATGGGCATTTAAACAACTGTTGTGGCAGCAAGCATACCAACGTTTGAACACTTATACAAGAGTTTGTGGCCAGCAATCATACCAATTTATCCGTAAAATACTAAATCTTATCAATAAAATCAGGTCCGACTATTAGTTGTTCATACTTATGAAAATTACTATTTATTCCACATCAAAAGACGCCATGTCTTCATACATTTGGTTGTGACTACTGCAACGAAGTATTAAGTCATATCAGTGATCACATGTTCAAAATTTTATTATACATTATACAAAATTCTAGATCCCCAAACTTGCACATTGAACCAAAGGTGAAATTTTTTCATGTCTTAAAATTATCTGTGGCTGACAAAAGAAACCCCAATTTTTCTGCAATAAAAGAAAGTTTTTTATAGGAAGCAATGAATAATGTAAGTCTCTTTTATACGTTTTCACACTTTTTTCCAACTACATCTCTCACTGACTTATGCATTAAATTAATGAAACGTTTCACAATAATCTGTCTTCGATGCGATTGACAAATTTGAGTATGTCCATTTAGCACTGGGTTCTAAATCTGAATACATCCACCTATGTCTGTGCTCAAAATTTGAATATAGCGACCTAGGATTGTGTTCTAAATTTGGATATGGTCAACTCGTATTGTGTTCTAAATCTGAAACTGTCCACTGTGTTCTAAATTTGGATATGGCCACCTAGTATTGTGTTCTAAATTTGAAACTGTCCAGCAAGCACTGTGTTCTAAATTTGAATATCCTTGAACATGCTGAAGTGCCAACAATCTTAATGTATCACAATGCCTTGTACAAAACTACTTTAAATGATTTACGACTATCCCAGAATTATATTTTTGTCCAAAGTCAATGAGAACATTGTAATTCCAACGAATATCCAAACAAAAGATTCCTCTCAAATTACATCTAAACAATCATTAAATTCATCTGCAGACATGTCTAATCACTGTATTGTCTTTTTATATGCAATTTCTACATTATACTTCCCTAAGAATTGATTTCATAGTTTTGTCACATATTCTAGCCCAGACATTCTTTTTCTACTCCAGGATGCTGGTTGGGATTTAAAATATATGGCATTTCAATATGAAATGTTTCTAAAAGCAATGTTCAGTGCTTAACTAAATTTATAGTAAGACTTTATTTGATCTTATTCATAGATAATATTGATTTCTGAATACTTACTAAGTCGGATCTAACGAAATAATGAAGCTGGCCTTTTCTAAAACGTTCAACTTTATTGTTATATGTTACTTTGGAAGGTTTATCTTTGACAATACCAGCCTAACATGTCCTTACGTTTTCTGTCATACAATTATTCCATCATTTTATATGTGTCATCACTCCCCCACCCCCACCCCCCACCCCAACATTGAAATGATGGTCTTTAAATTATTTCATGAATATAGTGCAAGTCTGCATTGTCTTTCCCTTTTGTCTTTTATTGGAGAGTGGTTGGGGAAATCATCATCCCCATTTTTAGTGTCTTGGATATTGTGACACTCGTCAGATAATTTACTGGACAGTAATTACACTCGTCAGATAATTTACTGGACAGTAATTACACAAATTCTGTATTTTAGTCATTCATAATGTCCTCTTCGTTAGTGCTTATGGGTAGGGCAAAAGTCAAATATATATTAGAGCGACATTTTCACATCTTTCGTGACAAACTTTATCCATCCGGTTCTGACATAAATAAATATAATATGTTTAATGTATTTCACGCTAAGACAGTTAGTGTCCATTTATGCCGATAGTGAGTGAAAACAAGTAGAGTGTCCCTACTGGTTCAATTTCAAAATTTGGTTGCGATCCATGAATTTACTCGTCTTCTTTTCTTTGATTTTTGTTCTTCCTGTCTGAATTTCGTCCTCTATTTGTTTTTGTAACTTTTTATTCTTTTTAAATACAAATGAGTGTCACAGTTATTCCTTTCAGATAATAAGATGGTGGATATTGTTATATGTATCCGATCCAGTCTTTAACTTTCTCTCTTATTCTACCTTAATAACTGCATGTACTCAATGCATTACACAGAAAACTTAATCATTTTCAACAACCATCTTTATTGTGGATTTCGTAGTTCTTGATTGCCTGTTCGTATGATGGAGGTGGTGCGTCATATTGCTTTGTGTCCATAATCAAATTGCTACTTGGATTACTATTCCCATATCGCTGGTATTCCTCATATGGCGGTGGGCACAGCTCCTGGGCCAATGGTGTCATTGTCATTTGAGTGTCATTGGTCATTGTTGAAGGTATTGCCGTCCCTGTTGTGAACCCTGAAAAAAATATGGTGAAAGGTTGACTACCATTAGACTGTCATAATCAGCGACTACATTATGATTGATGCAAGGATGTTAGTCCTTTACAAAATCTTTCTACAAGGCATTCAGATTAAAACTTGTTACGTGTAACAGCATCACATATATTGTTCATTTAGGGGTACACGGAGTACGAGGTCTGGAGCTAGCCAAACAATACAGTACTCGATGATTGGTGGTGCTCGTCGTTATCAATTCGGATGTAATTTAAACCAAATGATAAGCACATAAAATAAATAATTTTGCCTGCATTCTCCAGTTGAGACTATATCTAGCTGAATGTGAATACTTTTTTAAACACCTTTGCGCTTTGCATTCCCCATACATGCATACATACATACATACATACATACATACATACATACATACATACATACATACATGGACTAAAAATGGTTCATAATTTTACCGAGTCAAAAACAGCTATATACATATATACGATTAGAATTACGAAGTTAACTGCACCACATAATGCAATGCCTCACTAATGCAAACACCTGGGGGATGATATGGGTCTTCTGATTCAAAGCTTTTTAACAAAGCCGCGTAAAACATGCCAGTTTCTAAATACTAAACTATAATTTTACCATCTAGAAGCAGCAAAACGATGTTAGGTGAATTACACTGTGACTTTGCTGACGGTTACAAAGCGGTGATAAGGTACTAATTAAATATATTGTCTAAAACTGGAGTCTTTACAATCTCTTAACTCCTTTAGAAAATGGATTTCTGCATCACTGCATCCGATAAACATATTTGAGTTTAAAGAGATGATCACAGCATGGTGAGGGGTGTTTGGGGAGGGCAGTTGGGGGGGGTTGCTTTGAATGTTTTCGGGGGAGTATTTTCACATTTCTTTTATAATTATCAAAAAATGCTGGTTATCGATCTTTCCCTATATATTTTTAGTGGCTGCCAAATAATATCTAATTTGTTTTAAATGAGGCATCCGATGCAGTTTAATTGCCACACAAATTCACATTTTGCATAGAATAAGTGCCATAACTTTCTACAACGAATGGCCACAGTCTGCTTAGTATCACACCAGTTCCAGATACCATAATTGGATGCAGCGTACAAAAATGTATTTTAAAGTACACAAAGAAAGAGTGCTTAAGTATTCAAAAGTACAGATAAGTGGGAATATGTACTTAAGTGTTCACAAGTGCTGAAGTGTAGGCGTTTACATTTATGTGTGTGTATTATCTATATGTTATTTCCCCTCACTAGAATGATAGTGACTAACAAAAGGAAGTAACTGACACTAATTATTAAAGACCACAAACTTGAACCAAATATTGTTTCTGCAAACTACATGTAGATGAATTATTATTATTATTATTATTATTATTATTATTTATTACTCAATCAGTGTTTACTTCCAGATCTTAAAAAACGCCTTGCAATCATAAATAGCTTGAATGTGCAATACCTACATGGAACTGCAGGAGGTTGAAGAGTTCCAGCACCTGGTGCTTTCCTACGCAAACAACAACAACATATTATCATTGTTGTTAGAAGGAATGCCAACCCGATAACACAACCAACTATAATCCCTCCGATGGTCCCAGCATCCCTGTTAGGAACAGAAATATAATGATTTAATTATTTTGAAGGAAGGAATTTCTTACAGAGGTGCGGGTAAAAGTGTCACATGTCTTTATCATTTAGGGAGCTGGGAATGAACATGGAATCCTCACTGAAGCATTACATTTCGGTATCTCCTTGTTGCCTGCAGAAGAATCTATATATCAGGGTAGCCATCAAGAAGAATCAGGCAACTTGTGTTTCTTAAGCAATACAGTGAATGACGAGAAAGAAATATAGCTTGGAGAAGGAGAAGCTATCAGAATTAACAATATTTTCACCAATCACTTGATGAAAGGATGTAACTCAGTATGTTACTAGAATATCAGATCATGAAGAATTAGTTAAAATTGTCTTCATTAATTTAAAATGTTGCTGTTATGGAAAGCAGTAAGAGACCAAATATATATATGTAATTTATGACTAAATAGAGATAAACAGTTTTATCACTATTTGCATTATGTATAATGCACACTTATTGATATATTCTTGATAAATGTTAAATAGTTTATCAGAACTCAATTTATTTAATAAGAAATGATGGTGTGCATAATGCTTACATATCAAGTATTTTATAAAAAAATTAATCATATTATATTGAGAATTAATTTAAAATGCACTTTCATTTGTAAAGAATTAGTAAATTTATTTAAATGATATTAGATTATACTTTTACCAGTTAAGTTTTTCTGCAAAGTAAAATAATATAAAGATATTCTTATCTAATTGTAAACAGGGGACATAATTCAGAGAAAAAAGAAGAAAAAGAGAAGAAAAAAAAATAAATATATATATATATATACATACATATATATATATATATATATATATATATATATATATATATATATATATATATATATATATATATATATATATATATATATATATATAATGAAATTGTTTTGTTAGCATGTATCATTGGTGAGATTAGGCTCACAAGTTAGAATCGCAGCAGTATTGGTTGTAGCTCGGACCGCAACAGCCTGCCAGGCATGATTCTGCATGATCTCCTTTGTAATTACAGATATCTGATGCAACGTGGTCTGAAAAAGAAAGTACAAACTTAGTCGACAACAACTATTGGCTTTTCAGAAAGTTATAAGGCCATGCAATATTACCTTTATATTTAGGAGAAAAGTGCATTTTATTGTGCTCTAAAAGTAAAATGAGCAAAATACGGAAGGGACGTGTTCTGAGCCTGCCTTTCTCCTTTCTCTCTCTCTCTCTCTCTCTCTCTCTCTCTCTCTCTCTCTATATATATATATATATATATATATATATATATAGATAGATAGATAGATAGATAGATAGATAGATAGATAGATATGTGTGTGTGTCTGTGTGTGTGTGTGTGTGTGTTAAAAAACCAAACACCTGCATGAGGAAAAATTAATTTTTAAACAAAATTCTTAGACACCATCACACAAATTTCCTGGACTTGCATAATACTAAACACATACACTCATCAGACGAAGAACTCCCAATCGTTTATACAAACACCAGCCAGGTTTATTTTCGTTCGTTCATCCAGAGTGTCAACACTCAGCCTACACCATAGTTTTGTTTTCTTTTTATAACTTTCGTGCAAAATTCCATGCCCACATTCCACGCTTGACACTGTAAATGCACGTGAAATTTCTATAGTTTTGTTAGTACTTCAGCTCCCAATATTCCTCTATAATTGTTGCATACAATTTACTTCAGAATACCGCAGTCATTAATTTGTCAGCACTGTTAACTAGACTGCGCCACAGTGCTCTCTTGGATGACTGTAATGAGTGATCAGAAAGAATCACTGTGATCGTTATCAAACCATGGCATGTCACTTAACATTTACAGGAAAAGCGTAAGGCTCAAACACGGTGAATGCATTTAAATTTGCCTGACCTAGGAATATACCCATCCAATAGAAAAAAGTCATGGTGGACATGGAATTTTTTTCCAAAAGTTATTTTGTCGTGTTTTTAAAAAAAAAAAACAAATATTGTATGACCCAAGAAGGACTCTTTAATTACTAAGATAGTTTTTAATAAGTTAAAAACTCCATATACATGTATCAAGAAAAATGTTTGCTTGTATATCGTTTCTCAGAAAAGTCAAAGCTTCCTTCTTTACATGTAACACCAATAGCATACAATCTAAACACTTTCCAACGGGGAAGTAAGTTCACTAGTTGCCTCCCTTGCCAGTCCATTATAATAATAATAATAATAATAATAAGGACTTTGTATAGCGCCTAATCTTTAGAAGCTCTAAGCGCTTTACAACATTAGACAACACATATAAGATTTTTAAAAAAAAACATTTATAATGATATGATTACAAAAACAAACACCATGAAATCAGAAGAAAAGAAAAAAAATGCTGAGAATATTTAAGGTAAGAAACATTATTAGGTCTTTAAGTTTGTTCTTGCAGTCGAAATAAGTGAGTTTTGAGGGCACTCTTGAATGGGATCAATGTGTCTTTGTGTCTAAGTTCAGTGGGCAATTCATTCCACGTTGCTGGGCCCTGGTATGCAAAAGAACGCTGTCCATATGACTTTGTTTTCATAGTGGGAATAATGAGTATATGATCTGTTATTTAATGTAAATTTATGTAAACGCATATTATGTTCGTTGCCAGTTTATTGCATTTATATACATGCAGGTGTGAAATTCAGGATACAAAACAAAAAGTCACGTGTATATACTAGTAATCTGTAAGAATCGCCCGGAACACAAGAGAATAACTTGTGCCATTATTCACTTTGTTTCATTCAATTTAAAGTTCGTTTGCTGTAATAATTAAACTTTAAGCGAAGTGATTGATAACTTGTACGAATTATTTTTTAACAATTTAAACATGGCAAGAAAATATCATCAACTCAAACCTATTATTTCACTGATTTTCAAAATTATTCCCTGGTTGTGAACATTTATTTTTTAGATTTCGGTCAGCTTTGGAGAATGGAATGCCGGGAATCTTGCTTAATGCAACGAAAATAAAGGAGAAACTTCTACGCATCCACATGGTCAGGATCATAGAGCAACGAGTCAACACTAAGCCTAATTACAGTGATACTGAGTGCAGCACTAAATATTTTTATATCATGTATATTGTGTTCATTATATGAATTAAACTCATTTGAAGCTAATCGGTCGTTTTTTTTTTTTGGCACGTTTCAATGTACGCATATCGTGTCGTATTTATTGTACATATATTTGCTGACTTTTCATATTAGTAAGACTAATATTATTAGTTCATGACAATTTATGTGATGTGGTGTATATAAACATGTATAAACTATTAAATTATCCTCTGGAATATAAATTATAGTAATGTGCTAAGTAATCGGTATATATGAATCAAAAAATTTCTTATATATATATATATATATATATATATATATATATATATATATATATATATATATATATATATATTCATGCTTTATTTATATGGCCATATGCAGTGGTTGTAGACTTATCAATTCAAGTAATGTAATGTTGGGGGGCTTTGCATTATTTGATTAATATTTGCAAATATTTATGTATTGTGAATACGTAAAAATTACAAACCGATTAAATAATGCAATACGTTCAAAATGTTATCTTTGTGCATGACACCAATTAGTCCGATTTTCGCTACTCACAGTGAGATTGCAGACATCTTATTTTATTAAAATAATGTTTGGATTACTGTGCACTTTGAATGTGTCAGTTATAACCGTATACCTATAAAATACAATTAGGGTGGCCATTCATACGGTTTAATACCGGATCATCGGGTGTTCAGTTGTCCGCCTCCTTGTGGTTAATCATTGTGTTTTCAGGGTCAATAGTGGTTGAATGTGGTATTTTTATGGCCAATTGTAGTGGATTTTGGTAAATTGTGGTATTTTCATATTTATTGTGGTAGATTTTAGTGGATTGTGGTACAGTTGTAGTGGACTGAGGCATATATACTGGTCGATTATGGTATTTTTACGCTTAATTGTAGAAGGTTATGGTCGATTGCACTATTTTCATGGTAGATTATGTTAGATTGTAGTGGATTGTGGTAGATTGTGGTGGATTGTGGTAAATAGCCAAGCCCCAAAAAGAATCAAGTTACCACATACCTCGTTCATTTTACGTGCTGATTTCTTCACCGTTTACATTATCGGATTATCTAGCGGGAGGGCAAATACGGTAACCCTACACTCCTGTCTTTTCCATTACCAAATTCCTCTCAGACACTTTCGCGCAAACTTGGAAGAATAAAAAATTGCAAACTTGAGTAGTGAAAAATATTTAAATATCTCAATATTGAATGACAATTTGCCTAAACGTGTCATGTCCTCTGGCTGGCACAGTAAATGGCAGTCGTGTGTGGTGGTGTTCATAACCCGTCTCTCCTGGTTTAGAAACGATAATCAATCGATAAAGGTAATAGTGACCGTATATGACAGACATAAATGACAATCGGCAGCAAAACAAACAAAACGGGGTACGGATCCATGAATGACACAACGCATGTAGTACGTACTAGGAAGTTTGAAATCAAATGTAAAGTATTTTATTGACGTTAACGATTCCATGGCGAACCAGTCAAGTTTTGCTTTGAGGTGAGAATAAAAGAGACAAGTTAAGAACAAATCATATCCACAAAACATGACTCGTTCTTCCATACATAAATCATGTAAACAAGTACTAGATTTTACTTACACTTTCTTTTTCTTTCGTTTTCCACAGTCTGTGGACACGACTCTAGATAAGCGGGCCTCCTAAATATTTTATTTAATGAATGTTAAGCCATGTGAATAATGGACGAGAAAAGGAGCTAATTATAAATACAACTCAATTTGCTAAGAAATAACTAGTATTAAATGATCATAAAATGCCTGGAAATCTTGGGACGCCAAAACCAGGGGCGCCAGAGGTCCTGGGGCACCAAAACTTCTTTGGGTCTTCATCGTCGCCCCAAGCGCCATTTGCCCTTAATTAGCCACCGGTTACAATGATATTAGTATGACTGAGACACCTATGTTATCTTACGCCTGTTTCTGTTCTGGAGTACAAGTACAAAAAAAGTTACATTTGAACGTATTTCGAAACTTACCCAATAAAGCCGTCAAAACGGCTAGTAAGTAGGTCCTTCTTGGTGACATATTCTTTTATTGATTACTACTGTACCTGTCCATGGTTTAAGACATTCGTGCAAACAGATCCATTTACACTTCCGGGTAAATCGTCAACCCTTCTGCGTCGTTGAGCATAGTTACAACCAGTAGTATCGAGTACATATTTACATAGCCAGTACCCCATTTCATTTTTTATCGTTTCCCGCCAATCGATTTATTTTTTAAAAGTCATAGTACGGCATAATAATACTTGTATCCATTTATTTAGATAGATAGATAGACTGTGCTATCTTTAGAACATTTTGGAGCAATTTTAGGTCACCATGACCCTTCCTCTTACCATGTGTGTGTATATGTGTGTGTGTGTGTGAGAGAGACAGATTGATTTGGATTTTTAACGTACCTTTAAAATAAGTTCCGTCATATCGCTACGATGTCTGCAGAGTGGCAGTTTATGATGATGTCTAGCACTGGGGCATCATGCCGCAGAATGAAGCATGTTGTCCCACCCAGTCACATTATCCTGACACCAGTCCGACCAGTCCTAACACTAACCCTTAATGCCGAGCGCCAAGCGAGGCAGCTGTTAGTACTACTTTTATAAGTCTTTGGTATGACTCGGCCGGGTACGAAACCGCGTCCTCCCGCATCCGAGGCGGACGCTCTAACCACTAGGCCACCGGAGCGGTCTGTTGAAAATATAGGCCAGCGTAATAGTATCCCTAGAATAGACTTCGTATTTCCAAATCCAGTATTATCAATAATTTTTTTTCAAATAAAAATACTCTACCCCTACTTCCTGATATTGGTTCAATATCCACCAAATAAAAATACTCTACCCCTACTTCCTGATATTGGTTCAATATCCACCAAATAAAAATACTCCACCCCTACTTCCTGATATTGGTTTAATATCCACCAAATAAAAATACTCTACCCCTACTTCCTGATATTGGTTCAATATCCACCAAATAAAAATACTCCACCCCTACTTCCTGATATTGGTTTAATATCCACCAAATAAAAATACTCTACCCCTACTTCCTGATATTGGTTCAATATCCACCAAATAAAAATACTCTACCCCTACTTCCTGATATTGGTTTAATATCCACCAAATAAAAATACTCCACCCCTACTTCCTGATATTGGTTCAATATCCACCAAATAAAAATACTCCAACCCTACTTCCTGATATTGGTTTAATATCCACCAAATAAAAATACTCTACCCCTACTTCCTGATATTGGTTTAATATCCACCAAATAAAAATACTCTACCCCTACTTCCTGATATTGGTTTAATATCCACCAAATAAAAATACTCTACCCCAACTTCCTGATATTGGTTTAATATCCACCAAATAAAAATACTCTACCCCTACTTCCTGATATTGGTTTAATATCCACCAAATAAAAATACTCCACCCCTACTTCCTGATATTGGTTTAATATCCACCAAATAAAAATACTCTACCCCTACTTCCTGATATTGGTTTAATATCCACCAAATAAAAATACTCTACCCCTACTTCCTGATATTGGTTCAATATCCACCAAATAAAAATACTCTACCCCTACTTCCTGATATTGGTTTAATATCCACCAAATAAAAATACTCCACCCCTACTTCCTGATATTGGTTCAATATCCACCAAATAAAAATACTCCACCCCTACTTCCTGATATTGGTTTAATATCCACCAAATAAAAATACTCTACCCCTACTTCCTGATATTGGTTCAATATCCACCAAATAAAAATACTCTACCCCTACTTCCTGATATTGGTTTAATATCCACCAAATAAAAATACTCTACCCCTACTTCCTGATATTGGTTCAATATCCACCAAATAAAAATACTCCACCCCTACTTCCTGATATTGGTTTAATATCCACCAAATAAAAATACTCTACCCCTACTTCCTGATATTGGTTCAATATCCACCAAATAAAAATACTCCACCCCTACTTCCTGATATTGGTTTAATATCCACCAAATAAAAATACTCTACCCCTACTTCCTGATATTGGTTCAATATCCACCAAATAAAAATACTCTACCCCTACTTCCTGATATTGGTTCAATATCCACCAAATAAAAATACTCTACCCCTACTTCCTGATATTGGTTTAATATCCACCAAATAAAAATACTCTACCCCTACTTCCTGATATTGGTTCAATATCCACCAAATAAAAATACTCCACCCCTACTTCCTGATATTGGTTTAATATCCACCAAATAAAAATACTCTACCCCTACTTCCTGATATTGGTTTAATATCCACCAAATAAAAAAGGAAATGTTAGATAAGCATACCCCACTATCCACCATTTTCAAAACATGATCATTTCAATCATGACAGTACTCATACACGAACGTAAATATTTAAAATTAAATATTAAACCACCAGCTCTGATGGTATTACCTAGCTAAATACGTTCACAACTCAGAATTCCTTACCTAATTAGGACTTAGTAACACCGTCAGTTAAAAATTAAAAACTATGTATTATGAAGTATAATTCAACAATATACAATAAACGTTAAACAACTTGCTCATGCGTTCATAAATGGCTCTTTATGCTATTATATCTGATTAGTCAATTATAAGTTATGCGTTATATCTAGTTAATTTAGTCAATTATAAATTACGCTACTATATCTGATTAGTTAGTCAATTTTAAGTTAATAACACAATAAGCTTAGAGGCCCCGAGTGGCCGAGTGGTCTAAAGCGCTCAGCGTTATGAATCACTGCCGTCTCTCCTGTGTCTGCGTGCGTTCGAGTCTCGGGCTCTGCCAATGTGCACGTGGGTATGTGAAAAGTTTGCCAGTAGCTTCAGTGGGTCGGTGTCACTATCCGAGGTTTCCCCGGGTTCTTCCTCCACCATTTATACTGGCCGCCCATCTTGTGCTGAAAAATGGCGTAAAACCCTGCAACAAAAACAATAAGCTTAAAATTTAGCACTAAAACACACATAAAAATTAAACAAACAATTTCGGGGTCATTAACTGGGTAATTAGGTCATAAGTCGGATATTTTTCTTTTAATTAGAACTCAGTAAACTCTAAACTGTATACATAAAATATAAAAGAAGAAATAGAGTTTTGAAAAACGAAACCACAGGTTATACCGTACCCGCATAATAGTGAAGCGATGGAAGCAGCAATCAAGCCTGTAACTTATTATTTTAGATTTTACATTTACATACTGTAACTCATTCAAACAAGTGGAAACATTCAACTGAAACATAATAAATATTCACGCCATGGTTAGACACACTAAAGCAATATTTAGTAAGTGCTTACAACTCTGATGAAATATTACAACTTGAGATAAATAAATAACGGACTACATATTGAAAAGCAAATATTCGTGCAACATTTTACTTTACTGCAATCCAATTAAAGGTGGTAAAGCAATTGAACAAATATTTAAATAGAAGAAGAAAAAAATATTTTATGTATAAACCATTGAGATGACAAGTAGCTTACGGCGCTCGCCTTTGCAAACCACTGGCATCTCGCCTCTGCTATGCCAACGTTGATATGTGAGAAAACTTGCCAGTAGCTTTACGTGGCGTGGGTTTGTGGTTCTTCCCTGAGCTTTCCCGGGTTCTTTCGGGTTCTTCCTTCACAGACATACTAGTCGCCATATATAGCCTGTCATGTGCTAAAAAATGGCGTTAAAGTGACAACGACTAGTCATCATTTTTGACAATTTAACTTCATGATGATTCAATGAACAGATACAGAGCACGGTATGATGTAACATTTTTGCAAATGCAATGAATCTTGTCAGTATGGAGAGAAAATACAGAACGTGGAGTATTTAGCTAGCAAAGTCTACCTGGCCTTGTAAAATAAATATATAAGTGTCAGATCTACTTACATGTGTGAACAATGTTGTCAGAATGCTCAATACCTGATGATAAAACATTTAGACCAGCGAACAATAATATTGATCTAAAGGAGTTTCACATAATTTCTAATAGCTTTAATATTGCCCTCCTGATCATGATAGAAGTTTTATCGACGAAAAATTCAATACTTGATTGATAACGGCTCTGAAGAAGATAGTGTGAAGACCTATATACAAAAATGTAAAATATGCTTGCAAATCTCATTTTAATTACTGAACTGGAACAGTTTCGTACTGGATAAAATACCTGCTGAAGAGATAAATAAAATTTTGAAAACTTATTCAAACAAAGGATGAACTTGTTCTATTTCTATAATATACCAAATGCCAAAGAGGAGAAATAGTATTTGGACTAAATCAAAGTATCGAAGCTTATGTGATATGAAATTTTAGGTTATTTAAGAACAAAAATACCAATGGTGTAATTTTTACTATTTGAAATCGTGTACTATTTTACCCTTCTTTATCTTGTTGTAATTGTATTATTTTTTCTACCACATCAACATATTTTAGGAAAATTGCAACAACAACAAAAAAAAAAGACTTTTTGCAACAATTTAAAAAATAACATTACCTGGCAAGAAAGAACCCACGTTTTTCATCTGATGTTAAAAGCCATATTAGTGCATTATCGATGAGACCAGAAAATGATGTTGCTGCTTTTTTTTAGCTTACTCCAAACAAAATATTTTGGCATATATTGTCATCAGATGGACCACCATTGCTCCCATCGCTTCCGGTCAAACCTTTGACAAAGGTTGACGTGGTTAGGCCAATAGTTGCTGATATCAATCGTAAATCAGTCAATTTATAGCAATTATTAAACGTGTTTTCTTTTAGCAGTTCTTTTAGTCTTTCGTCTAATGGAAACTTTTCTTTAACTTTGAAACAATTTTATTAACATTTCCTCTAAAGTTATTTTCTAAAAGACGAATTTGTGCAAGTTTACTTTCATAATTTTGCGATATTTATTGAATTTAGTCTCCCTCTTTTCATCTGTTGCTTTTCTGATATAGTTTTGATTTCCTCTATATATTTGCCACATATATCAATATTTGATTTCACTTAAATCGTTTTTTATTTTACTGCATCAAGGGCATATGCGTAACCTCTTAACCCTGTTTCTTCATCTAGAAAAGATACTCTTTAAACGTTTCCTTCTTGTGAATAACCTCTTCCTATTGTTTAAATTTTTAGGTTCTTCCTACAAAATCAATATTTCCTTTATTTACAACGATATGTATTTGTTTAATTCTGCATAGCTTACATTATCCTTCAGTTCTGTTTCACGATAAGTCTTTTTGGTCAGATTGTATTTGATGGTTCTAATCATTCATTTCTTTTAAGCGACTGCATCTTTATTATTCCTGAACTTAGTGTCTTCACATGGCAGTTACCTTCTCTTCTCCAATCTAATTGCTTTAAATGACCACTCCTTGGCTCTCCACGTTGCATTGTGCTCTGGACTAAACGAACTGGGACTACATTCATCATTCCTTAAATGTAAACAGAAGCGAAAAAAGAAACGTTCTTTCAGAGTTGACCGGCGTAGAACAGGAAGAAGAATTCCAGTTATCTCCCTTATGCTCTTTCCGGCTCAACAATTTAAAAATTCGACCGTTCATTTAGATAACCTAATTCAAATCCCTATTAAATTGTCAACCTTTGTGTCAACTATCCAAGAGATACCTCTGCGTATTGCATTATTCAATGCCCAATCAGTAGGACCACCGGAAAAGCGCACAAAATTAGTTAATTTTATCAACGACCAAAATATCGACGTTTACCTAACAGAAACATGGCTAAAAATATCAGGCGATGAGCCCAAGTGCGCGAATCTAACACCCACTGGTCACTCCATCAAGTAGTTTTTCCCCCGCCACTCTCTCGGAGGTGGAATTGCTGTCATCACAAAGTACTCCATGATCAAACGTCTTAACCACACCACAACATTCAATTTCGACCACACATCATTTGAAATAGTCCAAACCACGCTCACATTGGAGCAAAGGTCAGTCCATTTTGTCTGCCTATACCTCCCTCCTCCTAGCAGAAAAAAACAAGCTAACTGAATCTCTCTTTTTGGAGCAGTTTCCGAATCTCTTGGAGTATGGAAATTCGATAGGAGGCAACCTGATTATTCTTGGAGATTTCAACTTTCACTTTGACTGTCCCGGAAACCCAAACACATCAAAACACCTAGATTCCATTCATGTTTTCAACCTCAAATAGTCAGTTAACCAACCCACCCATAAACATGGTAACATTTTAGACTGGATTCTTCATAGACTTGATAATAATATTCTACGGTCCTCCCTTGTATCCCGTAAACTTTCATCAGATCACCTCTGCATTATATGCCAGTCCCTAACCCACCACCTTTATCTGCTTCTAAGAGAAACCTCCGTATGCCAAATAGAACCTAACATACTCCAGCTACCAAGTGCAGAGTATCAATTCAAAAGTGTTCTCCATGGTAAAGCAGTGTTAGGGACCAGCTTCGCACTGCTAAAAGAGACGCCGTAAAGCCGAGAGGCTTTGGCTTTCCACCAGACTCACTATTCATAAGCAAATCTATGAAGCCGCTAAGAAGAATGTCACAAATATAGTCCATGCAACGAAATCAGCCCACTAAAGTACTAAGATCATGGAAAGTTCCAGCTGCAAAGAGCTCTTCGAAATTACTAACAAGCTAATGTCAAGGAACAAATGTATACCACTTAACTACCTTCTATCCAGTCGACCTTCCGGACATGTTTGCAAATTTCTTCCATGACAAAGTACAAACCATTGGAGATAAGCTTGACACCACAGTTTCAATTGACTCGTCGTCACCATACAGTTGGGATACAGAATTTGATCGGCAACCATTAGCAGCACTTGAACCTGTCTCTATGGATTTTGTACGTACAATCCTGATGAAGAGTACACCAAAGTCATGTGAACGTGAGCCAATTCCACCATCACTGGTGCTTGAGTGCTTAGATCCAGTATTGCCTTCACTAACTGATGTTATTAATACCTCTCTCTCATCCGGGGAATTCCCATCATTTTTCAAAACTGCCATTGTAAAGCCTCCGCTGAAGAAACCAACACTAGACCATAAAGATTTAAAGAACTACCGCCCAGGTTCTAATCTCCCATTCATATGAAAAATCTTAGAAAAGGTCGTTCTATCCCAGTTTGTATCTCATCTGAATTCAAACAGTCTTTTTAGCAATGTACAATCTGCATATCGTCCTTGCCACAGTACTGAAACTACTCTTCTAAAAGTAGTTAATTACATTTTCTCTGCGTTGGATAGCGGAAAGAGTACAGTCCTCGCCCTCCTTGATTTGTCTGCAGCATTTGACACAATAGACCATGATATATTACTTCACCGTCTCCAGCATGTATTTGGCATTTATGATACAGCCTTACCGTGGTTCAAGTCCTACTTGGTCAACAGGACACAAACTGTGTCTGCAAATGGAATACATTCCAGCTCAGTTAATCAATGTTGCTGTTCTTGGATATGTTCTCTTCATTCTATACAGTCAGCCGCTCTCAAGTGCCATATATCATCATCCAGTGTCTCACCAATTGTACGCTAATAACACCCAAATATACAAATCTAGCCACCCAACTGAAGTTGATGCTACCATCCAAGGTGTAGAGAGGTGCATTTCTGATGTAAAATAATGGATGACATGTAACAAGCTGCAGATGAATGATGATAAAACTGATGCCATTCTGGTCACAACACAAAGACTTTCTCATTCACATCCTTTACCTCAAACAATAAATATCAGCAACACCAACATTAAATTAACACAGTCAGTACGAAACCTAGCTAATACTCTGGACAGTACTCTCACATTGTACCAAAATGTCATGAACATGTGCAAGGCTGCATATCTTGACCTGAGACGCATCGGCTCCATTCGCAAATATCTTTCAGTTGATGCCACTAAAACACTTGTGTGTTCATTAGTACTTTCAAGAGTGGACTATTGTAACTCAGTTATGTCTGGTTCATCTCAATATCCACTCCAGAAACTTCAAAAAGTTCAAAACACAGCTACTCGGATCATACTTAGAGTACCACGATCAGAGTACACCTCCCCGCTGCTCTGTACCCTACACTGGCTATCCATTCGATCCAGAATCAAACACAAATTTGTTCTCTGTGCTACGTTTTACTGACGTACTCCAGTCAAACACACCTAGCTGTTGTTGTTGCGTTTAACGCCATTTTCAGCACACGATATGCTAGTATTAATGGTGGAGGAAGAACCCGGGAAAACTCCGGAAAGAACCACCGACCCACGAGAAGCTACTGGCAAACTTTCTCACATGCCCACATTGTCTGAATTAGAGACTCGAACCAGCGCAGACAGAGGTAAGATGGCAGAGCCTTAGACCACTCGGCCACTCGGCGTCCTCCATACCTATCTGACCTCACCCATGTGTACACACCAACAAGATGCTTACGCTCCTCTTCTGACAATCGTATACTCATTATTCCCACTTTGAAAACAAAGTCATATGGGCAATGTTCTTTTGCATACCAGGGCCCAGCAACGTGGAATGAATTGTCCACTGAACTTAGGCACAAAGACACAGTGATCCCATTCAAGAGTGCTCTTAAAACTCACTTATTTCGACTGCAAGAACAAACTTAAAGACTAATAATGTTTCCTACCTTAACTATTTTCAGCATGTTTTTTTATGTTTTCTAACTTCATGGTGTTTGTTTTTGTAATCATATCATTATATATGTTTTTTTATGTTATAGGTGTTGTCTAATGTTGTAAAGCGCTTAGAGCTTCTACTGATTAGGCGCTATATAAAGTCCTCATTATTATTATTAATATTATTTTCAGTTTTAGTCCTGACTTAAATTACAATACTAAATAATATAACTCTTTCCTTAACGTGCGCACTACTTAATGCCCATACGGTCGCCTATAGCGATATGAAATTGTAATATTGTTATGCAATTAATATAATCTGTAACCATATCAAGGTTAATGCAACCATATTAAAGGTGGTTTTACATAACTCGAGATGGTAGAATCTAATTAAATTCAACACTTGAAGATGAATAGTTTAGTTAAATAAAATATAATTCCACATTCCTAATTTTATTTTTATGATAGACTTTTTAATACACTAGCATGATTTCTTAGCAGTTATGTCAAGTCTAAAAACATAAAGCTTATTTCTATGGCCACCGAACTCTTATATTGGCGCACCGTTCAGTTCCTCTTCAAACGTTCTGCTACCAGTTTATTCATTAATTCATTGGAGAAGCACCAAACATATGATCTGTGTCTATCGAATCTTAGTTTAAAGGTATCTGTTCTTAATTATCTCTGTCCATTTTTGATAATTCACATATTCATTGGGTACTGTAAAACTTTAACGAGTTTATTATTTCCATACATTTCGTGATATTGTACAATTAATTAACTGCCTATTCAAATTTTGTTGTAAATATCAAGCAATTCCAATGAATAATTTAAATAAATAATTCCTCTCAAATGTTATCTGAACACAATTATAAGTACTTCCACAATGCTTGATATTAAAATAGGAATGAATAACTGTTTACTTGAGTTTTTTATATACAGATTGTCACATGAGTAAAGACACAACAAAATAACATCGGCGTAGGTCATTTCCAATGGAAATTTCCATGAAATTCCATAACAAGATCAGGTCCATTTACTTAGATTTTAACAAACAACCTGACAAAATCAGGTAAGTAGTGGAATTTTCAAGGATAAATCCGATGTCCTGAAATCAAAGTGAATTTGTTTAGAAAATAACGTGTGTGTGTGTGTGTGTGTGTGTGTGTGTGTGTGTTCTCCAAAGTTGAAAGTGTTATCATGGATCCTGCTGTAGAATGTTTGATAACAGAATTTTTTACATACAAATAAATAACATTGCCATAGGTTAGAGAATTTTTAACCGTACTCTGCAGAGATTCATATTTATTCAGTCCTCGTAACTCAGGCGACTTAAAAGTTCCTTTTAACATTTTTCCGTTCATGTATTCTGATTGATAGGCAGGAGGATCACAGCCACGTTCTTGCCATGTGTCACGAAACAGTTTGGTTGTCCAGTGGGATAAATAACCGTATCAAGAGTGATTTACTCATTGTGAATCTAGTCTTCAGTCTTTAACGCCACTTCTTTCATTTGGTTTTAGATGACGTCCCAAACGATCGATCAAGTGTCTCCATGATGGAATCAGTTGTTTTATTGGCTACTCCTCATCATGTGGACCGCTGTTCTGTACTACTCTGATTCGCGTGGTATTGGCTTGGACGAGGCTTACCGTGTCAGACAAGCAATAGGAGCATGAATCGTTTGTCCGGTGGTGACCTTTTTGTCTATTTCCACTTCTGTCTTCCATTCTTTTCTTTTTCTGCTCAAGGTCAACATGTAATCCTTCTGACCCAAGCTTTTAATTTTTCTCATTTTCTAGTAGAGAATGGTTGCAGTTAACTGATTATATGATTAGTTGTATCACCAATCTTATAGCAGGGACTCGCGATGAATCTACACACTTTCTTCTATATTGTCCACTTAGACTAAGTCAGTATATGAGAAATTAGGAAAGCATTGTTCAAACAATGAAAATTAATGATCATGAACTTATTCGGATGAAGAGAAAAACTAATATTGATATTTGTACCCTAACTAAATGTGAATATTTATATCTTACTGAAGACAATATCCAATCATTTGTTAGAATATTGAACACAGCCTATGAAGACAAAAGGAATAACATGTTCAGACAACTTGAAACTGATATTCACTTCCCCCTAGAATATTGGTATCAGAATACAGACAATAGGCAACGCTCCTAATGGAATAACAAAACAAGCACCTTGGTCAGATTAGTAAATGGAGTAAGTCAAAATATGATAAAATCTATGCTTACAACCAATCAGATTCTCAAATGCTGAAACTGACCTTAAGTTTGAAAGTGGCTAATAGATGAAAGTAGTGAAGTGGGGCGATATAGCCTCAAGGGGACTTTAATGTTAAAAAGGGGTATATGCCTTATAGCCTCAATGGAAATTTAACATGGGAAAATTTTGAATGCCTTATAGCCTCAAGGGGAATTTAACATGGTGGGATGGGCCTGTATAGCCTCAAAGGGAATTTAACATGAGGTATAGATTGTGGGACTGTATAGCCTCAAGGGAAATTTAACATGAGGAATGGGCCTGTTGAGGGTCAATGGAAATTTAACATGGTGGGACTGTAGAGCGTCAAGGGAAATGGAACATGGTGGGGCTATCTAGGGACAATGATGGCAGAGGGCCAAACACAACAGAAACAGAGACAGACATACACTAGTACAAGCCTGAGATTTATATATAAAGCATTACCAAGACCTGAAATTTTGCTGGGGTGTTCAAAAATTTGCATAATTGTAATGATGCTATAAATAGCTATAATCAAGGAAAAGCTCAACGACAAAATGGATGTGACTAAAAGTAACGCTAAAATGACTAAATTGTCCCAGAATTTAACGGAGAATAAACATCTCCCCGAAAATTAAGTTACAATGGTTTATACTAAAATGGATAAACATAGTAACTACTTACAATATCAACTTGTGTGACGATCGTGGATAAACACCCATGTATATATTTATAGCTATAATCAGCTGAAATTCCTATGAAATCTCATTATCTATTTATAGCTACAACTTGTGTGAAATTCCTTTGGAAAACCCCACTATCTTTTTATAGCCGCAGCTTGAGTGACGTTCCTGTTTATGAATTCTAGTATATATGTATAGCTACAACCTCTGGAAAACCCCAAGTTCATATTTATAGTCTCAAAATTTCCAATGTCAGTGACGTCACTGTACTGGACACTAGGGGATAAATGGCAATAATGTTGCAAGTGGCTGACCTGAATACGCGCTACTGTAGGTAGGTAGGTAGAATGTATTTGATAGGGATAAAGAGAGTTTTATAGGGACAAACAGAGACCAATACATACATACATACACACACACAGAGACGTAGGCGCGCAGACATACGCACAAACACACACACACACCACAGAGAGAAGAAGAAAAAACAAACCAAAATATACCATTCACACAGGGAAGAGGAAAAAAACCAAAAAATATACTATCCACACACGGGAAGAAAAAAAAAAAAAACAAATATACTATCCACACGATCTTACACTAACACACACACACCAACACCCACACATACACACATAGAGGGAAGAATAAAACCAAATCTAAAATATACTATTCACACAGACGGAAGCGGAAAAAAAACAAAATATACTATCCACACGAAAGGGAGGGAAAACGAACCCAAATATACTATTCACACAAACGTACACGAACACATACAAACGTAATATCTACTATCCGTACAAACGTACACGAATGCATACAAACCCCAAATATACTATCCACACAACGTCGCTAAAGCGTACAAACCCCAAATATACTATCCAAACACGGAAGGAAGAAGAAAAAAAAACAACCAAATATACTATCTACACAACGTACGCGAACACACATATAGACACACACACACACACAGAGGGAAGAGGAAAAAACAAACGCCAAATATACTATCAACACAGAAGGGAGATAACACAAACCCCAAATATACTATCTACACATGGAAGAGGAAGAATATAAATCCCATACCTACTATCCACACGGAGGTGAGATGTTAAAAAATAAACCCCATATCTACAATCCACGCAGAGGGAAGAAGAAACAGATAACTCAATATACACTATCCTCAAAGAGGGAAGAGGAAAAAGCCATAATATACTAACCACACAGAGGGAAGAAGAAAACCATTATACACTATCCACACGGAGTGAAGAAATAACCCTTTATATACACTATCAACATAACCCATTATATTCCATCAACACAGAGTGAAGAAGGAAAAGTTTTTTGAAAGCACCTAGGCCCTCACCTGCAATGATCAACTCTGCCAAACACCAACACCCCACCCCCACACTACAAAACCCATTTAACCCGTTATTTTATGGCATCAGTGTGTGATGTTAGGAAACATCAAGACACAAAATGATGGATGAATAGACTGACTATTGTTTACCGACTTGCATGCCTAAAGAGCGTGCGTGAAAGAAAACATCCTTCTATTTCAATTCTAACTAAACATGATCCAGAGGGATAGAGAGAGGTGAAAGAGCACAATTTCATGAAGTGTGAGTAAAAACAAAACACGCCATCCTAATTATAGAATGTCAAGACCAAGAGACACTTACGTTTTCTCTCTGGTCTATTCTCTTTTAGAAGGTAGTATGAAATTTCACATCAGGGCCAACGCATCGGCTCACATTGTCAATTTTTTCATTTCCATGTCTTCACTGACACAAGTTCTTCCTCATCTTCAATTTTTTCTTCTTCTAAATCTCTCTTCTCTTTTTCGTCCTTTCTACCGACAACGATATTAGGTATCTTGACTTTTGTCTCTCTTTCTTAGACGAAGCAGGTTTTCTGGAGACAAATGGGTACATTTACCTTTGCAGATATAGCATACTTCATCAGCACTTACACACTTTCGTATGAGTCTCATCAAATCAACGACCAAAAGAGTAAGTTTTGTTGCCACTTTCGCCTGTGAATTATGCTTTCGTATGACTTTTAGCAAATATTTGACCAGAAGGTCGATCTTTGCTGACTCTTCCATCTTCTTGATCGTTTGAGTGGAATGAATACTCTGACTCTAAGACACTCTCCATATATACTGGGACCAGCTGCGTATGAAACCTAGTCAAATGTAATTTTGCAATAAGATGAAACGATTTCATTGAGAAAGCAAAAGGCAATGACGTGCCGTGTCGCCTCACACAAGAGCTAAAGTGTTGGCTCAAATCCGTGTCAGCGATTTCGAAGACGACATAACTGAGCTTTAATCAATGCTCTCCTATTATGCCACAAAACCACGAGTCCTGATTCACGCCAAAAGAAATCTCGTTCGGTGAATAAAAAATAGTATCACATTTGAGAAACGCAAAAGCGAACTTCCAGAAAACTGAGAACGACGGCTTACACCTACAACGTGAAATGTATGAGTTCAAGTAATGCGTAAAACTTAGTCAAATTACATTTTTTATAGTCAAGACGAAACGATCTATTTTCGAAGAAGAAGCAGACACCAAGCGACAATGGCGATCCGTGTCACACAACACTTTTCAAAATGTATTATTCGAGGTTTGTTCTAGCGATCTGCACGGTTAAATTAAATGTTGATGTATTTTGCAGTAAGACTGACACAATTTCTATGGGATCGCCCATGGTACGATTGTTCGTGCATTAGTTTAATTTTTTTAAATATTTTTTTATATAAATCGCCTAGAGGATAGACCCAGTAAAGCATGGCCATTCTCGTCACTGTGTGAATAGCTACTCAAGTCAATTCGAAGTGAACGCGGTAAGAAAATAAGTATAGCCAATTAAATGGCTTACAACGGGTTATGCATTGTTTTGTTATAAGGCTGTGTGGCATAATAATCCCTACGCTCTTGCGTTGTTACCATTACAGTGCAGACAGACTGGAATGTGAACTTACAAGCCCTCTTTGTGTATTGTACCATTTCTTCTTACCACATCAAAATACTGAGCGTCACAGTATTGGTTCGCGTTTTCAAGATGACCATTTTTTTTTGTATCTCACTTAAACATTTTAACATAAACACTCACACTCACATGGGTAAAGTCAGAACAGACGTGTTACAGTATTGAGGGGCATGTTGTCTTTTTTTTTTTTTTCTTTCTTCAAACTAATAAATTTGGGGTTTGTGTGAAGTAAAGAAGCGAAAGTACAGTGAACCTCAAGGATGATGACCCAATCTGTCTGTCTATTGATGCGTGTATTTACTTAAGAAGAAATATGACCTCTAAAACACAAAGAGATACGGCAAGCATCATTAGAATGAACTCAACAATGTTTTCCTTCACGCCTGTGTAATTTAGAGTTTCAATCCTCTTTCAAGACAAACTTGGTCTCCTTTTGTAGAGCTTGAAATAAATAAAAAAAACTGAAAAATTTTAAGCACTTTGTTATAGATAATTTCATCAACAGACTAAACAACATAAATACCGTTACAACAATAGAAACCCTTAAATCTTCTATCAAAAAGAAATGCATCAGAAAATTAAATTAAAGATTAACGATAACTAACCAATGAAACCGAATTTAACAAAGGCAATGACATGTGAAGAAATGACTCTCACTTTGGAAAGGTAGGCTAATGTAATCTGTCATGCACCATCAACTTGAAAAAAATTATAAACAGAGAGAATTCAAAATTCAGTTCTTTTTTTTCAAAATTGTTTCGTTTCTTTTTTCTTTTTTTTGGAACAAATCTAAGCACTAATATAGAGTGGAAAAGGGAAAATACACATAAAAGCTTTGATATTTCTGAAAAAAATGAGGGGATATTCCTAACTTTCTTAACCACCTATATATGCTTGGACTGCTCTGTGACTTATCCACAAAACAAGATGTACATATTTCTGGTCAAGCTGCAAGTGTGTGCGTGTTTTGGAAAATGGTAAAAATTGAATATACAATTTTTTCGTGACACTTATAAAGTGAAGAGTCTGTGCAAGTGTCAAAAGCCAAAGTCATATAACTTTTCTATTTTGTACGGCTTGTAAAGATTTCCACTTTAGAAAATGTGAAGTATCACAAGTTATTATCACAAACAGAAGTGGAACATACGGGCTTGCAAGAAAGAAAATAACCCAGACAGTTGTTGTCATCAAGAGTGCTAGAGACGGTACCCGAACTTGCTTGCTTGCTTGCTTGAATTAAAGTGATTTTCGCTCCAATGGAGCATGTATCACTGGTTTAATCACGCACCGCGTGATTTTTAATTACTCCTGGAAAAGGAAAGAGAGCCTCATCCCCCAGGCTTTTATGTACTCACAGAGTACTTTTAAATTTAGCCACTCAGGTGTAGGACTAACTAATCCTTAACAACCTGACTGAAAGGCTTTAAACATGAGTAGGAGCAGAGGGGGGCGAAAAGACCACTTGTCTAAAACGTCATTTGCTTAAAATAAAAGCTTCTTCCGAAATAAAAAAATAAGGTCACTGACGCTAAATCAAAGCGTCTAACTTGACCGAGAGTTTCTCTAATTGGATTACTTTATTTTTGTCGAAATGTTTGTTTACCCACCGGAGGACCAGCCCCCTCTGCTGCTATCAATTAAAAATTATCGTATTAATAATGTCACCAGCTAATGAATCTTACACTGCTAGATTAGCTCGAGAGAGACTAAAAACAATCAAAACATTTCTTCCTGTTTGTGATTCTGTTAGACAAAAATTGCAAGAACGTCAAGAATCCCAAGTTGAATTTGCTACGGGTACAGAACAGTTATTTAAACCCATTACAACAATTACTGAAAAAGATGTGTGGGGAGATTTTAAGGATGATGAGGATTACGAGGATGACGAGGACGAGGAGAAGAAAAAGAAGAAGAAGGGTATTCTTCAAGTATTAAAACAAACTGCTGCGCAGACTAAAAAAATAGCAGAAAGAACCAAGAAAACAAAAAGGATTTTACGAGACCTTCCAACTAACATAGCTGCAGCTCAACCTCCATCCGTCGATGAAGAAATACTTGAAGGTATTGGTAAAATTCGTACAGAATTTGCCGACGTGAAAAAAAAAACTTGCATCTAAAGCAATAACAGAAAACATTAAATTAATCAAAAAATTTAATGAAAAATTTATCAGAGAAATTAGAAATAATGAAGAAGATGCTTTACCTGAAAAAATGGTAATTGGTATGTTTTATAAATCCAGTATTTTAAAACCCGGTCATGAAAAAGTAAACAATGATGATCTTATTAAGTGGATATATTGCATACATAAAAACAAACAACAAGCCAGAAATGATGATTTGGAATATATAGGTCTTTTTGAAGGAGTACAAAGACGTTATAGAGAGACACTGAAACAAGCAGAACAACAACAATCTTCTCCACCGCAATCCCCCCAGCAAGAGCCTTCCTATCAACTTCCTCAACCTCTACAACAGACAGAAAAACCAAAAATAGATATTCAACCTGTAGATATATTTACCGATGAAGCTCTTAATAATTTTACTGACCGAGATAAATTAGTTAATATTGCTGCGTTTCATTATAAAATCAGAAACAAATACGTGAAATCTGAATATGTTAAATCAATAATTCCTAAACTTTGGGTTTCTACATTATATTTTGCATCTAAAAATTCAAGTATTAATACTAATGATCCAGAGTATAAAGACTTTGTACAGGATGTAAAAAGAACGGCAAAACAACCAAAACCTCCAGAAGAATCAGGTGCCACTGGAAGTGGTTTTCCTTTGGTTACTCAAGGAAGTGGTCTTATTGCCTGTCCTAACAATGTTCTTTCTGACGTAGAACGACTAGAAATACTGATTGGAGGAAAACGAGCTGGAAATAATTCTCCAGAAATTGTTAATGAAATGTCTTATATTTGTCGAAGATTATTTACTGGCGGTATTATGGATCGCAGCATTTATCGTTCCCTAATTGATGAAATCGCTGATGATTATCACAGCGACTAAACAATTAATTAATCAGTATATAAAAATGATTATACACACTGCTCGACGTGGACCGATCATGGTCAGGATAGTAAACTCACGACTGCCAAATTATAAAACAATTTACGGAGATGGACTTGGTGATGTTGTTCGTGGTCTATTTAGAAGGATGGCTCCAAAAGCAATACCGATTGCAAAACAATTAGGGATGAAGGCTATTGAGGCTGTTCGTGATAAAATTCCTGGCGCTATTGGTAATCTTGCCAGTAAAGCGTTCTCGACGGTCAGGGACAGACTATCTCGATCAGTACGAAAAAAAACCGCAACAACCAATAAAACTGGCCAGCACTGAAGTTATGCCCGCAAATGTCAGTAAAATAATAAATCAAGCCGCAAATCAAAAACTAGCGAAATTATCTGAAGAAGCAGAAAGAAATATAACTACAAATTTAATAGCAGGAAGTGGTCTTCGTGTCAGACAACGATAATTTAGATCACCATTTGGAAAAATGGGTAATTATAATAAAATGTTCAAGCGTATATCCGACCCAGCATTTGACATGGATGCACCGGTCCTCAAAGATGAATCAGTACGTGATTATCAATTTTATTCCTATGACGCAAAAAAAAAACACAGAACAGCGGGCAAGAATCGAATTACAAGTTCAGGATACAAGTGGATATTTCTTACCCGCTGAGGCGTTTATTGAAGTAGAAGGTGAACTTGTAAAGGCGGATGGTACTAACTACGGCGTCAATGACCGAGTTGGTTTTGTCAACAACGGGATTGTGGCACTGTTTAGTAGCGCCACATATATGATTGATGGAAAAAATATTGAATCAATTCAGAATGATGTCGATGTTGCTACAACAATAATTGGTCTAGCGAGATATTCTGATGACTACACAAGATCAGACGGTCCATCAATGATGTTTGCTAAGGATATTACCAACCACGCTGATCATGTTCAATATATTAAAGTACGGACCCCACAAAATACTGCATCTGATCCACAACCAGATGATTTTGAACACACAGCCAGACCAGGTGCTGCTTTAAATATTATAAAAGATATTAGTGCAAACTACAACTTAGGATTTGCAACACGCCGAACAGCGTTGTCAGGAAACAATAGAAATTTTTCATGTGCAATTCCACTCTCTCACATCTTTGGATTTTGCAGAAATGTTAGAAAGGTCATCTTTGGAGCTAAACACACAGTTGTGCTCGTAAGAAAAAGTGATGATAATGATGCAATCTGGCGAGGTGCTGCTGTTGCTGATGCTGGTAAAGTGAATATGAAGAAACTTTCACTGTGGATGCCTGTAATGATTCCATCTATTACTGAAGAACAAAAATTACTCTCTTTTACGGATCAAGGCGGTAAATCATTGCTATCATGGTTAACAGTAACCACAGATGCTGTTCAAAGTACAGTTCGAGATGTATTTAATTGGCATATAGCATCACAACATGGTGTGTCTGCGTCTTGACATATTTTTATTGCGCTGCAAAATAGTGATCGGACGAATAGTCAAGAACGTTCACATATGATATTTGACAAACTTGGAGTTAATGAAGTTTCTTTGCAGATAAATGGACATCAAGAACCAGCTGAAAATATTTTGTTAGATTATACCATAAATCACGTAGCGCGTGCATATCATCGTTTATGTCATTTATGGGACGTGATCAAAACGTAGATACTGGGCTGCAAATATCACAGTTAGAGTTTATAAATCTGTATCCGATTTATTACTTTTCGCTGGAGAATCTTGATTTATCCAAGCAATCTGTCGTTGATATACACTTTCGAGCTCCTGTTGATGACCCGCCAGGTGGTGGTGCCTACTACAGAGGAATCGCGGTTATGCTCAGTGACAAAGCAATGTTACTTGAAGGTGGTAGTGGTCGAATGAGAGTCGTTGATGCACCAGTGGAAAATCTTTAATCATGTTTTTTAAAAACACGAGTATTATCATAAAATGCCATATCATCACCTTAGTGTCAGTCTGACTCCTGGTCAGATTAAAAACATTCAATCAAATTCAGCAAAAACCTGCGGAATGAACTAAAGCGAGATCAGATCACGGGTGGTCAAAATAAATTATCATTATCAGAACGTCAACTTAAACATTTCAACGGCGCTAAACAATCAAAGACAGGAGTCAAACTTAATCTCTCTGCGGGTGAGGTTAAAGATTCAATTAAAATAGGTGGTATTTTTCCACTTCTCGCGGCTATTCCAGCATTAATTGTCGCAGCCGCAACTGCCGTAGCAAAAGCAGCCGGATTAGGTGCTGTTGGAACCGCTGCTAGAATGGCATTAAAGAAAGCAACAGGGCGGGGATTAAAAAAAAAGAGGGACTCGATTAAGATTACCGAGATCTCGTTGGGGAAGAGGTCTGAGGCTTCCAAAAACAATTCGTTAATTAATCCAGCATCAAATTTCGATTTACTTGATGCTGCTAAACAATTAAAAATAAAAAACTTCAGAGGTATTTTTATGCGAGATCAATTGCCGGACCGAACAAACAATATTGAAACGGGTGTCATTAATCTCGATGATAATTCAGGACCCGGTACTCATTGGGTATCATACGCGGTTGATCCACGTGGAATCGTTTATTTCGATTCGTATGGGTTAGCTCCACCTCGTGAGTTTATCAAATATGTCGCGCCACTTCAATCAGCGGTTTGGTATTCAACGCTACCAACACAAACAATGACGGATCCGCCAATATGCGGCAGTGAAGTAATTAATGTACTCGACGCTATATCAAAGTCCTACGCGGTACCTCATAAAGTCGTGCATGATTATACAAGTAACCGCTTCGTTTTAAACAGATCTTAGATCTTATATAATGGTTGATATTTACGGAAGATCTTCTAAGAGTAAGAAAAAAAATATGACATTGATTTGTCGAAGTACGCGACTAAAGATGAACTCGCTGATATGATGAACCTGGCTGGAGTTGACCGAGATAAAGTTGTTGTTTTTCAGGACCGATACGGAAAACTAAAAACGAGAAACATCAAATGGAATGATATAGTTCGACGAGTACTCGGTGCGGTCACGGATAACATTCTCGTGTTTACTGACGGCGGTAGAATCAGAGACCCAAGTATATTGTTTACAACCATCAGAGATGAAATTGCAAATGTGTTACTAATCGCTTAAAAAATACCGGTGACATAATGACAGGTGAACTCAGCATGAACGGAAACAAGATAACAGTGTTAAGAGATCCAACATACCACGAAGATGTCGCGACGAAAAAATATGTGGACGTCGGCTACAGTACCGTAGATGGTAAATTATCCACGTTGCAGGCCGAGTATGATGTGCACGTAGGCGCTTTTGGAAGATTTCGAAGAAATTTTCAAAAAACCGATGAAGCCATAGATAAATTCTTCGACACTCCGCACACCGTTGACATAAAACTTTCTGATATCAAAACTAACCTAGACGCAACTAAAAAACACTCGAAGATGTCGCAAGTGGAATTCCTGATATCGTTAACAAAATTAGTCTGATTAAAATTTCAGCCGGAATAACTCCAGGGCATATTACCAATATCGTATACACAGTATCATCCGGGTTTGCAACGTGGTCACAGCAAAATAAAACTATTAAATATACCGCAACAGTCACTGGCGTGTACAGGCTGTCTGTGTTCAGTGCTCCAAAATTCGAGATATTTACAACGTATCCATGGCGTCATTCCACCGACAAGTTTTCTGGAGTTGTGTCTATGATATTAAATAAAGGAAGCGAAGAAATATTTATTCTGGAAGCAGCTGATAAGAAATTAACCGCCCTATCTTACTGGTGGTGTCTAGAATTTGTAGCTGAAACACCTCAATTGGTTACTGTATAAAATATAATGAGTACCTCAATCGACGTTGCATCGCAACATCACAGGTACAATCAAGCACGTGAATGGCAAACGAACTTAAAAGATCGAGTCGAACAATACACGGTAAAAGTAAAGAAATATCGACGACGACTAGTTATCGTCGACGTAATCGTTTATTCAGCATCCGCTGTTGTTGCGTCCACTGGTGTGTTATTATAAACGATAACAATGATGGCGCCAGTAGCCGTAACAATCTGTATTTCAGCTACAACAACAATTGAAGGTGTGCTCAATATGATTGCAAAAAAAATATGCACGTGCATGAATGAAAAATTATCCGATTACATGATAAAATTACACACAGCGACGGTAGCATACTCGAAGTTATCTTCGTCGTTATGAACAGGTCTTAATGATGGAATTATATCTGATTTTGAGTATACAGAAATGATTAAAATATACAACTGTGCAAAGGTACAAATATATTAAATAATGACAACGTCAGTAGAGCTACTTCAACAGATCGTGACAAACACAACTCCACCAAAAACAACGATCATCTCAGTAAGTTCGACCAATCCTGAATTTAACGTCAGTTTTCCAACTGCGATTCCAGTAAAAGAAATTGCACTAGCACAATTACGAGTATATTACAATTGGCCAAATATCAGATCGAATTCATTTAATGGTACACCAGCAAATAATTCGCTTGTATTTGCTAATAAAAGTAAAGATGATGGAACACCTGGCTGGAACGTTGTTGGGATACCCACTGGCAGTTATGAGTTTGAACAAATCAACGATGAATTTGCGCGTAGAATAAAATCAATAACCGGGAAAGAAGCAAAAATATCAATTAAAGAGCATTTGTATACCCATGATGATAAAATGAATCCAATCATCGATGAAGGATTTATTCAGTCATATTTCGATCCTGTTAATTCTGAATTTAGGCAATCAATCAACAAACTACGAAATTTATTTTCTGACATCACATAATACTACAGTGATGATGTGGAAACAACATATCGCTGAGACGATAAAACATCTAAACCAGGTTATATCAGATCTTAGATACATCAATAAAACTATCATTTGGAATATGATTTACTACGGTGATGATACAACAATGACCCCTAAACGGTTGTTTCTCAATCATTACAAAATAACTCAACAACAATTACCAACATTTGTAATACCAGGATTTAATGTTGACGAACTAGTAAAATCACCCACCGATATTATCAATGAGAACTTTCCTAAAATTGTTAAGTCATGGAGAAAAATAGCCGAACCAGCATCGCTTCTCAAACATGACAATGATCCATACGGCGGCAGTAGACATGTACCCCTCGGAATCGTTAATATAACATCGATAATCGCTTTAAATCTAGATTGTGATGTGATCGATGGCAGTTATCAAATAGATCTTGGAAAATCAAATCAGGCTCGGTTCGAGTCTCGGATTCAGCCAATGTGGGTATGTGAGAAAGCTTGCCAGTAGTTTGTCGAGGGTCAGTGGTTCTTTCCTGGGTTTTCCCAGGTTCTTCCTCCACCATTAATACTGGCCGCCATGTATAGCCTATCGTGTGCTGAAAAATGGCGTTAAACCCCACAACAATAACAACAAATCAGGCTCAACAAGGATACATTTTATACACGTTCACACCACAAGTTTCCCTTGGGGATTTGATCGTGCAAGTACCAACCAATCCTGTTTATCTGCGGTGTCATACTAATATGTTAACACGAGTAAATTTTAAACTAACTGACCACCTTGGACACTTAATTGACATGAGGGGAGAGAAATAAATTGTGAAACTGTATGTGAAATCGTAGATTTTTCAGAAATATTTTATTATTATTCTGAAATATTTTATTTATTCGGAAATATTTTATTTATTTAGAAATTGATGGGGTGGATTGGTACTGAAAATTATACAAATCGATCGCTTTGTTAATTCTGATGGGGTGGTTGGTACTCAAAATCATGCAAATCAATCAGTTTGTTAATTTTGATGGGGTAAATGGCACTCAAAATTGTGCAAATCAATCAATTTGTTGATTCTGATGGGGTAAATAATACTCAAAATCGTGTAAATCAATCAGTTTTGCAAGTAATCTGAAATATTTATTATAATCTGAATTATTTTATTCAGAAATATTTTATTTATTCAGAAATTGACGGGTAAATGGTTCTCAAAATCTTGTAAATCAATCAGATTGTTTGTTTTGACGGGGTAAATGGTATTCAAAATCATGTAAATCAATCAGATTATTTGTTTTGATGGGGTGGTTGGTACTCAAAATTATGCAAATCGAACGTTATTCGGAAATATTTTTTTATTATTCTGAAATATTTTTTTATTCTGATATGTAGTTAGGACTCAGTTCAACGGATATATTATTCTAGTTTTTAATATCATTGATAAACAAAACAAAATAATCCCCATATAAACTTCTAGCTTGCCATCGCATTCTAGCAGGTTTAGAGGATACATATAAGGACAGCACAACCCAGAACTCGTAGCTTGCCACCGCATGCTACCAAGTTCAGTGGGCACACGAAACACAACCCCCTATGAGAGCCTCTAACCCGTCAAACAACGGTCTAGAGGCTCAAGGGGGCGTGTTTTGTGAGAACAATACAACCTAAAACTTCTAGCCTACCACCGTATTCTAGAAGTTCAATGGACACACATAAGGACAGCACTACCCAGAACTCGTAGCTTGCCATCGCATTCTACAAAGTTCAATGGGCACACATAAGGACAATACAACCCAAAACTTGTAGCTACCACCGTATTCCACCAAGTTCAGAGGGTACACAAACTTAATTAGGGACAATACAACCCAGAACTCGTAGCTTGCCATCGCATTCTACCAAGTTCAGAGAGTACACAAACTTAATTAAGGACAATGCAACATCAAGAACAGCACAGCGTATAACTTAATTAAGGACTAAATCTTAATTAAGGACGGCGCAACAATTAAGGATAGTACAAACATAAATTTTAATTAAGGACGGCACAACAATTAAGGACAGTACAACATCAAGGACGGCACAACAATTAAGGACAGTACAGGACTGTACGGGGGACTTCTCTACACTCAACAGATTTTGACAGTAATCTGCCCGTTGGTGATACAAAGCATGTATCCACCACTGGTGACGTGGTGAGAGGGCGTTTTTTCTTCTGTTGAGTTACGAGGCTTTAGCGGAGCCCCCAATTAATTATAAAATCGCAAATAAGCGTAACCACAGACAGTTGTCAGTCATTGGACTCGATCGCCATACCTCGAGTTTCATTGTTCGACGCGTTCGCAATGAGCTACGAAAGCATCTAATATATATACGTTTCAGAAATTATTATATAGTTACGGTTTATGGATAGATCGTAAATGTTTCTGCATTAAAACAGTGGTTTCTAAATAGATCGTAAAATATCTGCATTAAAACAGCGGTTTCTAAATAGATCGTAAATATTTCTGCACTAAAGCAGCAATTTCTAAATAGATCGTAAATATTTCTGCACTAAAACAGCAATTTATGAATAGATCGTAAATATTTCTGCATTAAAACAGCTGTTTCTGGATAGATAGTAAAATATCTGTACTAAAAAACAGCGTGTTCTGCCTCGATTTCTCGTAACAGATCTAAAAATAACTCGCTATATTGTACGATGTAAAATATGTTTATTCTTCTATTTTGTAAGTTCGAAACCATAAATATCCTTCTACTTGTTACATTACTGGTATTAATTACGATGTAGATGGTTAATTGACTAAATACGACCGTAAAAATCACAATCTACTGAGAAATATATGTTTACATAATTATCTCCCTTCCCTCAAGTCGGAAAAATAAGTAGTATGTGAGTGGGAGTTTCTGACCAAATAAATAAATAGTTAATAAATATAGATTGAGGTAATTACTTACTGGCTTGACAATTTATCTCCATTATTGATGTTAGAAGATGATTCTTTGTTCATATTTTTTAGAGAACGCGGATTTGGTTATATTTTTGCGACTTTTTGTACTGAATATGGGTGAATATCAAAGTATTTGCCAGCTGAATTTATTGATTGAAAAGTTCTCTCTTCGCTAGTCTCTGTATTGAAAGATTTAATCCTCCTCCTCCTAATTGTCCTATATTTACCAGTCCCTCCTCGTGTAGAATTCTCACTTTGTGTAATAGCCTGAAGATTGGATCAATTGTTTCAGTTTAATGTTTATTTCCTTCAATATGATCAATCACAAGACCATTTTAATCATCCCAAAGAAACATTCGAAAATAAGTCTATGACAATGATATCTTTTCTTCCCAACAGTAAATCTTAGATAACCAGTATTATTAACAACACCAACTGGTTTTTTCAACCTACAATTTCTAATCAACCATCACGATTTGATTCGTAGTTTGTTATTGTAGGATGCTTTATAAACTCATTGTTCATATTTTGCTCCATTTATATAATAATAGTATTTGTTTAAATCATAATTTGCCTGAAAACTTAATTAGATAGTCCTCTACGGATTTATAGATCTGTCACTGTCATTATTTTTTTATCATAATATCTTTTAAGTTCCCTGTATCGCTTACCACCACAACGGGCACACAACTGTGTTTTTCCTCGTACTCCGACACCACATCGTAGACATGGTCTTGGTCCTAGACTTCCACGGTGAACGCTCTGCAAACGTTGTCCGCAGAATTCCTTTCTGCAGGATTTGTTACAAGGAGTTAATGAACCGATCATCAAACATTTGCATTGAGACATTACATATAATATTTTTTCTTTAAATATTTGGTTGAAATATAATATGAACGAATTCGATGAATTATCCAGAATCAAGCCCTAGAAAGCAGATAAATTTAATCTCGACAGAATATCTCCCGACCTACCCATGCGAGATCTAGTTGATCAGAAAAATAAAAGTTTGATTAATAAAATTCACGGCGCCAAGAAAGAATTTCACACAGATGGTGCATCTCATGTATGGTCAACGTTCAAGATTATACGCAACGGTGCCATCGACGCTACAGTGAATGACGAACGAGCAGAACTATCATTAACTACATTGATAATCGCAAATATCTTTTCAGAATAAAATTTGTCGTGCTAACAGAAACAGGTAATTGGATTATCCGTGACAAATATGATCCTGTACACAAGGGTGAAAAAACTTTCATACTAACTTAAGATTCCAAACCAGGTCTATTGACTGGAATTGACAAACCGTATTATGAGCGAGCGTATCCTGTGACCGCGGTTATTTATGGAGTCTATCCGATACATGAAAAATCCAGCGTTACGAGTATCGATAAATGGACCATTACCGGATTTTGACCTGACTGGATTCGCTTGTATCGAGTCATTCGAGTTTGCTAAAGGACTTCATCCAATTTGTTATGTTTGGTTTTGGAAAACATTTTTCAGAAAAATGTGGGTACCAATAGTACTATTACGATATATGCTTGATTGTGAACGAAGCAATTATATCATATCGGAAACAAACCGAAGTTTGGTTACCACAACAAAAGGAATATTCGGATGATGAAAACCCGGATAAAACATATTACGAGAATAAAATTACGAAAGATCTTAGCAGAAAAATAATTGACAAGTTCACTCAAGGAGGATCATACGATCATAAACAACATTGTACAAGACTGATCATGGACGATGCTGAGTTAGATTTTATAATAATAATAATAATAATAATAATAATGCTTTATTTATAGAGGGTGACTCATTAGTCAAGGACTATTCTCCCTTGAGGCCCTCTTAAGGAGAGTATAACAATGCACATTATATGAAGATGGCAATAATTACTGTTTATTTTAACATGTTTAGTATTAAAATACTAAATTCCATTATCTGTTAGAAACACATACATGCTCATGATATCTTTTCTTAAATATTCTAATATTTTCAGCAGATTTTACATGTAGTGGAAGCTTATTCCACAGAACTGTACCAGAGTATTGAAAACTCTTTTTAAATTGCTCTGTTCTTGGTTTTGGTATTAGAATGTTTCCATGTGATATTGATCTCAACTGGTATTGTGCTGAAAAAGGCCTGAATAAGTCTTGAAGATACTCTGGTGCAGTTCCATGTAGACATTTATATAAAAGAACTGCCTTGTGAAAATCTATCCTGTCATATATTGTGAGCCATTTGAGTTCTGTAAATAATGCTTTTGAGGGATGATCAACAGATGCATCTAAAATTACACGTGCTGCTCGTTTCTGAAGTTTATAAATCCTGTCAAGCTCAGATTTGGCACAGTTTCCCCATACATTAGAACAATAATCCATTGTTGGAAGAATATATGACTTGTAGTATAGATTGCGAGTTTCCATAGGTAAATATTTCTTGATTCTGCTGAGAAGGGCAATTTTGGATGACAGTGTTTTACAAAGCTTATCAATATGGTCATTCCATAACAAATTATTATCTACAGACACACCTACAAGCCTTTCATGTTTGACATTTTCTAATGGATGATTATTTATTGCAAGAGACAGTTTTGGGTTCCCTGACTTGTGTAGCTTTTGTGATGTCCCCAAAATCATACATTTTGTTTTGCCTTCATTAATTACCATCCTATTTTGTTGTGCCCAGTTTTGGACTCTGATAAGGTCTGAGTTTAATTTCATTTGGATAACTTCAGTATCAGAACTAGATGTATACAAAGTTGCATCATCTGCAAACAAATCTGTGTTTGTGGATTCATTATTTAATGGTAGATCATTGATATAGATAAGGAAGAGGAGAGGGCCCAAAACTGAGCCTTGAGGGACTCCTGAATGAATAGTGCGAGTTTGAGAGCTAATATTGCCAATGCTTACTTGTTGAGACCTTTGGTTTAGGTATGATCTAAACCAGTTTAAAGAAGGATTGTCAAATCTGTAACAGTTCAACTTTTGCAGCAGAATTTCATGATCAACAAGATCAAAGGCTTTCTTGAAGTCAAGGAAAACAATCCCAGTCATATGTCCATTATCCATTTCCTTCAGCCAAAGATCAATTAATTTGGTAAGTTCTGTTTGGCACGAGTGGTACTTTCTAAATCCTGATTGAGCTTTATGAAATAGAGAGTATGTTTCGAAAAATTTATAGACCTGAATGGCTACATGCTTTTCAAATAGTTTTGACAATACAGGTAGAATTGATATTGGTCTGTAATTTCCTGGATCCTCCTTTTCTCCTTTCTTAAAGATAGGTGTAACCTTTGCACATTTCAATGTTTCTGGAAAATTACCACTCATTATACTTAAATTTATGATATGCGTTAGTGACTTTGTTATTACTGGTGCAGCAATTTTAAGAATTCGTGGACCAATACCATCCAATCCAGAGGATTTATTAATATTAACCTTAATTAGCATATCAAAAACATCACCTTCACTAACATTAGCTATTGAAAAATAATTTTCATCAGGAATTTTAGCTTTTATAAATAATAGAAGAGCATCAATTTCAATTGGGATATTAGTCTGGTTCTGAATACTCTTACTGGAGATGCTTATGAAGAAATTGTTGAACATTTCCACAATGTCTTGTACAGATGTTGCTATATCATCATTTTGCTTAAGTCTAGGGGGAAGGCAACTGTTCTTGCGTGGGTTCAGCTCTTTTAGATGCTTCCACAATGTTTTGGTACTCTTACTTTCATTAATAGCCTGTTTATAGTAGTTCTCTTTTGCCTTATCTATCAGGTACTTAGTTTTATTTCTCCACTTTCTATAGCTTTTCATGTCTTTTTTCTTGTGGAAATTATCTCTTAGGTGCCTAGCCTCATTGATCTCAGGGGTAATCCACTTGGGTGTAATTTGGTGTTTAACCCTTTTTGTTTTAATTGGGGCATGCTTGTCTAAGGCTGCATTGAACATCTGATACCATTTGTCCAAGGCAGTGTTGACATCAGCTATAGTGCAGACTGATTGGAAAGGTTTGCAAACTAAATCATTTAAGAACATTTCCTCATCAAACTGTTTGAAGTCCCTGTATTGAATTTCAATGTGTTGGCCATTTTTAGATGATTTCGGAACATGTCTAGTTATACAGACTGGGTAGTGGTCACTCAGTGCATACACTGGTACCTTAATTTCACTTACGTTTTCAGGTTTATTAGTATAGACATGATCAATGATAGTAGCACTTTTATCCGTTACTCTAGTTGGGGTGTTAATTAATTGAGTAAAGTTGTAAGTTTCAAAGCTACTTATCCATGTTAATGGTGGAGTTTTCATATAGTCAATGTTAAAATCACCTAATATGATAATTTCTAAATCTTCCTTAAGTAATGCTTTTTGAATTTGAACCTCAAATCTATCAATCCAATCAGCTGTGGAACTAGGTGGCCTGTAAACCGAACATAAGAGTATTGGCTTTGATTGGGCAAGGGTTACTTCGATCCAGATGCTCTCTACCCCAATAGTCTCTAGATCAACACGTCTGTTATAACTAATGGAACTGTCTACATAGAGAAGAATACCCCCACCCCCCATGGATTCCCTATCTTTTCTTTCAAAGTTGAACCCCTGTATTTGGAGAGCCAAATCATCAGTATCATCAGAAAGAAAGGTTTCACATAGACCTAGAATATTGACTGATCTAGTTTGCTGTAATATTAACTTTATCTCATTCAGTTTAGGGAGGATGTGTTGAATATTTAGGTTGATTACTTGCAGACCTCTTTTGAGGAGGCCAAATACATGACAATTTTGATCAGAGGATTGATCTTCAGACAAGGTAGTATGCCATATATTGTTTTTAGACTTGACAGATTTCTTTACATTGCCTTGATTATTTACATAAACATATGAAGAAGATAACATACAAGATCCATCTGTTGTACCATGACCACATGTAGTGGATATTTGAGAATGTTCAATATGAGACTGATTTACATACATACAAGAAGACATTGACATATTAGACACTTGGGGGGCCTCAGAGGGAGAAGTAACTTGAACAGTATCACACAGTTGTTTACATGTTAACAAGTTGCACTTTGTACACAAATCAGATAGTGCCTGAAACCTGTTTATAGAATTATAATTATTACATTGAAAAGTGTACACATATTCTAATGCATTTTGTTGCTGGATATGTGTTGCATAGGCCTGTACATCATAGCCTTCTACCTATTGGTATGTGCACAACTTTTGCTTATGTCCTAGTTCATTACAAAGATGGCAGCGAATCTGTTTTCCATGCAGACACCGCTGTGTTACATGACCGTGCTCTCCACAATACAAGCAGTTGTCTGACTCATGCCTAACCCCTTTTATAAGTCTTATGTACTGGTCTATATTCCTAAGGAGCATGGCAGTACCTCTGTTGGACAAGTGGATTTGGTCTCGCTGGTACAATTGTTGGTTCACTCGATTGTCTTTGAAGAAGGTCCAGTATTGCGGAACAAAGAGTATTTGGAAATTTTCACACAACATACTTAGGGTGTCATTTAGTTGAGTCATAAGTGCATCCCTTCTTGGCGGTAGACCTGAGATGATTATTTTACACTCTGCGTTTTTGGACCTGATGGCATACAGCAAACTTTCATAATCATCCTCAATGCCCTTCAAAGATTGGCCATTACTGTAATTATTGCCACCAATGAGAAGAATTACAGTATGATATGGTGACATATCCATTTCCAATATTTTTTCTGTAATAGTGTTAATAGTAGCACCTCTATGAGTTTTTACGTCAGTTTTATATAACCCTCTTGTTCTTACTCCTTTGATTATTGATGATCCTATGAGAAGAGATCTGTCGTTAACTATGTTGTTGATTTTGACCAGTGGGGGGTTCAGATGCATTGTTTGAACTTCTTGATTTCCATGACTAGACTGACTGAGAGTTTGGTGACTGCTGTATTTAGTATTTGTATTTAATTTAGCTCCTTGTTGTGGATAATTGGAGGTTGTCTTTAGAACAGTTTCTTCAGTACCTGGATTTGATGTCGAATGAGACACATGATGGTCAGTGTTTACAGCATGTGCTTTAGTTAACTTTTGGCTCTGCCCATCTAATACCTGTAGAAGAGACTCATCTTGTTTAATTGGTGTGGTTGCATCTGTTTGTGTGCATAATGATTTTTTTCTAATAGCTGGTTTTGGTATGGTCTGAGTGCCCTGACATGCTTTCTGGTCCTCTGACATGTTTGTGTATTGCGTTGTCTGGGTTTTCTGGCACACTTTTTTGGCACCTGGTTTATCCATTTGAACACTGTGTAGACTCTTTGATTTTAGTGCAGAGAGTTCCTGTTCTAACCTTTCTACTTGGGCCTGGAGAATACCTATCACTACTAAGCACTGTATGGAGGTACAAGGCTGGTTATGGGTTCCATGGAACTCAAAGGAATTTGTTGCACCTATCATAAACTGGGGTCCTGGAGTTTCCTCCACATTGATAGCAATCTGGCTTATTTCATGTAAAGCTGTGTTACTGTTGACTGGATTTGGAAATCTGTGGGCTTCAGGGATGGGTGTTGAAGCCCTTGGCTGAGAGGTAATTGATTTCAATCTGGTGTTGTCTACCGTTTGCTGACAAGTGCTGATAAAATAATTTACCCATTCTGTGTAGCCTGGCCCTTGTACATGAATTTTACCATTTGTTATGTATAGAGTTACTGTGGCAGAATCTGTATCCATGGATTTATAGATCAGTCCATTGTGTGAGTGTCCCTGCTGGAAGTGTAGATTCTCATCCAAGAATTTCTTGATTGTTGGAATTTTGTTGGAGTCAGCTGTGATTGTTATACTCTGCATATTATGTTGGATTTTAAGAAAGCTTGGAACTGAAGAGGAGTCAGAGGAGTCAGCCATGTTGGATTTTGGTGTTACACAATCTTGGTAGGTTGAATCTATTTCAAGTGAATATTTCTCTGCAGTATTGAGTGTGTCTATATCCTTTGTATCATTTAAGAGATCATCTTGGGTAAATCCTGAAAATGAATCTGATGAATCTGATTTGAAATATGAGTAGATCCACTGAGACAGTGAAGAAGTGGCCATATTTGTTTTACTGTTCTTTTGTCTGAATATGCAAAAATGCAAATCTGTACTTATATCCACAGACTGAGTTTACTAAGTTACCCTGACACTTTTTGCACTGCCTAAATTAGTTGCTGGTAGCACTTATAACTAGTATATTTTCTTCTGTACAGCTGTATTTCCGAATGTTTCAGGAGCTGGTTAAGAGTCTCATACCATGGCGGCCATTTTTAAGTTGTCTGATACAACGAAAAGAAATACGTTTATAAATCGAGAAATAGCTTTCTTGCCAAATGGAAATAAACTAGGTACAATTGTGAGCTATATGGACGGTGAGTCACCGCAGTTTACTCATTTAAGATCTTCAATGCTCGCATATGTTTCGATAAATCTCTTATTGCTATGATAATGTGTGGCGATCACGGTCAACCACCACTTTTTGCTGGACCATCTCCACATGATTGGCTGAAAGATTTTGTTGATTATTACTCGGAGATAACTGATGATCATAGAACACTTGATCCAGAATTAAGTGAGTTAAACAAATTAATCAGACTACAGCCGAATAAAACTCAATGTGAAGTAATGCGTGGGATAATTTCAGAAACTTCAATGAACGACTTTCTGCAAACGTGGAGACCAAACGATTTGATAGTTGCAAGTAGAAAGATAGTCAGAGACACACTTCAGCAGCGGTTGTTTCATTTACATAAAGAAAAGTTTCCAACGTTGCCAGTTCCGTTATGTTATCGACCAGCTGATACACGGCGGCAGAATATTGATGTCGATATACCAGAACGGACCGAGAAACAGAATTTAGTATTAAAAATGATATTGTCGCAAATAATGTCAATATTGTTAAACTTGCGCCAAAAACAAATAAATCCCCGTGGACGCTAGGATACGCGATGACGATTCATTCATCTCAAGGATTAACTATTACTAATACGGTTGTTTGGATCGTTGATGGTAGTATCGAGTGGTCAAATTTGGTTTATCTCGCAGTGTCTCGAGTCAGAAGAATATCTCAACTACGAAGGATTATCATGAACGAATCAGTGATCAATGATGATGATATTGACAACAATATAATAAGAAATAAATTAGCTGGTTATAAACAGTGTGATAAAAAAAATAAACGTGATTTTGATCTTGACACTGATTTCATCAGCGCGCTGAAACAACAGCAGAATAATCACTGTGCGAGTTGCAATTGTATAATGTTATGGCGGTATCTGAAAAATGATCCAAGACAATTTACCGTAGATAGAAAAGATAATCGTCTTGGCCATACACGAGAAAACACGATGTTGACCTGTCTTGAATGTAATCGACGTAGGGGTGTTAGTTAAGTGATTGCGGTGGTAATTGTGTATCCTCAGGAATCACCTGCAATTGTTCACGTGTAAATCCGTTTTGAGGAGCAGTTGAATCCATTCTGTCGATTGCGGGTCTACCAGTAGATCTTACTATGTTAGATATCTTGTGTGTCGTAATACTCCAAATAGGATCAGTCGCTCATTCTTTTACCACCTTCAAGTTCACCGGGTTCATATAAATATCTTACAGTAATATTACCCAGTTGTGGCTGCGCTGAAAAATCACGTCGTTGTACAGATATATTTTTTTTGGTAATTGCGTTAATAGGTTTCATGTTGTATGTTCGAGTAATCTCATTATTTAACGCAGCTATCAAACTTGGTAATCTTGCAACCCATTCGCGAGATCTTTTATCTTGAATGAATTCCTTCGCGAATTGATATCCAAATAACCGCTCAGCAAATGTTCGATTAAATCGTTCAACAGTTGCCTGATCACGATAAATTGCAGTGTGTCCTCGTCTGATTTTGACATTATGTTGCTTCATTAACGATGATACTGGACCAAGAAATTCTTTGCCAGGATCAACCTGTAATAGTTGTGGCCATCGTAATGGTCCTCGTTGATAAATTCGTTCAAACGCATCGGCTACTTCAGATGATGTTTTAGATGATAATGGTTCTGCCTCTTTATATCTACTTGCAACGTCAATGACAGTTAACGCGTATTTATATCTTATTTGACGTCTACGTGCTTTAATCGTATTATGAGGTAAAAACAGAATATCAGCCTGATGAACTTCATTAGGAACACTCGAAATGTACGTACTGAATTCGTTTCGGTGATGGTAGGTAAATTTGCCATATTGCTTGTTTGGATAACCAAGCTTTAGCAGTAGAATGTTTGACTTTTGCTGCATCAGCGAGTTTATTAATTGCTTCTCTACCCCTCCAGTATCCCCTTGGACTATAATAAATTGATTCCATTTATAATTAATTACCAGCTCCTAATACGAATTTACCTTTCATTGCAGATTTTACTAACCAATTAGCTAATGATTCTCTGATATTTTTATTTTTTATGGAATCTAGCGAATGAATCAACTTCACATCTGCAATATGCCTATGTTTTAGATCTTTATTTTTATAAGCCACATCATGAACGTGACATGCTTTATCAATATCATTTATGGGATACTCACCTGGTTTTGGCTGATCCTGATTGTCAAGCCTGATATCAAGTCGAGTACCAGGACCACAATAATTATATCCTGGTAGATGTTTTTATTCAGGGTATTTAGCCCATGGGGTTCCTGAGAACTTTGACATTAATGTAGCAATATCACCACCGTCTTTTTTGGGTAAAAACGAAAATTTCTTCCTATTACATACTGCACATCTTCCACTGTATGCTATTCTTTTATTTATTTTATTTATTTTTTTTTTGTTCTGGATAAAAGATCATTAGTTGGAGTTTTAGCTCTACAACGTAAACAATATACATTCATATTATTTATAATATGGATATAATTGATTTCTCAGCGACACGAAAGCAAGAGCCAGTTAAACACCATCCTGTGCTACCGAATTCCATCAGAATTATAATAAAAGGTCCATCTGGATCGGGTAAGACGCAATTATTACTTAATCTGATAATGAGATGGTTAAAGTGGGATAAGTTGTATTTGGTAGCACCATCAGTTGATGATCAACGATGTTATGATGTACTTAAAGATTTTAATGAAAACGCAAGATTACTGGACGAAGATAACGATGTTATCGAGTTTATAACCGATACTGATGATGCGCCGAATGTTGATGTTCTAGACGGATTTATTAATAATTTAGTTGTATACAATGATGTGATGCTGGACAAACAATCAAATCCTGCTAGAATTTTTTCACGTGGCAGACATGAAAACACTGATGTGATTTATGTTACTCAGTAATACACACAAATACCAAAAGTGATCAGAGATAACTGTAATATTTTAGTTTATGTTTAATAGAGTCGATAAGCATACGTTGCGAAATATTCATCAAACTTGGTGTAGCGGTGACATGGATATAATTAAATTCAGAAATTTCTTTTCACAAGCACAATCAACCCAGTACGGGTTTATAACAATAAATTTACATGATCCTAGAACAAGATATCGTATTGGACTTGATAAAATATTTGGATAAATTTATAGCAGCAGAGGGGGCGGGACCTCCGGTGGGTAAACAAAAATTTCGACAAAAATAAAGTAATCCAATTAGAGAAACTCTCGGTCAAGTTAGACGCTTTGATTTAGCGTCAGTGACCTTATTTTTTATTTCGGAAGAAGCTTTTATTTTAAGCAAATGACGTTTCAGACAAGTGGTCTCTTCGCCCTCTCTGCTGCTTGAGTGGGAGGAGTCTCACCACACACTCATTTTTCTTAGATGGATTGAAATACCTCAGGTGTCAACCCAAGCAGTATGTAACGCCCGCTACGATTGGTCGGCAGCGATGACATCACATTAGGACACATGGGCGTGTGGCAGGTGGAAATCGTTCCACATTCTGCCACGTGTACGATGTCCGAGCGTGGTAAAGGAGGAAAAAGGTGCTCAGCAAGCCAGCCATGGATGTTAAGTACTCCCCAAAACGCCATCAAGTACTTATTTCAAATCAAGTCCCGTTTTTGCTAATGGACAATAAAAAGTACCAATAATGTGTTAGCCACCTGTGCAATTAGTTCAAATCTAACGAGTCTGTTCAATTTCCTACTTACTAACGTATCTATCTAATATTAGTACTTAGTGTACATAAAAATAGCTATACTGGTCTTATTTAAATTAATATGTCTAAGCGACATACACAAGTTTTGTCACTGTTAGGTTTAACAAGTTAAGTTTGTTGCGGTATTCGAATGGGTCAAGTTTGTTTCGAGAATAGTTTAGTCAAGAAGGGATACCAAGCCAAATATGGTTCCCTATTTAATAAAAGGCAATCTGTTGGAGCGCTAAAAAGGACTGTTTTTTCTGCTAGAAGGTACCACGTCTCTCTTTCGCCCTCACGATCTTTTCCGCACTCCTAGTCTCATGATTCTTGATATCAGGAAATGCGTATCCATGATGGGCGGCAATGTAAGCAGCGGCTTCTACCAGTTGACTGAGGGGGTATCCAGTGTAGGCTTGTCTGTATAATTGGGGGAGAACTCTGACCCCAAGTCCCCATTGAGAAGGTCTTGGTTTAAAGGTGTCTAGAGATTTGTAGGCAACGTATTGTATGGCTCCTATAAACTGCCCTGCTTTGTTGACGTCATACAATGCTTGATCTAGCCCCATTTCGGTGTACTTCTCAACGAGGGTCAGTGTCCCCCTCCTCCTCCTCAACCGCCTCTATTTCCTCTTCTGGTTCTGATACTAATTCTTCAGTTGAGGTGGATAGTTTCAAATCCGCTGGTGTCAGCCGCTGTTATTGTTGTTGTGGTTGTTCTTTCAGCTTGGGATTGCCTGTAGTATCGGAGTGAGAGAAGAACGTAGTGCCTCCGATAATTGAGTTTGAGTTTGCCATACCGCTTGTCTAACATAATTGGCCCTTTGTTCTGCCACCACTCTTTCCGGGGTGGACTGTTTGTTAGGTATAGTCGGCTGTTGACTAGATGTTATTTGTGGTCTCGAGGTGGGTGGTGTGCTAACTGGCTGGGTCTGCATTTCTTGCTCCCGCTGCTGTTGCGTATATTTCTTCACTCCACACCGAGTTCTGGGCCTAATTCTTTTAATTTCGTTGTACCCGAACTTACATTATCCATATTATCACCAAAAAATTGCACAGACCTAAAAGAAACACTCACTCACTTTTTACTGACCATCACTATTTTAAAAATTTTGATAAGCGACGGAAACGAAGGACTTAGAGTCACACTTTCTAACCAAGATAAAGAAATCATGTGCTTATAGACTCACTTCTGCTATTTTTTTTTTCTAACTGACTAGCATATCATAGGCAGTAGAATGTTTTTTCTTTTCGAGAGTATGGGGTAGCCCTGAAAAGGGCTTTTTTGTGAACTTGAAGCTATGGCGATCTTTTAGGTTATAAGATGGCGGCCTCCTCTGACGACAGGCTTTCTCACAGGATAAGGTCTGCTTCATCGGAAAGAGAAGAAGAACTCTGGTGTCGATACTACAATCGACAAAGCCGCTGTCAGGTTCATGCTGCTGCTGCTGCTCTCTCTGCTGTTTATGAAGTCTGTACTTCTCCGTCCATTCTTCTTTCTCCTTCTTGGTTTATTTCAAGCTCTACAAAAGGAGACCAAGTTTGTCTTGAAAGAGGATTGAAACTCTAAATTACACGAGCATGAAGGAAAACATCGTTGTGTTCATTCTAATCATGCTTGCCGTATCTCTTTGTGTTTTAGAGGTCATATTTCTTCTTAAGTAAATACACGTATCAATAGACAGACAGATTGGGTCATCATCCTTGAGGTTCACTGTACTTTCGCTTCTTTATTTCATACAAACCCCAAATTTATTAGTTTGAAGAAAGAAAAAGAAAAAAAAGACAACATGCCCCTCAATACTGTAACACGTCTGTTCTGACTCTACCGATGTGAGTGTGAGTGTTTATGTTAAAATGTTTAAGTGAGATATTAACAAAATGGTCATGTGACGCTCAGTATTTTGATGTGGTAAGAAGAAATGGTACAATACACAAAGAGGGCTTGTAAGTTCACATTCCAGTCTGTCTGCACTGTAATGGTAACAACGCAAGAGCGTAGGGATTATTATGCCACACAGCCTTATAACAAAACAATGCATAACCCGTTGTAAGCCATTAAATTGGCTATACTTATTTTCTTACCGCGTTCACTTCGAATTGACTTGAGTAGCTATTCACACAGTGACGAGAATGGCCATGCTTTACTGGGTCTATCCTCTAGGCGATTTATATAAAAAAATATTTAAAAAAATTAAACTAATGCACGAACAATCGTACCATGGGCGATCCCATAGAAATTGTGTCAGTCTTACTGCAAAATACATCAACATTTAATTTAACCGTGCAGATCGCTAGAACAAACCTCGAATAATACATTTTGAAAAGTGTTGTGTGACACGGATCGCCATTGTCGCTTGGTGTCTGCTTCTTCTTCGAAAATAGATCGTTTCGTCTTGACTATAAAAAATGTAATTTGACTAAGTTTTACGCATTACTTGAACTCATACATTTCACGTTGTAGGTGTAAGCCGTCGTTCTCAGTTTTCTGGAAGTTCGCTTTTGCGTTTCTCAAATGTGATACTATTTTTTATTCACCGAACGAGATTTCTTTTGGCGTGAATCAGGACTCATGGTTTTGTGGCATAATTGGAGAGCATTGATTAAAGCTCAGTTATGTCGTCTTCGAAATCGCTGACACGGATTTGAGCCAACACTTTAGCTCTTGTGTGAGGCGACACGGCACGTCATTGCCTTTTGCTTTCTCAATGAAATCGTTTCATCTTATTGCAAAATTACATTTGACTAGGTTTCATATGCAGCTGGTCCCTGTATATATGGAGAGTGTCTTAGAGTCAGAGTATTCATTCCACTCAAACGATCAAGAAGATGGAAGAGTCAGCAAAGATCGACCTTCTGGTCAAATATTTGCTAAAAGTCATACGAAAGCATAATTCACAGGCGAAAGTGGCAACAAAACTTACTCTTTTGGTCGTTGATTTGATGAGACTCATACGAAAGTGTGTAAGTGCTGATGAAGTATGCTATATCTGCAAAGGTAAATGTACCCATTTGTCTCCAGAATACCTGCTTCGTCTAAGAAAGAGAGACAAAAGTCAAGATACCTAATATCGTTGTCGGTAGAAAGGACGAAAAAGAGAAGAGAGATTTAGAAGAAGAAAAAATTGAAGATGAGGAAGAACTTGTGTCAGTGAAGACATGGAAATGGAAAAATTGACAATGTGAGCCGATACGTTGGCCCTGATGTGAAATTTCATACTACCTTCTAAAAGAGGATAGACCAGAGAGAAAACGTAAGTGTCTCTTGGTCTTGACATTCTATAATAAGGATGGCGTGTTTTGTCTTTACTCACACTTCATGAAATTGTGCTCTTTCACTCTCTCTATCCCTCTGGATCATGTTTTAGTTAGAATTGAAATAGAAGGATGTTTTCCTTCACGCACGCTCTTTAGGCATGCAAGTCGGTAAACAATAGTCAGTCTATTCATCCATCATTTTGTGTCTTGATGTTTCCTAACATCACACACTGATGCCATAAAATAACGGGTTAAATGGGTTTTGTAGTGTGGGGGTGGGGTGTAGGTGTTTGGCAGAGTTGGTCATTGCAGTTGAGGGCTTAGGTGCTTTCAAAAAACTTTTTCTTCTTCACTCTGTGTTGATAGTATATATAAAAGGTTATTTCTTCACTCCGTGTGGATAGTGTATAATGGTTTTCTTCTTCCCCCTGTGTGGTTAGTATATTATGGCTTTTTCCTCTTCCCTCTTTGAGGATAGTGTATATTGGGTTATTTGTTTCTTCTTCCCTCTGCGTGGATTGTAGATATGGGGTTTATTTTTTTACATCTCATCTCCGTGTGGATAGCAGGTATCTGATTTGTATTCTTCCTCTTCCATGTGTAGATAGTATATTTGCGGTTTGTATTATCTCCCTTCTGTGTTGATAGTATATTTGTGGTTTGTTTTTTTCCTCTTCCATGTGTGTGTGTGTGTATGTGTGTGTGTGTGTGTGTGTGTGTGTGTGTGTCTGTATGTGTATTCGCGTACGTTGTGTAGATAGTATATTTGGGGTTTTTTTTCTTCTTCCTCCCGTGTGTGGATAGTATATTTGGGGTTTGTATGCGTTCGCGTACTCTTGTACTGATAGTAGATATTACGTTTGCATGTGTTCGTGTACGTTTGTGTGAATAGTATATTTGGATTTGTTTTCCCTCTCTTCCGTGTGGATAGTATGTTTTGTTTTTTTTTCCGCTTCCGTCTGTGTGAATAGTATATTTTAAGTTTGGTTTTATTCTTCCCTCTATGTGTGTGTGTCTGTTAGTGTAAGATCGTGTGGATAGTATATTTGTTTATTATTTTTTTTCTTTTTCTTCCCGTGTGTGGATAGTATATTTGTTTGTTGTTTTCCTCTTCCCTGTGTAAATAGTATATTTTAGGTTTGTTTATTCTTCTTCCCTCTGTTGTGTGTGTGTTTGTGTTTGTGCGTATGTCTGCGCGCGTACGTCTCTGTGTGTGTGTGTGTATTGGTCTGTGTTTGTCCCTATAAAACTCCCTTTATCCCTATCAAATACATTCTACCTACCTACCTACAGTAGCGCTTATTCAGGTCAGCCACTTGCAGCACTGTTGCCATTTATCCCCTAGTGTCCAGTACAGTGACGTCACTGACGCTGGAAATTTTGAGACTATAAATATGAACTTGGGGTTTTCCAGAGGTTGTAGCTAATCATATATACTAGAGTTCATAAACAGGAACGTCACTCAAGCTGAGGCTATAAAAAGATAGTGGGGTTTTCCAAAGGAATTTCACACAAGTTGTAGCTATAAATAGATAATGAGATTTCATAGGAATTTCAGCTGATTATAGCTATAAATAGATACATGGGTGTTTATCCACGATCGTCACACAAGTTGATATTGTAAGTAGTTACTATGTTTATCCATTTTAGTATAAACCATTGTAACTTAATTTTCGGGGATATGTTTATTCTCCTTTAAATTCTGGGACAATTTCGTCATTTTAGCGTTACTTTTAGTCACATCCATTTTGTCGTTGAGCGTTTCCTTGATTATAGCTATTTATAGCATCATTACAATTATGCAAATTTTTGAACACCCCAGCAAAATTTCAGGTCTTGGTAATGCTTTATATATAAATCTCAGGCTTGTACTAGTGTATGTCTGTCTCTGTCTCTGTTGTGTTTGGCCTTCTACCATCATTGTCCCTAGACAGCCGCATCATGTTCCATTTCCCTTGACGATCTACAGTCCCACCATGTTAAATTTCCATTGACCCTCAACAGGCCCATTCCTCATGTTAAATTTCCCATGTTAAATTTCTCTTGAGGCTATACAGTCCCACAATCTATACCTCATGTTAAATTCCCTTTGAGGCTATACAGACCCTTCCCACCATGTTAAATTCCCCTTGAGGCTATAAGGCATTCAAAATTTTCCCATGTAAAATTTCCATTGAGGCTATAAGGCATATACCCCTTTTTAACATTAAAGTCCCCTTGAGGCTATATCGCCCCACTTCACTACTGATGAAGCACCATCATGATTTAGGTAAAAAAAATACTCTGCATGCGATAATATGTTTAATATTCAGGCTTTAGCTCAAAAATATATATCTAAAAGAATAGAGAGATTGTATTGCCTTTGTCGTCATTAATACATAATGGTATTAATGGTAAAATAATAAATATTTTAATAGATATGTATAAAAACCTGAAATGATGTATCCGAACACCTAATTGCTTAACTACTTACTTCGAATATACATTAGGTAAAAGACAAGGTTGTGTTCTGAGCTCTGTCGTGTTTTCCCGTTTTATTAACGATTTGATTACACAGCTTAAGCTCGATTGTAACAGAGGTGTATTTACATAGCTTAAGCTCGATTGTAACAGAGGTGTATTTACATAGCTTAAGCTCGATTGTAACAGAGGTGTATTTATCTCAGAAGATATTTGTGATATTCTTGCAATACTTTACTCTGATGATGTTGCTAATAGCGCTGATACAGTAAATCTTCTTCAGAACTAAATAAACGTTATTGAACGTTTCTGTGATAAAAACTGGTATGATGGTCATTCTCGATTAAACTAAAATCATTGTTTTCAGAAATGGGAGGTATGTCAAGCAAAAGGGAGGTTTGGTTTTTCAAAGAAAGACGTACTGAGTGTGTACCTTACTTGAAGTATATGGGTCTATTTTTGCCTCAAAGTTGGTTTGGACAAAAGCAAAGTAGACACAAGCGGTTCAGGCAAAGAGAGCAACTTCAATGATTTTGAATTATCAAAAACGATTTGGCTAGTTTAGTGATGATTGTGCTTTTCAAAGTTTTGATTCAGTGATAAGACAAAGTACTTCCTATGAGTCAGAACGTTTGGGTTGTGAATTTAGTAGAGATATTGAAATTGTACAATACAACTTTTGTAAACAGCTTTTAGGTGTTACTAAAGCTATCAATAATGCAATTGTGATGGGTAAGTGCGGAACCTTGTATTTTTGCGAGGTATTAAATACAACTGAAGGTAGTAACAATGCCTTGAACTCTCGATCCAACCAATGCTATTTAATGTTGAAAAGATAAGATGAAAGCAACCGTGTCACCTGGGCTATCAAAATTAAAGACATGTCATTTCGCTTCGGTTTTACGTTTGTCTGATTAAATGAATATGTTGGAAACAACAACAACAAAAAAAAAAACAATTTTTTTCTCTCTCACTATTTTTGCAAAGAATTAATGATTCGGCTTTTCAAAGCTGTCAATGTGATATTAACAAATTACATTAATGCTCGTATTAGCTGAATTAGAATGAGAAAATATCTCTCATTTGGATTATCGTATTTTATGTAAGAAGTTTGTTGCTGAATTTAGGTGCTCAGCGCATATGCTGACTTTAGAGACAGGTAGGCATAGTACAATTGAGAGAAATAATATGTAGTTTGAATTATGCCAGAAAGATAATGCTTATTTGGTAGAAGATGAATTCCATTGTGTCTGTGTTTGTATTGCAATTCATTGTAATCTTCTAAGCTTCGATTTTGACGCAAGTTTGATATATAATAAAAATATCATTTTCTTTTCCTACCTTACTACCGGATATATTTCATCTTGTGGTACCAAAAACTATATATACATATAGTTTTTGGTACCACGTTATGAAATATATCCGGTATTAACGTTGAAAAAGAATTCTGGACTATATCATTTAATTTTCTTTATAATTTGATTTATAATTTATAATTACTTCTAAAAATATTCTAAACATAATTACATTCATTAAATATCAGGCAATTTGTGTTTATTTATTTTGGCTCACAAAGTACTCGTTTTGTTGTTGTGATATATCAACACTATTCCAAGCTATTGGTACATGTTATTGGCAGTGAGAGTGATGGTTTAGAAATCTTGGCTTGTGGATGTCTCTTTTTCTTGGGTTTAACTGAAGAAGTCGGATAGATTTGTCTCAGATGATGTAAGTCCGCCTGAATAGCTTGTAGCATACACAACATTTTTTTTTTACTCCCTTCCTTGTGTCCTTTACAATTCAAACCTTCCCTTCGTACTTCTTCTTGCTTTCTCCTTGTTCTCTTCGTGCTATTGTTCACGAAATACTTCTGCTTCTTTGTGTAGTTGGATATGAGAGTTGAAAGATTTGCCAAATCCACTAGTTCAGAACAACATTTATTGAAATCAATGAAGGACTTGGATAGTGTTATATATATATTTAATTTGTATTTGTTAGGGTTTTTTCTCCATGTTTAAAGATATGGATAATTATACTTTAGACTTGACCTTGTCCAAAACCAAGCTCATTGTGTACCCGACCTGTAACGTGTATTTTGTAAACAAGCAATACATAATTAATGCTTCTCTGTGAGTATGGATTAAATATTAGGATCATTATCAATAGAAGTAAATATGTTTATATTGATCTTAGTCTAGGACATTGGAATTCCCACATGATAAACCTAGTCTAACTGATGTTTTCCGTGTTCTTTATTATGATTTTAGTAACAGACCTTATCTTGGTGACAACTTTAAATATTCTAGAAATGAACGCTTGACCCTCATCCTGGTTCTACTTTTGTGTCTTAACTTCTTAGATAATGCTGTTTACTTGAGAAATTATTCATTCCTGCATTTAACATCTGGGGCAGAATCGATCTTATTGCTGTGTTTAGTGTTTCATGTGGCTGGAATTATTTATTCTAAAGAATATTCACTGGAAATACAATGTACTCATCTATTAAATTCGTGGACTGGAACAATTATTTGGAATTATCGTGATTTCAGACAAAAAATTGGATAATATTATTGTAATACATCAAAAGACCCGTAGCACATCACCAGACTCCAGGCCATTGGCACATTAGCATGTTCGAGACAATAGGCACGTCAACACATTCAATATTGGAACTTATTCGAAATACCACTAGAATTCAGTAGGAACTTTATACATTTGGACTTGTGATTAATCTTTTCGGACTACTTGGAATAATTCGTATTACTGAAAGTTATTTTTAATTTTCATTTTGTATTCGAGGGAAATAACATATTTGTTGAATTTTCCACAACCTTTAGGTTTTCGCTCTTTTCTGTTACTTGGTTTAAGACTATAAAGGACAAACTTCTTTCCGTGAAAGAGAAAATGTTTTATTTCATTTCTTATTTTATTACGAGACTTGTTGAAAATCTCGACGTTAATGTAATAATAGCGATGTATGTTCAGTGTGGCGAGTGTAAATAAGCTTATACATGTGTACGACAAACATAGATTAGATCATCCATTGACGTATGTAATGATGTTATTTGATTGGTTAGTTCTGGACACGCCTTCGTGCAAGGCCAAGGACGCCAACTAAGAAAATGGCGACTACAGGCACTTTGATCAAGTCCAGTTCACGTACACACTTTAAACGATCTCTGTCGCAACTGTTTTCTTCTCATAATTGGAGTTTTAACACATTACAAAGGAAAGGTATTCATGGAAAGGTAAAGTAATTTCGTTTTAATTTACAATTCAATTAAAAATTCATCGACTACAGGAAATTCGACCTTCACCTTCAAAATTCGAAAGCACTTTTAACAGTAGTAGTCTTTTACAATAATCAGCTGATTTGTGTCAGTGAACGTCAGAATAATCTTATCGAGCTGTGTTCAATAAAATCATAATGCAATAGTATTTTTTTGCAAAAACAAGCAAAGAAACAAACTGATCTAGATGATACCTTTCCTTGCAACAAGAGCTCATTCTATTTCATGCAGTTAGTCCTACGACATTTTCCATTGTTCAGGATAGATTTTTGATAATATTCATCGACTTTCTTACATGCTACTCCAGTCTGTTATAAGATACACACATTTACTTTTTAAGTGGTTTCCATATGCTTTTGTGAATTAAGTGAGTTTTGTTTAAAGTAAACTTGGAAATATCTAAGACAACTCTTCTTTTTAAATGGTTATCTGGGAAGAATGTTTACATTTGGATACAGAGATGACATAAAACGCTGATATAGCAATTTGGACATTGCTGTTTGGCAAATTTAGTTGCGGTTCTTGTACCTGTATGATCCTTGTATTTGGGTAATACACTCATCGCCCATGTATATAATGGCATAAAATTAGTTCTTTAGAAAACTGTACAAGTAAACATTAGTTAGAAGCATGGAATTCTATGTATCAGTCAGACGCCATGAAACGTGTAAAACAAAGACCTCAAACACTGTTCCAGTATCCAATAGCAGCATCCATTACAACAGATCAATGTGTTCTTCCCAGTCCATGAGTTTAATATATTTAAACAATCACATGGAATTAAACTTGTGTATTTTCATCATATAAAACACACGGAACATCAGAGTTTGTTCTGGTTGCAGTTTTATATTGACCAAATCTGCCATAATAGAAATAGATGAAGGTTAAGTCGTTACTTAAAATGAACATTTTTGCACATTTTGAATATATTTACAAAGTTCTTACATCTTATGTAAATTTATTTGCATACAATTTGTAAATATTTAGTTATATCAGAAGCCCTATTAATTTGATTTCTAATATTGTTTATGCATGATGTTTTCACATTAAAAATTTGAAAACTGTATTTTTGTGGTAAAAGATTTCTTTTTACTAAAGTATGAACAATTTACAATGGATTGTGAAAATAAAAATAAAAATGACAGAAAGAACCCTGTTTAATGTTTAAAAAAATTATGTAAATGATGCACTCCAGGGATGGTCCTGGCGTTTAAAAAGCTGTCGCAAAAAAAATCGCCAACCTCAATATTTTGTCGCCAATTTTCAAAAAGTGTCGCCAAAACAAGTAGTGTACATTTTTCCAAGTGTTAATTTAGTCTATTAATGTAACAGGCAATGAAAATTACAAAAGATGGGTTAGTTAATACTTTAAGCATTAACAAAATGTTACAAAGTGTTACATGAAGATCCGTCGCGATTTTAGGGCTGCCCACTTGTTGAATGCAGTTTCAAAGTCTAATTTTTCACATCTGTACATGCTGATTCTCATTAAATTCTCGAGAGATGAGATGCAGAGCTTATTTCTGATGTCAGTTTTTATGAGGTTCATCAGAAGTCGGTCAGTTGTAGGTATAGTGCGGTAGCATGATTGACTGTATCGCAGCATACAGTCCTCAGCCCAGATGTCAGCATAAGCAGATTATGATGTAACAATGCACTGTAAAGATGGGGTTGTCAATAAGAACAAAGGATCGTTTGTGTAACAGATTGATTCCAATGCATTGCTTAGTCAAGTTTGTGGCTTCCTTTCATTCTGCCTTTTAATTTATCCAGTCCAAATCCATGATTGTATGTACAAATTAAATAACCAAAAAGTATGTCGCCAAAAAAATCGCCAGATGGGATATTTTTGTCGCCAATAAGGAAAAAAAATCGCAATTTGCAACATTGGCGAAGCCCAGGACGATCCCTGCACTCACATCCCACCATTTTTTATCATTAACCAGTTCTTGTCTTGGATCCAAAATGGGCAGATTTTGACATTTAAATTACTTGTGTATTTTCTTTGTTTTAGCTTGTGATGAATTGGGCAATACAAGATAAATAAGGGGAGTAATGCCAACAAAAACATCTTTATGGTCAGCCAATCATTCCTGTTTTTGTTGTTGACCCTAGCACTTTTTTTCCCTGGGATAAATTTTTCAAAAAATTTAAATTCCCGAATATGATTTGTGCATCTAATTTATTTGGTTTTGCCCAGTACTCGGAGTTCATAGTGCAGTACATTATAAAGTATAAAATGTTTTATTTTTTGTTTTGAAAACATACATATCCTAATTTTAAAACTAGTTCAGTAGGAAACACCCATCTTTTTGGGCCTTAATAAAAGACTTATTTCACTACTTGTACATCTCATGAATGACTTAAAATTTGTATGCATATAAGAAAATTGTGTGAAGCTAATACATTTATTTGAAGGATAATATCAGCTGAACATTATTTTGAGATTAGCCAGTTTGTACATATTTGTACAGCTATATATGTACTTTGCAATCTCATTTCTAGATCAGTGGTACAGCTTGAAATACTTATCACTTCTATGATAATTATGTATAAAATGTAAAAGGTAATACACTCATTGATATAAAATGAATCCCACAGATGAACGTTATAGGTACATTGTCATGAAAGTGTGATTTATAAGTTTGCAATCTTCGCTAGCCAAGGTTCCGATAACCTTATTGTAATCCTGTTCTGGTCAATTGCCACCATTTTTTGCCTATGTACAATGCACCATGCTATTGGTTAGTTGGCATTACATACTAGGGAAGACAACACATGAAATCCAATAGATGTCGCTATGACATAGCACCGATATAGCTGTTCAATCTGTCCAGGTGTAGATATGGTTATCGGAACCTTGGCTAGTGAAGATGTCAGTTTGTCTGTTCCAGTTTATTGCTTTCCTTTTAATGGCAAGATACCTGCAAACAATTAGATTATTGCAGTAGTTTATTTTGAATAAAGAGGTTAAGAAAATTTGACATTTAAGGCCTACAAGAAAAATAGCTTATTTTCCATGACCTGACTTACTCTGTATTTTCCCTGCTGATAAAAGAGATTGTTCTAACCACAAACAATTTTTTAAACAAAATTAGTTAGACATTTTCAGAATGTTGTATCTAGTCTGGATTTAATTTCATTCATTGGCAACATTATTAGACATTTCTAAGATGCTTACCATATATATTTGCTTATAAGTTGAGTCCAACTCTAGACCCAGACTTGTCATCGCCTAATGTTCTGGTCTTCAGGCAAATAATGCTATGGCAGATCAGAATCTTTGTTGTTTGCAATTTGACTCGACTTGTAAGAGAGTATTTATGGTACTAATTTTCCCTGTATATTTGAGTGTTCTGGAAATACAGTGGCAGGTCAAAAAAGAGTAGCCACCTCGGTGAGAAAAGTTAATCTTATTTAGCAAAGTGTGACTTCAGATTGCCACTGCATGGATAAGAATTATACTGCACACTTGGTTTTATTCAGATACACTTAGTAGCATCTTCATTGTAGTTTGAAATTGTAAATTTATAGTAAGTTACATATGTACTCATTTAACCATCAAGTCAGTGTCAGTAAGATAAAAAACATATAATATTTTTATTACAAAAACAAACACCATGAAATTAGAAAAACATTAAAAAATATATAAAAAAACATGCTGACAATATTTCAGGTAGGAAACATTATTAGGTCTTTAAGTTTGTTCTTGCAGTCGAAATAAGTGAGTTTTTAGAGCCCTCTTGAATGAGATCACTGTGTCTTTGTGTCTAAGTTCAGTGGGCAATTCATTCCACGTTGCTGGGCCCTGGTATGCAAAAGAATGCTGTCCATATGACTTTGTTTTCATAGTGGGAATAATGAGTATACGATTGTCAGAAAAGGAGCGTAAGTATCTTGCTGGTGTGTACACATGGGTGAGATCAGATAGGTATGTTGGACTAGAGTCCGACAGTGAAACGTAGCACAGAGAACAAATTTTGTGTTTGATTCTGGATCAAATGGATAGCCAGTGTAGGGTACAGAGCAGCGGGGAGGTGTACTCTGATCGTGGTACTCTAAGTATGATCCGAGCAGCTGTATTTTGAAGTTTCTGGAGTAGATACTGAGATGAACCAGACAGAATTGAGTTACAATAGTCCAATCTTGAAAGTACTAATGAACACACAAGTGTTTTAGTGGCATCAACTGAAAGATATTTGCGAATTGAGCTGATGCGTCTCAGCTCAAGATATGCAGCCTTGGTGATATCAGCCCCTTAACTCAACATCAGTATCATGATGGGTGAGTGGCTGATTTATCGGCCTATATCCTACCCTGTCTTAATAGTATATCTACACCCTATCCAGTTCTAATGGTATCTAAGATCGTGCTTGCTTGTATCTATGTTATTTAACCTTTTTCAGACAGCTAGAAGTGATATAGATTTTGGTTTCCTATTTGACATTGACGGAGTGATATGTCGTGGCAAAACTGTCCTTCCATCTGCTAGAGAAGCATTCTGCAAACTAGTTGACATAAATGGAAACTTTCGTGTCCCAGTATTATTTGTGACCAATGCTGGAAATACACTACGACAAAGAAAGGCCCAACAGTTATCACAGCTTCTTGATATTAAGGTAAGAAGTATGGTGTTCCGACATAAATGATATTATATCAGCATAGATATAGATATACGAGTAGATGTCACAGTAGTATTCTCTGTTGTTTTTCTATTTTTCAAGGGGGGAGGGCAGTTGGTGTTGGCAGAAAGGCTACATTCCATATTACTGTATCTTTAAAATGCAAATTTTGATCCTCCACCCAACCCCCTCAGGCTTATACAGGCATGTAAATGCTTATTGTCATGTTTGCATCTTCACAGTCGGTCCATTATGGCATAATGTACCATTCTATCTGTAAGGATGTTTACAAAACAAATTCCAAAATTTTGTTTTATTTTTTTCCAAAGGTTCATGAGGACCAGGTTGTGATGTCACACAGTCCATTGAGGATGTTTAAACAGTTTCACGATAAGCATATCTTAGCATCAGGGCAAGGACCTATTCAAGAAATAGCACGAGCACTGGGTTTTACCAATGTTACTACTATAGATCAATTCAGACACCACTTTCCATCGTTAGACATGGTGGATCATAAGCGAAGAAAGTCAGCGGTAAGATACGTATGTAATCTGTCTAAATTACAGGGCAGAATCTAGAGTTTCCAGTATATTAACACTGGATTGCATACATGACAAGCAAACCTATAGACACCAGTAGTAGTGTTCACATTATCTACCAACACCCAGCTTAGAAATATTCTTTCACAAATGTAATATTGTAGACACCTACTTGAACAGGACTGTAATAAATTTTATCCTATATTGCTGCATTGATCTTGTTATATGTCTCATAATGAAATATCAGTGGGGGGATAATGATATCACCACAGTGGCAATGCCACTTTTGGAACTACTTTCTTTTTCCATATAGGAAGGATCTCTGCCCTTATGAAATTTTTTCAGACCAGTATTTCCATGGGCCTGTTTCATTTTGTTTCCATCTCTCTCTCTCTCTCTCTCTCTCTCTCTCTCTCTTATTAGAATGATTGGATCTTAAAATGTGTCAAAACCATTGACGTTCTAGTTTAACTTAATGTAATCAATCAGAATGCACCATAAAGAATGCTTAAAAAATGAATCCCAAAAAACAAAAAGGTGGCTTCAAGTATTAACTTTTTATAATTAGTTAAGACATGTATCATGGTCATTGAATGACCGGTTGCTGCTGATTATTCTGAGTCCTGTACCTTCATAACACCTGTTACATTTTAAGAAAATCTCTTGATTAAATATGGTAAAATAAATTGTTTAAGTAGCAATTTTAACTCTCACCACAATTTATGAAAAATTAAGCATTGATATGTATTGATTGCACATAAAATTAACGGGCAGTCGAAATTAGGATACATCATCTGTTATTGAAATAAACTGCAAGCTTGCCAACACAACAGTTTGGGTCTGAATGCAGAAATAAACAGAAATAGAAACCAAAAGCCCTACAGCTAAACTAACAATCATTAAAATCTGTTGCCTAATGATGTTACCCTTTGAAGCCTGTTGAACCATGGTGTCTTATGTTTCTGCAATAGTCTGTATCCACCCCAGTCATGTTTACTGTATGAATTTATGCAAGAAATGAGTTAATGAAAATAAATGCATCTTCAGTTTGCCATGAAAATAGTCATTTATTTGACAAAATACATATATTGAAGAATTATATGTAATGTACAATCTAAATTTGTAGAAAAAAAATTCCTGTCCTAAAATTAGTGGAAAATATCAGAACTCTTTTTTTTATTGACATAGTAATGCAGCTGTTAATTGCATTGACACAGAATGGAACAGCAAATCCATGCAAGTTGAAGGTTTTAGCCTTCAAAAATATAATGAAAGAAAATACACAATTTTTGTGTAGTTTTTAAGGAAATATTTCACTCATGAAGTGGAAACATTGTATTGCCACTTGTGGATTTGTCACAAATGCCCAGACAATATTTCCACTTCATCAGTGAAATATTACTTCTATCAATTCAAAAAACAGATATCTTAAGTGTATTTTTGAACTGGTGTCAGCTGCTTCCATACCTTATTAAAAGGCTGCAATTTTTACTTTTTTTTTTGTTTGTTTACAAAGACATAATCATTAAAACAGCAGAGATGGAACTGTTATGGATATATTTTTAAAAAATGTTATTGTTGGTTTCATGGGTCATTTAACATCTTTGGCTGGCTATATCATGCTTCCCAGGGCACACTAACACAGCTGACTTAGACTGGCCTGGGCATGACTTTACAAAACATGAAACTGGAATGTTGAAGAAAGAATGTTTTGTCTATTGTTGAGTTCTGTAAATTTTGTCTTATCCAGTTGGTTTTGATAGAGAGTCTGCAGCCTAGTACTAAAGAATATTTATTTTAATCATTGTGGTTTGTAAAGAAAGCACTTTTACATATGTAGATGTGCTAGTTCAGAAACAGCTATGAAAACAGCAGGTTGAAATACTATTACCTGAAACAGATGTAAACTGTGGCAAAAGAAAGAACAAAATTGGCAAGAAGTACTGTGCAGTATTACCGCACTTTTTAGAGACATGATTCTGCGTGCATTCTTTACAGACCTAGATGAGAAAAAAGGTCCATGCTTCAATAATCTGCAAAGAATTTTTTATAGAGGGTTGTTTTGCTTATTTTTGGTTTACATGCTAGTTATATGATTCATTCATTTAGTGTCAATCCCCCCCCATGAAATAAAATTCTATAACCATGGCATTATTTTTTAAGTGACTATTATAATTGGATAAATGAACATGAAGTCTGTTTTATGATAAATTACACAGAGTTAAGTGAATAGAATACAATGTAATTGGATAAATTATTTATGATAAATTACAAGAGTTGTGTTTCACATTTTTAGACTATTTTGATACAGTTTATTACAGATCACACTGAATCTCAGAGCACTTGATCTCTTTCAGCCATGTGGATTTGAAGAGTACTTTCCAAGAATTGAAGGTAAATAATGATAACATATGTAATAATCATCAACTATCAGTGCAGTAATTTTCATCACAGTTGTACTGATTTATGGATGAAGAGATGTTACTAGTCCTGTATGTTTGAGAATGTTTAGATAAGACATTGGAGCAGTGGATTAACATTACATGCTTGGAATGGAAAAGGAAGCTTATTAATAAAAGTCGCTTAAATAGGGCCCATACACAGTACGCTTTATGCCAATGTTTCATGGAGCATGTAGGAAAGCTTTGAGGCAACAGCTGAATAGTACTAGTTGTCTGACTGCCAGTGACAATTCAAACTTGAATTGGACAGTTTGTATTCAGCCTGTCTGATCACAGAAGTCGCTTGTAGGACTAAAGTGTTTATTCATTTATTAAGTTTCCAAGAGTTTTAAATGTCAAAAACAAGGAATTACTGTTAAAGAAAGCATCAGTTTAAAAGGTAACATTTAGTCCAAAACCCCAGTATAAACCCTCTATAACCACTTTCATTCTATGTTAAGTTTCTATGTACACATAAAATAAATTGTAATTCATGTACATACTTAAAAGGAATTTTTTTAAAACACAAAATATCTGTGTTAAAGTGGCATTTACAGTGCTATTGTTTTGAGAATGGTTGACCTATACAAAAAATGCCTGTGCTAAATTTGCTGAAATTTACCTGGTCATTGAAGAAATATAATCTTTTATTTTGGTTATAATTTTCAGCTGTTATTTTATTTGGAGAGCCAGTGAGGTGGGAGACAAATCTTCAGTTAATTATCGACTGTCTGTTGACAAATGGAAAGCCCAATGCAGCCTCTACAGAGATTCCATATCCTCACATCCCTGTTCTTGCCTGTAATATGGACCTACTATGGATGGCAGAGGCCTGTATACCTAGGTAACACCAAAGCAGTACTATAAATTCAGTGTTACTTCTCAGAACCAGCTTGTGTTGAGTATGCTGAAGTGATTGGAGATAGTATGAGATAGGGAATGACATTGAGATTAACAGTGTAAATATTGGTATGAGATAGGGAATGACATTGATTCAGAGAGACAAATTTAAGACAATCCGGATTTATGTATTGAATATTTGTTAAAAAAATCAAGTTATAAATAAGAATATGCAAATAAATGGAAATGCTTTTTATGTTCATATGTTTGATAAATAGAAATGGAAAGAAAAAAATTAAACAATAGGTCAAAAATATAATCCACAAGTCACTAGCATTCTTTTCTACATTGACATAGAAGTCCACATTACTCTCCTGTGTTACACCAGAAACATTGGCTACTATGTTCACTTGAAGTTAAATCTTTTACCACGAGTAGAAAGCAAAGATTCCATAACCTTTGTGAAGTCTAGAAGATGTCTGAGTAGGTGAGGTTCAGCTTACTAGCTGGGTCAACTCATTGACCTTATGGCATGATTATCTGTTTTGTCATATTAATGAGACTAAATTTTATTGAATAAATCCCAGTAAGTATATCCAGTCAAAGTGATTGTCAGATAAATCAATGCTTGATAAAAGCGAATAGACTATATGAACAGTTTCTTTGAAATGTCTTTCCTATAAATGTAATTTTGTCAAACATAGGCTAAAATCAGGTAATACAAAATATTCAGTAAAACACTGATTGCCTGGACCCATCAGGAGACATAGATTTAGTCCAGATAGTCAGTAATTGGGATGACCTAATTTTTGGTGAAAACTAGAGCTATGAATGTAAGTGTTTGGACATGTACATTTGATTGGTATATGTATTGGTGATTAGGTAAATATTACATTTTCTTGTCATTTGGCAATGTTTTAAGAGTGGAAAAAGGACCAAAAATTGTTTAAGAAATGTTTTTAAGATAATTAAATACTAAAATTCTTTACTAGAATGGGCCCTAGATGACCAAGTGGATCTATGGTGCTTCCCTTTACTGATCACTGCCATCTTGCCTCAGTCTATGTGTGTCTATGTCTATGGCTTAGCCAGTGTGGTTATTTAAGAAAGCTTGCCAGTAGCTTCCTGTGGGTCAGTGGTTCTTCCTGGGGTTTTCCCAGGTTCATCCTCTACCAGATAAACTGGTCACCATGTATAGCCTGTCATTTAATGAGTTCGTGAAAAAGAAACTAATGTTGATAAATTGCCTTTCATTGAATTTATTTGTATTGACTCGCTGGATTAAAAACAAAAAAGGGAGAGTTGTTTGCAAGGATCTGGTTTGAGTAAGAATAGTACACCAAAACTATTTAAAAAACTGCTAATTAATCAAGCCACTTTTGCTTTGTTTTTCATATATTTTGATTGCTGATAATTTTAGTTTGCTTGGCCCCTTATGCAGTCAAGTAGCAATAGAACATGTTCACATGTGACAGTTATCAAATACTACCATTAAGTGTGGTACACGGGTAGAATCAAGCATTCACTACACCCAGGGAGCACAAATGACCAGATATAAGTATATAAAGTGATTAAAGGATGTAAAAGAGCACCTGACGAGCATGTTTAAAAAGAGGAAAATACCATTATAATGGTATGAAATTATGTTTGATTATATTTGTTTCTGACTTTCTTTTACACAGTTCTTTGTTGGCACTGTAATCAGCAAATTATGTTTAGATAGATATGTACATTGTACTAAGTAAAAGGTTTTGGAGATTTGGTTAGTAATTTGTATAATCTGGATACATAGCAGCCAGATGTTTGACATTGTACTCCAACACAGCACTTGGAAAAATCCATTAGCCAGCAGTGTAAGACAACAAAATTTTAGCCTCTGGTAATCAAAGGTCTCAGAGTCACCACCTGGTTGGGCATTTAGATTGTGTTGGCTAGGGTTTATGATAAGTTTGGTTACAAATGTGTAAATACATTTAGATGAGATACATACAGGCTAGATTTAGACTTTGTTGGCTAGGGTTTATGATAAGTTTGGTTACAAATGTGTAAATACATTTAGATGAGATGCATACAGGCTAGATTTAGACTTGTTGGCTAGAGTTTATGATAAGTTTGGTTACAAATGTGTAAATACATTTAGATGAGATACATACAGGCTAGATTTAGACTTTGTTGGCTAGGGTTTATGATAAGTTTGGTTACAAATGTGTAAATACATTTAGATGAGATACATACAGGCTAGATTTAGACTGTGTTGGCTAGGGTTTATGATAAGTTTGGTTACAAATGTGCAAATACATTTAGATGAGATACATACAGGCTAGATTTAGACTGTGTTGGCTAGAGTTTATGATAAGTTTGGTTACAAATGTGCAAATACATTTAGATGAGATACATACAGGCTAGATTTAGACTTTGTTGGCTAGAGTTTATGATAAGTTTGGTTACAAATGTGCAAATACATTTAGATGAGATACATACAGGCTAGATTTAGATTGTGTTGGCTAGTGTTTATGATAAGTTTGGTTACAAATGTGCAAATACATTTAGATGAGATACATACAGGCTAGATTTAGACTGTGTTGGCTAGAGTTTATGATAAGTCTGGTTACAAATGTGCAAATACATTTAGATGAGATACATACAGGCTAGATTTAGACTTTGTTGGCTAGAGTTTATGATAAGTTTGGTTACAAATGTGTAAATACATTTAGATGAGATACATACAGGCTAGATTTAGACTTTGTTGGCTAGAGTTTATGATAAGTTTGGTTACAAATGTGCAAATACATTTAGATGAGATACATACAGGCTAGATTTAGACTTTGTTGGCTAGAGTTTATGATAAGTTTGGTTACAAATGTGCAAATACATTTAGATGAGATACATACAGGCTAGATTTAGATTGTGTTGGCTAGTGTTTATGATAAGTTTGGTTACAAATGTGCAAATACATTTAGATGAGATACATGCAGGCTAGATTTAGACTTTGTTGGCTAGGGTTTATGATAAGTTTGGTTACAAATGTGTAAATACATTTAGATGAGATGCATACAGGCTAGATTTAGACTTGTTAGCTAGAGTTTATGATAAGTTTGGTTACAAATGTGTAAATACATTTAGATGAGATACATACAGGCTAGATTTAGACTTTGTTGGCTAGGGTTTATGATAAGTTTGGTTACAAATGTGTAAATACATTTAGATGAGATACATACAGGCTAGATTTAGACTGTGTTGGCTAGGGTTTATGATAAGTTTGGTTACAAATGTGCAAATACATTTAGATGAGATACATACAGGCTAGATTTAGACTGTGTTGGCTAGAGTTTATGATAAGTTTGGTTACAAATGTGCAAATACATTTAGATGAGATACATACAGGCTAGATTTAGACTTTGTTGGCTAGAGTTTATGATAAGTTTGGTTACAAATGTGCAAATACATTTAGATGAGATACATACAGGCTAGATTTAGACTGTGTTGGCTAGAGTTTATGATAAGTCTGGTTACAAATGTGCAAATACATTTAGATGAGATACATACAGGCTAGATTTAGACTTTGTTGGCTAGAGTTTATGATAAGTTTGGTTACAAATGTGCAAATACATTTAGATGAGATACATACAGGCTAGATTTAGACTTTGTTGGCTAGAGTTTATGATAAGTTTGGTTACAAATGTGCAAATACATTTAGATGAGATACATACAGGCTAGATTTAGATTGTGTTGGCTAGTGTTTATGATAAGTTTGGTTACAAATGTGCAGATACATTTAGATGAGATACATGCAGGCTAGATTTAGACTGTGTTGGCTAGAGTTTATGATAAGTTTGGTTACAAATGTGCAAATACATTTAGATGAGATACATACAGGCTAGATTTAGATTGTGTTGGCTAGTGTTTATGATAAGTTTGGTTACAAATGTGCAAATACATTTAGATGAGATACATGCAGGCTAGATTTAGACTGTGTTGGCTAGGGTTTATGATAAGTTTGGTTACAAATGTGTAAATACATTTAGATGAGATACATACAGGCTAGATTTAGACTTTGTTGGCTAGAGTTTATGATAAGTTTGGTTACAAATGTGTAAATACATTTAGATGAGATACATACAGGCTAGATTTAGACTGTTGGCTAGAGTTTATGATAAGTTTGGTTACAAATGTGCAAATACATTTAGATGAGATACATACAGGCTAGATTTAGACTGTGTTGGCTAGAGTTTATGATAAGTTTGGTTACAAATGTGCAAATACATTTAGATGAGATACATACAGGCTAGATTTAGACTTTGTTGGCTAGGGTTTATGATAAGTTTGGTTACAAATGTGTAAATACATTTAGATGAGATGCATACAGGCTAGATTTAGACTTGTTGGCTAGAGTTTATGATAAGTTTGGTTACAAATGTGTAAATACATTTAGATGAGATACATACAGGCTAGATTTAGACTTTGTTGGCTAGGGTTTATGATAAGTTTGGTTACAAATGTGTAAATACATTTAGATGAGATACATACAGGCTAGATTTAGACTGTGTTGGCTAGGGTTTATGATAAGTTTGGTTACAAATGTGCAAATACATTTAGATGAGATACATACAGGCTAGATTTAGACTTTGTTGGCTAGAGTTTATGATAAGTTTGGTTACAAATGTGCAAATACATTTAGATGAGATACATACAGGCTAGATTTAGACTGTGTTGGCTAGGGTTTATGATAAGTTTGGGTACAAATGTGTAAATACATTTAGATGAGATACATACAGGCTAGATTTAGACTGTGTTGGCTAGAGTTTATGATAAGTTTGGTTACAAATGTGCAAATACATTTAGATGAGATACATACAGGCTAGATTTAGATTATGTTGGCTAGGGTTTATGATAAGTTTGGTTACAAATGTGTAAATACATTTAGATGAGATGCATACAGGCTAGATTTAGACTTGTTGGCTAGAGTTTATGATAAGTTTGGTTACAAATGTGTAAATACATTTAGATGAGATACATACAGGCTAGATTTAGACTTTGTTGGCTAGGGTTTATGATAAGTTTGGTTACAAATGTGCAAATACATTTAGATGAGATACATACAGGCTAGATTTAGACTTTGTTGGCTAGAGTTTATGATAAGTTTGGTTACAAATGTGCAAATACATTTAGATGAGATACATACAGGCTAGATTTAGACTGTGTTGGCTAGGGTTTATGATAAGTTTGGGTACAAATGTATAAATACATTTAGATGAGATACATACAGGCTAGATTTAGACTGTGTTGGCTAGAGTTTATGATAAGTTTGGTTACAAATGTGCAAATACATTTAGATGAGATACATACAGGCTAGATTTAGATTGTGTTGGCTAGAGTTTATGATAAGTTTGGGTACAAATGTGTAAATACATTTAGATGAGATACATACAGGCTAGATTTAGACTGTGTTGGCTAGAGTTTATGATAAGTTTGGTTACAAATGTGCAAATACATTTAGATGAGATACATACAGGCTAGATTTAGACTGTGTTGGCTAGAGTTTATGATAAGTTTGGTTACAAATGTGCAAATACATTTAGATGAGATACATACAGGCTAGATTTAGACTGTGTTGGCTAGAGTTTATGATAAGTTTGGTTACAAATGTTGAAATACATTTAGATGAGCTATATACAGGCTAGACTGAAATATTTACAGATTATTTTTAGTTTGTACCTGCTTACAGTAACTTAATCCAAAATGATGCAGTTTAAGAAAAACAGATACTCAGCCTTTCCTAGTATCAACCCATTAGGCTTACTGAACAGTTTTTATAATGTGCATGATGCGGACATATGTTGCTCATGTTGCAGCTGTTTCATTTACTCTATATACTTCATCTTTTATTGTAACAGGACTATATAACTGTTTCAGTACAACATACATAGCATGATTGTGATATTGTTTCCTGCTGATATTTTGGTGTACATGATAAAAATTGCAATTATGGCAGATCTGGGTCAATGCAGTTGGATTTGTCTTACAAGCAAGTACATTCAATAACCAATGCTGAATTTCTACTAGCAATGCCAAATTCAATGTGAAAATGGTTCATACTTTAAGAAAAGAATGAACAGAAAAATCCTTCTAAACAGTCCTCTTAAGCAGGTATGTTGAAACAATTTAATTGGAACAGTAGTCTTCTGTTTCATTGGCAGCCACTTGCATGGTTTATATGTTCACCTGTTTTGTACAGGTTTACAGGTAGTAAACTAAACTGAGCTTCTTTACACTTGTTAATGTTTGCAGCTTTACCCCCAGGTCTTTTGATGCTATTCATGCCAGGTGTTAATTTTATACATGTGTGTAGAATCAACCATGTATAATAAACTACTTCTTGTTGTCATCCAGTGGTTCATGACTGGTTAATGCCAGATATAAAGGTCACCACGAGAGGCATACTTAAATTTTGGAGACTGGTTATGGTACTGTAAAACAGTAATTACCCAAGGAAGAGAAATCACCAGCCTACCTTTACTCAAAATAATCATGTTCTTGAGCAACCATTCTTGGACCATCACATGTATGGATTATAGTTGTTTCCAAATCCCTCCAGGTCAAAAAGTGCACCTATAAATTAGTGTTTTAAATAGCATAGATAGGAATATCTGCAATTACTGCAATTCTGACTTCTTTTTTTTTACTCTGGGAGATAATTTAATCCATACTTTGGGAGATAATTTTTAACCTATTCTTTGGGAGATAATTTATTCTATCAAATGGATTACATCATAGTCTACGAAGCCAGAATTTCTCAAATTCCAGTCTTCCAGCAGCCCTACTTTTACCTACAGTTTGTCATTCTTTCAATTTTTCATACTTTTTCCAAAATGTTCCTGCTATCCCCATTTTGTTTCAGTTTTGTGTTGAAAATTGATTGCACACTGCATGAGCAACCATAGCAAAGCAAATTCAGGTGGGGTTTATGTGATGCAGAGCTGGGTGTTTAAGGTTTATATTCCCATTTCAGTAATTTCACCATATATTTGGGTTGTATAACTGCAGATGCGCCTAGTTGAAATTATACAGTGTAATTAATAAAAACTGATAGGAATACCCACATTACATTATTGTGTTTATGAATAGTTTCTGCAACTATGACAAGTCCAAAACATTTCAAAGGTACAGTCAAACCTGTTCAGATGGTGACCTATTTAAATCAGTCACTTGGTCACAAGAGCTATTCTAATTCCCCCAAAGAATGGTTTCTCATTGCCTTAGGTGGTCACTGGAGCATGCATATATATATATATATATATATATATATATATATATATATATATATATATATATATATACAGTGACTGCTTTGTGTATGCAAACTAAACTTTACTTGGATGAGACTGATGTGCAAATATTTCTTATTTTTTGTATTCTGTGTATTCTAGTCACATTGTCATGGTAACTTACAGGTATCATTTGGTTGAAATTCAAAGCAAAGTAGTTTACATTACTATGGTAGTAATGAGTGAAAGCAATTCATTTGCTGAATTGTGGGGAAAGTAGTTATGTAATTGCAGCACAAATGGAATTTGCCTGTTGTACCCTGTGTGACAGGTTTAACCAATATCTCCATCTGTTTGCCTGTGGAATAAAGTTATAGCTCATTTTTTTTAAAGTTCATCATTGAGAAGAGATTTGACTTAAATCCCATTTCATATGGTCATTCAGCATTTAAAAACTTGTCTGCAATGGCAGTTTTGATTCATTGGTCACAAAGCATAGTCATATAAGACTTTTGATTCCCAGTTCATCACAAGCCTCGTGCAGAAGCCAATTGTCTTTTGATTTCAGAAAGTTGAGTAACTTTATAATCCAGATATTATTTTTGAAGTGTGAACTGCTGTTTGCAAGTCTAATGTATTTAAGTTGGCTGAACAAAGAGTCAGTCCTTTGTTTACAGTTCTGTGTAGTTGTCAATAGTGGAATTAGTGTTTTGTCAAGGTGCATAAAACAAACTGAGATAAGTGATTATTTTAAGAGTGTTTAATTTTTAAGCTGGCTGGATTAAAGTAAGCAGGATACAGTAATCTTGACATGTGGAATATGAATTTGAGTAAGATCAACAGGTATTTGTATTTTATGATTTTCTTTAAATCGTGTACATATAAAAGATCTATTGATGATAATAATAATAATAATAATAATAATATTCACTGCATGGTATTTGTTCAAAAACCAATTCAGAAAGGTGAACCTGTATACAAAGGTCACATGTGTACATAGTTCAGTTTTGCCTTTTCCCATGCGTTGTTGCAGTTGACAGGTTTTATTTATTTTGAAGCAATCCCAATATATGTACATGAGCATATGCACAGATATGCCATAGTGGTCATCTGTTGAAACTGCAGTGGTCACTAATATTACCTTTAAGTTACTACATATTTAAAGGAACAGTTCAAAATTATGTCTTCTAGACTTTCTCAATACAGTATTTGGTGAAGTTTTGGAAACAATAATTAAATTGCTTGTTTTAGCAGCTGCAGCTGGTTAATATTTTTACCTTTTTGTAATTACAATAAGGTAATATGCTTGCATCTGATAGTTGGAATTAATTACAATGAATATTTTCTGTTGTGTTCATTTGAAGACATTTGGCAAAATGCATCCTGTTATGACCAAAATGGTTATACACAGCTTAAGAGCATAGAGGTAACCCAGTATTGATGGTGGAGGAAGAACCCGGGAAAACCACCAGAAAGAACCAATGACCCAACCTGGACTAAAGAGAATGCTACTGTTCAGAATGTTCCCCAGATGAAATAACCTTATTTTCCCCAACATTTAACCTACTTTTTCACAAAGAGTTGCTGGAAAGACAGAAATTCTGTAAACTATTTTGACCCATCTAACTTTAGACTTGTCTTATCTTTAATGTTGCTGATTTACTAATATACATAATCCTTTTATGAGACAGAGTTAATAGCATTTAAACACAAACACACACACATGAGAGAGAGAGATTTCTTTGGTGACTACTACCCAATTAATACAATCAATGCAACCAATGTTGTATGTACATAATTGGAGACAACCAATGTAAACAGATGTCATGAACAAAATGGTCATATACAACTTAAGAATGTAAAGGGCCTGATCAGTAGATCTATATTTTAAACATTTATCAAAACCATGTACAAAATTTTTAACTTCAAGTTATTTTTATATCATTACTAAAGAAATATTATGGAAAAGAAAGAAAACTTTAACTATAAATTCTTTGGGAATTTAAGTTACTAAACAACTTTAAACTTTAAATTTTTCAAATAATGAATGAAATTCTGGTTTCCTGGCAAAGTTTTAGTGATGTTCTGATCTGCTGTGTAATGAGTATGATTGAAAATTCACCAATTGTATCCCTTTGCTATGTATACATTTACAATTTTACCAGTTACTGTTTTAGTAGATGCTGCATTTGAGTCAAAATTTGAAACAAAATTTCTTTGGGTTTAATTATGGATAATTGCTTAAAATTCTTTTTTTATTTTAAATCACATTTAGAACATGAAATGCTCTGCAGTTTCTGAAACAGAATGGATAACATTTCAAAGTTTTGTTTTTGAAAAAGTTTTGGCATCCCTAATGGAGTATTTGTTAAGAGTTATAGGATTTGTGGAACTTTGCAGGTTGTAATTTATATGCTATTTCTTTCTTTCCAGGTTTGGACATGGTTGTTTTCTTCACTGTCTCGAGTCACTTTATCAGGTGAGTATTAGGCTATTTCTAGTACTTTATCCAAGTCCACAACTAAAGATATCAACGAGTACTCGGATACCCGCCTGTTAATAATAACCCAGGTAAGAAAATGAACAACCAGGTACCCATTTAAAAAGAAATTATTCCAAGTTTAGATCGAGACACAAAATAATGATTATATTTCAAGGCTTGTGTCGTGTGCACATCTGTTCATCATCACAGGGGCTCATATGGCTGCTTACAATTTAATTGTCATACATGTGCAGTATAATAATAAAGGAAAGACACTTCTCTACTTTCTCGCATGACCTTTTTAAGAAATTACACTGATATTTAAAGCTAGACTGTCCTTACTTCGTGCCTGTCCATGGTTCATGTGCCATTTTCTCACAACTTAAACATATTGTTTTAAGATCCTGATAACATTAACTAGGTCAGTACCTTTCGTCATCAGCAGCAGTAAGTACTAATTAAGAAATATTCTAAATAAAATTAAAATATGTACTACAATTCAAGTAAAAGAAAGCACAATATAAATGTCCTGTTTAACTTATGCCATTTTTGGCCCAGGAGTGAGTATTAGCTGTTCAATTCAGGGCTGCTGCTCTCATGTTTGTTTACTGGACACTTTTTATTAGAGGGATACCCAACCCAACACACATTTTTGTCCTGGCAAAGGCAACACAACATGCACTTCTTACACCATGTTAGGAAAACAAATTAATGAAATTGACAACTATAGAGTATGAAATTTGTCACTGAAATATCGAAATATAAGGGAAATCTAATAAAAATGGACCACATATGTAAATATGGTAATTTTTGCATTAATTTTACATTAAACAGTTCCAAGAAAACAGAGGGGATTCTTGAATGTGAAATCACTTGTCATAGATTCATTCTATTTTGATTCTACATATGTAGCAGACTAGTCTAAATTGAAAATAAATGGTGCCAGATATTTAAAAGAATGGGCTGTATCGATGTGACTGTTGGATGTTATATGACTGAAAATATTAGAGGAGAGGGATTTTGTTAAACTTAAAATCATGTTGCACCTGACTGTCGTTAAAGGACGAACCATTTCAGGTTTAGGATAATACAACAGTCATCATTTCTGGACTTGACGACTATTCGCGAAAGTTACTGTAGACATGTAGACTAGTTAAAGTGACTGCTATTGTTATGCATAAATAAGTTATTAAATTGTGATTACTAGTTCTATATGGCAATTGATGTAGATCCTCCAGGTAATGAGTATGGTAATGATTATATAATAACTGGTTCTGTATGGCAATAGGTGCAGACCCTCAAGAAATGATTATGTGATAACTGGTTCTGTATGACAACTACTTTAGACCCTCAAGAAATGATTATGTTATGGCTGATTCTGTATGGCAATAGGCGCAAACCCTCTAAGTAATGATCATGTGATAATTGGTTCTGTATGGAAACTGGTGCAGTATGACAAGTATGAATGCTTGTTTTAAAAGCATAAAAAGAGAACATAATTATTGATCATATGATATAAATCCCAAAGGGAAGTTTGTGTCATGTGATGTAGGATACAAAAAACTGAATGATGAATCGAAAGAAAAAAAATCAGTAGCATACTATAGTTTCATGGTACCAGTCAATGGGTACATGTTGGAGCTTTACAGTTTGAGTTCTTGTTTTTACTTTCCTTGACAATAGAGATGGCTCTTCTTTTCTTTTTTTAAAATCAGACCCCTTGAACATTCTGTCATGGTTTTCAAAATAGTCACAGTATTATTGAATTAAAAGACACCAAGAGCCAAAGAGAAACAGCAAAAAATGTTTCTTCTTTTCAGACAGGTTTTAGTTATTAAATGATAAATCTTTTAGTAAAACTAAGCAAAGTGATTCATAAATGTTGATTTAGAGCAGGTGTCCTTTATATGAAGGTGCCTGCTAAAGTAGGTTTTACTTTTCACTGTATGTCCCAAATGTATTAACTTTAATGCGTTCATCACAATTTGAACATGTCAAGCTTTATAGGTTTCACCCTATAACAATTACTTGGTTTAGGTCTTAGCTTACTAACAGGTGTCAGCAAGTTAATGTAGCAAATGTTTAATTTGATATACTGCCTGTAACTACAGGTGTTCCTCCAGGATCTATTTTAGGTTTACTACTGTTTTTCTGACATTCACTAATGACCTGGGGCCCTGAGTGTCAGAGTGGTCTAAAGCTCTCACCATTATGGATCACATAATAATAATAATAATAATAATAATAATGACCTTATTTAAAGAGGGTAACACAATTAGCTAAAAACTAATCTACCTAGAGGCCCTCATACAAAGGAATTCATTTATTTAAGCTGCATCTCTGAAGCCACTGGATGTATTGGGTTTGGAAAAAGGAAATAGAGTGGGCATTTCTAATCTCAACTGGAATACTATTCCAGAGCAGAGTTCCAGAGTATTGGAAACTTTTTTTGAATAACTCCTTTTTTGGTTTGGGAATTTTATACTGTTTGGTAGACATGGATCGCAGGTGGGGAGTATTACCAGGTAGCCTATACTGGAATAGTGATTGTAAATATTCAGGAGCACTATTATGAGATATCCTGTACATTAATTTGGCCTTTCTCAAACAGATTCGGTCTTTAATAGGTAATATTTTTAACCTACCAGCTAAACTTCCCTTGCTTTCTTTCTGGATTGATATTAGCCCAAATGCTCTTTTTTGAAGATGTGCCAGCTTTGCTATGTTTTTATCATTTGAATTACCCCATACTGTACTACATTAGTCCAAATAGGGTTGTATGTAACTGTTATAAAATAGTTTTCTGTGCCTTTTAGGGAGAAAATGTCTTATCCTACTGAGAAGCCATAAACTTGAATTGACTTTTTTATTGATATGTTTGATATGTTCAGTCCATGATAGGTTATTATCTACCAGAACACCAAGTAGTCTATCATGACAGACCATTTGCAGATTTGTATCCTTCCATGTCAGACATAGTTCATCACTATCAAGATTTGTCCTTCTTTGCCATGTTGAGATAAGTAATATTTTAGTTTTACCAGTATTTGCCACCATGCCATTACATGTGCACCAGTTTTCCAGTTTGTTTAGTGCATTCTGTAAAGAAATTTCGAGCTCATGCTTTGTGTTTTGGATGTCTGACAATGTTGTGTCATCTGCATAGAGATCTGTAGATGATATTGAGACTCTTAGTAAAAGTGGTAGGTCATTAATAAATAAACTGAATAGTAATGGACCTAGAATTGAGCCTTGTGGTACTCCATATCTGATTGTTTCAGGTTCAGACAGAACATTATTTATGTAAACATGTTGTGTTCTCTCATTTAAGTATGAAGTAAACCACCTAATTGTTCTTTCATCACACTGGTAGATTTTCAGTTTCTTCAAAAGGATTTCATGATCCACTATGTCAAAAGCGTTCCTGAAATCTACAAATACAGTTCCTATTATTCTACCTTGGTCAAGTGCTTGAAGCCATTTATCAGTTAGGGAGATCAAGGCAGTCTCACAGGAATGGTTCTGTCTAAAGCCTGATTGATTAGGGTGTAACAGCAAGTGTTTGGTTAAATATGACATGAATGAGTCATGGACATGTTTTTCAATCAATTTTGTCAAGTTTGGTAGTATTGAGATTGGTCGGTAGTTATCAGCATCATCCTTAGAACCAGATTTGTGAATAGGAGTTACTTTTGCAGTTTTCCATATTTTAGGGACAGATGAGGTTGCAATACTTAAATTAATTATGAATGTTATGCTATCTACAATAGCAAAGGCAGAAGAGTTAATGAGTCGTGGACCAATCTGATCAAGTCCTGTAGCTTTCTTGGTATCAAGTTCACTGAGACATGTTTTAACAAAGTTTTTTGACACTGGTGGGATAGAGAAACATACCTCCTTAGAGATTTTGCTGCTGCAGAACTTTTTCAGTTCATTAAAGTTGTTTTCTATCACTGGCTCTTTTAACTTTGTGGTAATGTTGATGAAAAAATCATTGAAAACATTTGCAATGTCAGTTTCATCAGTGACTATGGTGTCATTTACCAGAAGTGAGTGAATTTTATTTGTCTGTTTTTTGTGCGTTCCTCCAGTGAGTTCATTGAAGACTTTCCAAATGGAGTTTGTGTTGCTCTTTTTGTTTTCAAGCAATGATTGATAATAAGTCTTTTTTAGCTTTTTTAATCATACTTGTTATTTTATTTCTCCATACTTTACATTGTGCATGGTTTTCCATAGCCTTGAATTTGTCTTGTGTTTTCATAGCATCTAGGATTTCAGTAGTAAGCCAATTAGGTTGAATTTCAGTCTTTACTCGATGTACTTTCAGTGGTGCATGCTTAGATACTACATCCATGAATAAGTCCGTCCACACCCTCATGGCTTCATCTGTGTCATCCAAATTTTGGATCATATTCCATGGAACTTTATATAGGTCATTGAGAAATTGTTCTTCATTAAAGTTTTTGAATGATCTGTAAGAGATCGTTTTATGTGTATTTTTCTTATTTTTCTTGCATTTAACCATTCTTGTCAAAAAAGTAGGATAGTGGTCACTAAGACCAACATTCGGTACATTAACACAAGCCACATTGTCTGACAGGTTGGTATAAATGTGATCAATAAGAGTGCTCGATTTTTCTGTTACCCTTGTAGGCTCATTTACCAGCTGGTCTAGGCCTAATGATTCAATAAATTCGATCCATTTGTTCCTTATTTGAGTATTGAGAAGGTCCTTATTTATATCTCCGAGTATATATGTTTCTTTCTCCTGTGCTAGAACATTTTCCATTTGTTTCAAAAAGTTATCATTCCAAAATGCTTTGAAGGAAGGTGGTCTATAAATGAAACCAGCTAGGAAAGATTTTGCATTATTTTGAAAAATTTCCACCCAGATACTCTCAATTTCATGTGACTCCAAGTCAAGTCACCTTTTTACATTTACATCTTCCCTGATGTATACAACAAGACCCCCCCCCCGCCGCTGTCTCTCTGTCCCTACGCAATGGTTTATTGTAGCCTTGACAGTGAAATAGATCATCATTGTGGTTAGCATTTAATTTGGTTTCAGTGAGTCCTAAAACACATATATTATTTTCCTTGGAAGACAACATTAACTTAATCTGGTCTATCTTTCCCACTATACCTTGTACATTTAAGTGACCTATGTTAAAACCTTTTGTATTTAGTTTTATATCAATTATATGTATGTCATCATGCAATGGGGTACTCACTGAGATTGTCTCCATACTACTTTTATTATTCTGACATCCTATTTCTATATTTAAATGTTCATATATATTAGCAGCTTCAAAGTCACATACAAACCCTGAAAATCCATTTACATTTGCATCTACAATAGTGTCCATTGAATAGTTAGAGTCAAGAGTCCCACTGGGTACATTTAGATTTTTTGTAAATGAAGCATTGGCATTCTCCTCTTTGCCAGCTTCCTAATGTGTATACATTGATGGACAAAGTCTTTGTTTGTGTCCATATTTATGGCACCTGAAACACTCGATCTGTTTGCCATGATGGCATAACTGTGTCATGTGCCCAGTTTCTCCACAGTTGAGACAGCATTCTTCATGAAAGCGCCTGAAAATGGGGGCATACATGTTAATATTTCTCAGTAGCTGAGAGGTTCCTTTTCTGCTTAGATGAATTTTGTCTCTGTGGTAGAGACTAAGGTTGACATCCTGATTCTGAAGAAAGAAAGATGTATATTGTGGAATGTACTGTAGGTTGAAGTCTTCACATAGGTCAATTATCAGATCATTTATTTCTTTGGCCTTGATGTCCACACGAGGAGGTAGTCCTGATATCATTAATTTACATGTATTTGGGCTGCAATACCTAGCAGCATACAATAAACTTTCAAAATCCGTTTTGAGTTGATTTAGTGACCTTCCCTCACAGGCATCATTTCCACCTACTAAAATAATAATTTGTTTGTATTTGGTTAGGTCACTGTTCATTATTCTGTCTGTAATGTTGTTGATTTTTGCACCTCTTAGAGTCTGTACATCTGTTTTAAAAAGTCTCCTTGGTATTATACTTTTCAAAATTGAGGAGCCAATTATTAGAGTCCTATCTTTTCTGGCTTGTGATGTCACGTGTTGGACTCTGGCTTGTATTTCAGACACACATCTTGGAGGAAGGGGTGCTGAAATTGGTGTTTCAGTTGTGTGAACTACTCGTGTTGATTTTGACACATTTGTCTGAGCACTGGGAAATGCAGTTGTTGGTGAAGGTAACAGACTTGTCTGAACTGCGGGCCGTGGATGTACACTTATTGCTGGTGTAGGTGTGGCACATGACAGAGAAGGGGGTACTGTTGTTTGCAGTGCAGGATTACTCTGGGTATCAGTTTTTATTTGCATGGTTATTTTACATTTTCTTTTGGCTGGTACTGGGATTGTCTGTGTCTGAGCATCTGATACTGTTGATATTTGGGAGTCTGTCTGAATTGCTGTTTCACATGAGGTTACTTGCTCATTAACCTTTCCCTGTGCTGATTTAATAGCATGTAACTGTAGTTTTAATTCTTCGATTTGGGCCTCCAATTTCCTAATTGTTTTTTGATGTACACACATGAAGAAATCATTAAGGCTTAAGCCATCACTGTTGTGGTCATGATTTATGGAGCGTGTAATTGCTTGACACTCAGGAGGGGTGTTAATTTTATTGCCTGAGTCAATTAGGTCAAAGACCTTAGGAGCTGTTTCATGTTTGGTACTACATCTAGTTACTGGTGTAGATGTCAGCATATAACTGCCTTTTGCATGGGTATTCTCATCCTGTCTACATTTACAGATAATATGATTTAACCATGGAAAACTGTTTAGCCCCTGTATGTGTAGGCCACATGTTGTTTTATACAATGTAGCTGTCACAGTGTTTTTCTCTTGTGTTCTGTAGATAATACCATTTTGTACACTTGAACTGCATGAAGTCATGCAAGGTTCTGAATCCAATATCTGTTTTACAAACTCAAACTTTTGTGGATCTGTATTCACAGGGATAATGTATTTATTATGTTTGACCCTCAAGAATTATGGATAAATGTCAGCTATATTGGATAACCCCAAATCATCATCTGCACCATTGTTTTCATTTTTATTCTGAACATGACTTTCCTGCATGGGATTATCTATGTGGCTCTGATCTTCAGGTATATCAGACATACTAAAGCCAGAGAATGATGCAGAAAAGGTTGAGCTGAATGTGTTGAGTAAGGAACCTACAAGGCTGGTATTTAAATATGTTTCCATGATTCTGATATTTTCAGCTTGTTCATAGCAGTGATAGCAAAAGTATATCAAATCCTTATTTATGACTAGCACATATCCATAAGCTTTTGAATGAAACTTGCATAATGTGTTTGAGTTGGTATCAGCTGAAGTTCAGATATGGTAGGTGTAGTTCAGTTTCAAGTATATCCACTTCGGTAGCCATCTTGGATAACCAAAAATCCTTTGTTTTGAACAGGTTTCCAAATTCACTTGAATACATGAACATGTGCACATAAAATTTCACTTACACTAACTTAATATTGTCATAAATCCACAGTATAAATTATGTCTACTGGTATTAGCATATTTAACACCAGTTTTTACACCAAGTTCATTGAACTGAGTGGAGCTGTGTTAAGACCATATATACATGGCAGCAATCTTGTTGGTGGATCAATATTATGCATGACTTCACATCAGAAATGCAACCCACTATGCATTGGATGGTAGCATCAACTTCAGCTGGGTAGCAACAGTTCTATACATGAGTATCGTCAGCATCCAATTGGTGAGACACTGGATGTTGATCTATGACACTTGAGAATGACCAAGTGTATAGAATGAAGAGACTGGGGCAGGCAACCGAGCCTTCTGTTCCCTGCATGGATCTGTTCCAGGCATGATCTGTTCCAAACATGGATCTGATCCAGGCATAATCACTGCCATCTCACCTCTGTCAGTGTGGGTTCAGAGTCTTGGATTCAGCTAATATGGTTATGTGAAAAAGCTTGTCATTAACTTCACATGGGTTGGTGTTTCTTTCCAGGGTTTTCCTGGATTCTTTCTCCATCATTATTAACCTATCTTGAGCTGAAAAATGGTTTTAAACCTTACAACAACAGCATTAATCACCTACCTTTGGGCACACCAATAGATAATCTGCCCTTTTGTGGATGACATGGCAAACATGGTCAGTATTATTATTAAGTTTGGATTGGATCAGATCTTTGCTGTAAAGAGAAGCATGATCTGTTCCTAGCATGGTTCTCATCCAAACATGATCTGTTCCAAACATGGATCTGATCTAAGCATGATCTGATCCAAACATGATGTGTTCCAAACATGGATCTGATCCAGGCATGATCTGTTCCTAGCATGGATCTGATCCAAACACGATCTGTTTATAGCATGAACATGATCCAGGCATATGTTCCAAACATGGATCTAATCCAGACATGATCTGTTCCAAACATAGATCTTGTCCAGTCAAAATTGAATGATATTGACCATGTTTTGACCTGGTTTGAAAACAACAAAATGTCCAGTAATGAAAACTGATTCAGAATGCATGATAATAGTTACAAAGCAGAAGCTTTTAAACTTCATAACTAAGAGCTAAAGCTCTTTGTTAAATCTACTGAAATAGTGTTGACATTGAAAACCTCTTAGCATATATTATGATAAATATATGTTGATTTAGAATGGAATCAACATAATATATAGTTATTCAAGTCCTTAAATTCAGGAATCATTGCTAAGTCACGTAAAGAAGTATCTGTCCAATGCCACGTTACATGATGAAGTAGCTAAGTCGCATAAATAAGTAGTTGGCCCTTGCTAAATCACATCATGAAATATCAGCCACATGCTAAGGGGGCGCTCACCAATTAATATGTACTTTAGAGAGAGTGACGTATGTATGGTGAAGTAGTTTGCATTTAAAACATGCATAGTGGAGAGAATGTTGGCATACCTATATCCTACAATAACGTAATGTGGATGATATTTCTTTGGATATTGTACTTTTGGAAATTTTACATGATTTAAGCACACTGCTAACTAAAATGACTGCTCCCTTGTGTTAAAAAATCAGCCTGAATTAGTCTAAAGTACACTATACATAGCAGCTATTAAAATAGGGAAAATGAATTTTGCCAGACTAGACAATACCACCTTCTGAAAGTGCAATGAATGAATTACCAAATATATAAAATGTAAAAAAAAAGTTATCGGCTCTTTTTATACAATTTACCTCTTAAGTTCAGGAAGTGAAAATGACCAAGTAGAGCTAGCACTGTTTTGAAAGGTGTACATTTGAAGTAAGGCCAAGCTGTATACTCTATAACCCATAGTACACGCATCAATCATACACCAAAATAAAGGGAATTAAAGGTTCTTTTAATTATACTTAAGATATACATCTTTTTTAAATAGCCATTATAACCAGTGAGGAAAGCCAGGGAAATTCTTTTTCTTTAAAATCCTAACCCTATGGAAAATACGAAACTGTAGAGCACCACCTAAGTCACATCATGAAGTTTCAACCCCATGCCAAGTCACATCCAGAAGTATCAGCTCCATGCTAAGTCACATCAAGAAGTATCTGCCCCATGCTAAATCACATCAGGAAGTATCAGCCCCATCATAAGTCACATCAAAAAGTATCTGCCCCATGCTAAGTCACATGAAGTATCTGCCCCATGACACCAGAGTATTGCTGTTCAGCTGCTACATTTTGGCAGTTTTCGGCTATTGTGCCCCTGTTTGGGGTAACTGTTAGAAACCAGTTCACAGAGCATACTGACTATAAAATAGAGCTGCAGCGATAATTCTCAGTGCTTCATGGTAACATTTATTGTGTTCACTTTTCACAATTTAAAAAGATGAAAATTCAGGACAGTCATCTAGCTAAAAGCATCATTTCTAAATAAACACCTTAACAGAGCAGCCCATGAGTACTTAAAAATGTGGGTTTTTTTCTGTGTGAAAAAGTTTATACATAGCACAGTATAGAATAAGGTTGATAACAAAGTTAACAAACTCCTTACATATCAGTCAAGTTGATCTGACATATCCAGATCTAATTAAATTGGCCACATATTCATATAATTCCAATTGTGAACAAATCAACTTCTTACAAAAAATATTTGAGATTGACTTCAGCTGAACTTGTTTAACATCCATCTTCAGCATGTTTATGGATATATTCATTTGGAAGATAAACATGGAAAATATAAATTATATTCATTTAATTTTTGGTCTGAATCCATAGACAATTTACTTAATTAGATTTTGATGACCATGTTCACAGTGTTCTACATAGGCCTTCCAAAAATACTATTTAATTAGATTTTTATGGTGAAGTTCACAGTGTTTTACCCAAGACCCCCAAAATACTATTTAACTAGATTTTGATGACCAAGTTCACAGTTTTCTACTCAAGACCCGCAAAATACTATTTAACTAGATTTTGATGACCAAGTTCAGTTTTCTACTCAAGACCCTCAAAATAATATTTAACTAGATTTTGATTGAGTTTAACATGTTTTCATTGCTGCTTGATGTTGAATGAGGGTGTCAATAAATACCAATGTTGAGAGAAAAATGGGAGATGGATTTGATACCTTTATTGACATCAACAAATATTATAATCCTATCTTAAAATATTCAATGAATATTCAAATAGGAAAAATTTGATATCGCTTATTTATGACTCAGATGTTGTGCTGTGTAGATCACTGTTATGCATTTTCTTTTTGGTATATACTGAGTTTAAGTATGCATTATTCCAACAGAAAATCTCTGGTAGAGAGTTGAGGTACACAGGCCTGGTGGGAAAACCCAGTGAACTGACATATCATCATGTTGACTATCTTCTAGACCAGCAGGCCAAGAATATGGGCACTGAGCAACTCAAAACCATTTACAGTGTTGGGTGAGCACCTCTTATTTTTTCCACTTCCTGTATCTGTATGTATCAGATAAAACAGTATTTCATGGCATGTAGAGGTATTTTTAGCAACCATATGTTCAAAATTATGTTTTATACTTCCAGAAGTGTGAAAGCTGTAATTGAATTGGTGAATAAAAAGGCCAGCATACATGACTGGTGCTGGTGACATCTACCTATTAATAAGTAGATCTCAGTTTTAATCAAATTGAACAAAGTGCAAAATCACTATTTTAATTTGACCGCAAATTTATTCTTCAAATATGTTAACTGATTATAATACCTTAGGAGAACTACTACTACCTTGCAAATCCAGCCCTACAAGACTAAAAAGCTAAAAGCTAGCTGTCCACCTGGGTGGCAGTTAGAGTGATCTCCCCTTGATACAGGGGTTTGTGACAATCCTGCAAATACTTCTTCTATTTGTGCCATGTAGCAGACTCTCTACAGAGAGGCATTGCAATTCACATACAAGTATTTGAAAATCTTCTACCATAATGCAAGTTGGAAGATAAGGGAAGTGTACTCCATCTAAAACTTTCCAACATTTTTTCTTTCTTTGAGAACAAAGTTTTTGTCATTCATTGTCATCACTTTGCCATCACCACTCACTTAGGTGCCCTTGGTATGTACCTGCATTGGGTCGCTAATGCATCCTCATACATTGCTACAGCTATTTTTAAACATGTGCAGGTTTATAGAAAACTTTTATAATAGTGCTGTATAATTTTTACTATGGTAAGATACATACAGGTAAGTTTTCTATAATATCTAGTCTTAGCATCCACTTTGTAGTTATATATCTGACACTTTATTGATTTTACCTGTATAATACTGCCATTTGTCATGTCTTACATATACCACTGATGTTATGGCATCCTCGTTGTAAATATCAATAGTGATGCTTCGGAGCAGTTTTATGTGTATGTATTAGGGGTACTATAAAAAACTCAGTTACATTGTTGTATAATTTCCGCCATGGTTGAATGCATACAAGTAAGTTGAATTTTTACAGGTAAATTGTCTTAGTGTGAGCTCTGCACATAACAATCTGGTTCATAAAGCAGGATGCTCTGTTTTGTCTTACACATTCAGATCATGAGCAATACCAGTGTACGCTTTGTCAACATTGTAAGCATTGGACTGACAACTGCTCTACACGTGAAGCTTGCCCTAGTTGCCAATCAACAAATACATACGAGACTTGCATATTATAAGTAGAAATTCAATGGGCTGTAGTACTTGGTGTACTAAAGGGATAGGCACATAAGCATACATTGAGGGACAAAGACATCATTAGTTTGCATGCAGATGATTCAGTGGGGAATGACTGACTTCTCCTTGGTTATCATGCTCTGCTCTTCATCAGCCACAAAGAGACCCAATCTATCACAGTCAGTGACAGCTCCAACTCCATCACTGAGGCATCTTGACAAAATATGATGCTCCACTTTTCATCAGCCACACAGAGACCCAATCTATCATAGTCAGTGACAGCTCCAACTCCATCACTGAGGCATCTTGACAAAATATGATGCTCCACTTTTCATCAGCCACAAAGAAACCCAATCTATCACAGTCAGTGACAGCTCCAACTCCATCACTGAGGCATCTTGAGAAAATATGATGCTCCACTTTTCATCAGCCACAAAGAGACCCAATCTATCACAGTCAGTGACAGCTCCAACTCCATCACTGAGGCATCTTGAGAAAATATGATGCTCCACTTTTCATCAGCCACAAAGAAACCCAATCTATCACAGTCAGTGACAGCTCCAACTCCATCACTGAGGCATCTTGACAAAATATGATGCTCCACTCTTCATCAGCCACAAAGAAACCCAAGCTATCACAGTCAGTGACCCAGGGAAGCCTATAGGTTTAATCCTTACAAGGAACCATCGCAGCTAGAGAGACCTTCACTGTCGGGGGTATATTTAATGCAACAGTAGATATCACTGTCCTAGGTCACCTGTTTATAAGGTCATTACAATGATAATGTTGTCCCAACGATGGCTGAAACTTTGCACCTTGGAACAAACAATCTATTTTAGTTCCCGTCTCTGGAATGGGACAACCTCAATTAGCTTATGCCAGGTGGTCCCTTGAACCTTCAGGTTGACAATTTGTGTGGATGTGAGCACAATGAGCTGGGGTGCACATCTACCACCATTCCAAGAGGAAAATGACTCACTCAGATTTGTCTGTTGCATATCAATATCCTAGAGATGAAAGCCATATCGAAAGCATTCTATTGGTAGTTAGAGAATCTACATGTAAGGGCATTATCAATCTGTAAATCTCCACTGATGTGAATTATCTCAGAAGGCGAAAGGGAATTAAATCCTCAGACCTTTGTGTTCTTATTTGAAATTTTGAAACTGTTGTCTTCAATGACAAATCCATGGACAATTCATCGTATTTCAGGTGGGCTACAGGTATTAGCAGACTTGCTGTTCCAGAAAAATCACTTACAGTAGAACCTCTCTTGAAAGGCCACCTCTTCTGTCAAAAAATAATGGTGTCTCAAGACATGTGGTCTCTCATGACAGGTCATAACACAGTATGATTAATAAATCTGTAAATTGAGAACCCAGTCTCTCAAGACAGATGGTCTTTAGTAGCAGTGGTCTCAAGATGGTTGCTTCAGCCCTTGGTTTCAATTTGCATAATGTCCCAACTGGGATCAACCACTAGAGGATCTATTGGCAACAAGGGGATTGCAAAATTCCCAACATTTGTCTCACCAGCACTGGATCTGATGGCCTGGGCAGTCAACACTCTGTCCTAAGATTGGAACAGTTTGGATCCTAATTGTTCCACTCAAGTAAGACATTCATGGATCATTGACTTTGTTCCATATAGCTGCACTGAAATCCACAGGAAAAAGATGGCAGGTGTTCCATCCCAATTCCTGTTGAACCTGCATGTCAGAATCATATTAAACAAGCCCTCTCAAACAAACAGTTCTCTCAGCAACTGGTGGAGAAAGTCACTAAAGCGAGACAGCCCTGCACCAGAAGTGGACACAGGAAAAGGCAAGTACACAATGGTGAGAACATGAACACATTGTTCCACTGATCACATCAGTACCTAACTTCCTATTTTAGCTCTTTGATGAGAAACATTTAGCACCAGTCCCATTACACAATCGCCATCACAGTAAGTAGTTATCAAAGATAGGATATCAAACAAAACCTCGCCTTTCTGCTGTTAGTTTTGAGTTGACATATCCAAATGCATTGGTGCCCAAAGTTAATATATCATGGGTGCTAACCTGGCTGAATAAGATATTTTTTTAATCGTTCTAAGTGGCTTCATTCATCCAGCTCTCATAGAAAATGTCTGCTTCCTACTTGCCCAAGTGATAGCCTGCAAAATTAGAGACACTAGCTTTATCAGTGGACCTGAACAACTTGCAATTCCACTAGGATGGGACAGTATAACTCATGATGGCTCCTGCTTGAACAGGCTCCTCTGTTCAGGGGGAATCAGACTTTTGTAGTGAAATTTATCCCCCTGCTCAGGACAGTTAATCTTAATGTCATCAACAGGATCCATTACAAACTCTGAAATGATACTTAAAAGTAATTGAGCCAGTGCATTGAGGGAGATCACCCTTCTTATACCTCAGAGTGGGAAGGAACAACATATCAGCACAGATACCTTCATCTTGGATAAAATTGGCTATTTCATTCCACATATCAGAAATAATCCCATATCAAATGAATTTGCTCTGCATTTTGGCTCACAAAGTTAGATTATATTTGAATGAAACTTACCTAACCAACATTATCCATGTCATGGATGGAGATCCAAATCCACTTTCACCAGCTTCTCCCTCAGAGATCTTTCATCCCAAAATGTTCAGCGTGACCTGGTAAGACCAACAGATTACCTTTCTGGGTCATTTGGCAGCTTCATATGGATCTGGCTTCACAATTAATGCTGGATTTGCAAGTGGAAAAAAATGTTGCCCTTTTGAAGCCACTCTCTGACAGATGGAGTCTTTTGTCTAGTTGGGTTATCTGAAAGCTGTCTCACATACATTAGGTGAACTGAAATGGCCTCAGCAGGGTAAGGGAATATAAGACCCTCCATTTCTTACCTATTCTCCAAAGGTATTATTATCGGGTCACATATTTGAAGAAGCCAATTTTTGGTTCATAAAAATTGTTTCTTTAATAATATTTGCCTGATTGTAATCACATAACACACTCCCAGCCCGAGTCCCCAGTTACATCCATATGGAGAGCTTGCTTACCACTCCAGTAGTAAGTGAAGTATATATACACAGGATTTGGCAACAAGCCCTATACCAAGGGTAGATCACTCTTGCTGCCACTTAGGTGGGCAAATAACCTTTAGTTAAGAAGTTTTAGCCTAGGAGAGCTGGATTTGCAAAGTATAGCTAGTTTTCTTATGGTACTATGATTGGGTAAGCATTATTGAAGAAACATTTTACTTGAAAAAAATTGTTGTCTCTTTCCAGTGATAATCCTGGATCAGATATATATGGTGCCAATCTGTATGATAGATATCTAAAGAAGAAGGCACGAAGTCTGAGCAAAATTGTGAAACAGAAAGCCTTGCAGAGCAGTGGCCTTTCAATGAGTGAAGTGGAGTCTGAATCACATGAGATAGATGTTACTATGCCTGTAGATGAACAACCCAATGAGGAAGTTGATGAGAATTATGCACAGAGCTGTGAGTCAATCCTCGTGTGTACTGGTGTATATTGCTCCTCACGGGACTATGTGACATATGGATCAAAGTGTGCATCAAATCACAACCACCGAGACTTTGTACTAGATCCAGAGCTGACACAACCCAAATATGTTGTGCCAAATGTCTTAGAAGCTGTCAATTTGGTATTTGACAAAGAAAAATTTAAATGATGATAGCTTTGAAATAGGTGTTAAAATAGATTTTTATGTCATATTTCCTAGATCTTTGTTGTTATGTTTAACATGTCGTTCAAGATATTTGTTCCAAATCATGTCACATGTTCTTCATTAATGTCAGCTTTTTTTTATTGATCTGAAGTTAAATTCGAGAACTTGACTTGTGTTATAAGATAAAAGAAACAGATCTGTCTTATGTTGCTGTAGTTATCATCTAACTTTTCGTTAACTTTAAAAGAAAATGAGAAATCAGTAAAGACAGCAGAATGATTTTCTAAAACTCAGTTATTGGAATTTTTGGTTCATTATAAACCAAGATTTTTCCTCCATATTGTCAGTAGAGTCATGAAATGATACAATACAGAATAATCAATCTTTTTACAGAAAAATATATGGTGAAATTTCACATTTAGCTGTTTAGTTTGTTGAAATATTGTGGTCATTGTGCTGGACAGATTTGTGTAGAACGAGCAAAGAAAATCTGTATTCTGCATATCTTTGTATCAGCAGAACTGTTTTGTTTTTTTTGTTTTGTACCCCACCATAGTAGCATATGGTGTTCACCATGTTGGCCTGTACTTCTTTATGCACATCCATTTATACATTTTCTATCACACTATCGTTAAGATTTTAATTAGGGTCATTTCGGGCAATGTGGTGTGACATCCTTGTTACATTAATACATTTCTAGTTTTTTTTTTTAAATATATATTTATAGGACACAATAGAAGCAACCTTGTTTAGAAACAGGAAAACAATTTTCATTAGCTTGAGTTTGTACTGTGGAAAAGTTGCCCTGAGCGGTAACTAGTTTGGGAGATGGGCAGTGGTTCAGATATTGTATAACGGGGATTTAGATGATAGAACTTTATCCAATACAAGCATGCATTTACTGGTAAGTGTGATGTGGTGGACAACAGATTTGATAGCTCAAGATCCTTTTTAATTGTTTGGATGGGAAAAGTTAGTCCACTCAGACCTATTTTGCACATCGTGAGTAGTACCCTCCAAGGTATATAAATCGAGCAGGTTTCAACTTGGTTCATACAGAAATATCAAAGAATCTAAGCTAAATAAAAAAGCTTAACATTATTACCACCAATGACAATTCCATTGGAAAAGTGATCTCTGTATCTTAACTGTTTTGCAAGTGAAATAAAATTTAATTATGGCATTTTATATTATATTGGAAATAATAAAAACATGAATTTTCACGGCATCTTACTTTGAATAACTGTGTTCTAAAATCATGGTACAAGAAAAATTACTAGTAGTCCTCTGTTGCACAAAACTTTGGACCATTTCAGTATTAATCAGTGAGGGGTTTCAGAAGATACATTTTGACTGCACCACCTATAGTTTTACTCAGGCTAATAAAGCTCAAAGTATTTAGAACAGTCTCAACTATTCACACCATCCATATTTCTTTAAACTACCATATATACTTACTGTTAGCTATGCAAATGGTTAAAGATGACAAACACAAGTGTGCATATTCTTCAAAATTTGTTACATCAATCGGTTGATGTTCGTGTTTTATTAACGGCATGGTTTCTGTCTCAGGCAGTTCATAAAAATAGCACAAAAGCTACCAAAAGACCTGGAAGAAAAACTGAATCATTCAGAAGTTCATCATCCAACACAGAAAGAAATGCTCATTCAAGACTATCACAGATCAGAAGTATGTTTGAGATGGCGATGACCTTTGACTTTCTGAACATCAAAATAGCCAATGCTGTTGGTGAGAAAACTATTCTGATAGAATCAACCAGTCATGAAAAAACACATTTCCTGGTTGTTTTGGCCAGTTTTATATGAGGATTCAGAGCTTCTTCCTGTCAATATTTTTAAAAAGTAGACCCTGTTGAAAAGCATGAAATTTCCTGTTGGTGTCATCATTCATGCACATCAAAAGAGATGGATGGATGAAAATGGAACAGCTGAATGGTTGGAGAAAGTCTGAAAATGAGACCAGGTACACTTCTTAAAAAAACTTCAATGCTTGTCTGGGACATGTTTTGAGCACACAAGATCAAAAAGGCTGTAAAGAAAAGGAAAAATACATGGTTGTACTACCTGGAGGTTTAACATCAGTTTTACAACCTTCTGATGTCTGCCTAAACAAGCCATTTAAAGACAGGTTATGAAAGATGTGGTCTGACTGGGTTTGTTGAAGTGCAGTGAAGCTGATGAAAGGCAGAAATTTCATGAGGCCAGATATAAGCATGGTCACCAAGAGATGACTCTGATGCCATCTACGATGGCAGCACGCCCATATTGGAAGCTGATTTTCATAAACTATTTGTTAATTCAGATACTGAGACAGATTTTGAGCAATTCCAAGTGAACAAATTTTTATAACTCATAAGTTTATTATTTAAATTAAGACTTAACATTTAAGACTAACATCTTTAGTTTTGTGTTTGGCTTTCAAGATATAAATTAATGCTCATACTTTCTTTTTTGTTAGGCTTGAAGATCGTATTTTATTTTAACAATGTGATTGCCTAAATAAATGCATTTAGAACTTACTTTGTGCATCTTGTAATGTCGTCTCGGACTTATGGGTCAGCTAATGCAAGTGTTATGCACTTTTTAATGTTTTTACTTATTCAGTTTTGGAGGGTCAGCTTATACGCGAAGTGGCTTATTAGCAAGTATATACAGTGTCTTTTGACATACACTCCCCCCCAGTGTGGTACAGCCCTAAGCATAACTTTGCTCATCTTCCAATGTTGAGAATTAGAAAAAGTGTCATCAGGAATACAGCTAAAATGTTGAGACAAGTTTCAGTAAGGATGACAGAGAGTGAAATTATTTCATTATGTTACCACTTGCACTGCCCTTATCTCAAGCAAAATATTTTATTTCATTGAAAATAAATAAAACTCAGGGAAAGACAAATATTATTCAAAGTGTTAGGAACAATGATCCTGTATTGACAGCTTTCACACAAAAATGATAGATTAAGGCAGGCTGTGCTAGAAATACATGAATGTAAGCTACTAGCATGATAATCATCAGGACTAGCATGATAATCATCAGGACTAGCATGATAATCATCAGGACTGGCACAAGTTATGTGTAGGCAGTATTCTTGCACAGGAAGCCATTTTCTGAGGGGTGTCAAATTAGAAAAAATGGTACAAATTATTAAGGGGGCCCCGAGTGGCCGAGTGGTCTAAAGCGCTCTTCGTTACGGATCACTGCCATCTCACCTCTGTCTGCGGCGGTTCGAGTCTAAGATTCAGCCAATATGGGCATGTGAGAAAGCTTGCCAGTAGCTTCTCGTGGGTCGGTGGTTCTTTCCGGGGTTTTCCGGGTTCTTCCTCCACCATTAATACTGGCCGCCATGTATAGCCTATCGTGCTGAAAAATGGCGTTAAACCCCACAACAACAACAACAACAAATTATCAAAGGAAATAAAGTGAAACAAAAACTTTTCTTTTTCTTAAAATGAAAATCTTTTTATTTGTCATAGCATTCTTGTCATTTATTTTGATGGTATCAGTTTTGCACAGGGCTCTGTATCGCCTCGCACTGGCCCTGATGATCATAAATGTTTGTCTAGCACTGATTTTTTGCCCTATTTTTGAAGTGGAAAAGAATAATTAAACTGTAATGCTTTTTAGTATTCATCCTAGTTATTACATTTTTTATATATAATTACACAATGTTTCTTTGCATTATCAAAAGGAACTCTGACATTTTTTGTAAAGAATGGTACTTGAATGTAAAAATGATATATTTAAAGATTAAAGGCATAAGTTATTGATTACACCACACTGTAGTAGAGAGAGAGAGAGAGAGAGAATGTGTGTGTATTTAATGGCACCTCAACAGATGCCATGGCTGGTCGAGTTGTCTAAGGCACATGCATGTACAGATCACTCACATATCTCTTCTCTATCTATATGGATTTTAGTCTTTGCTCAACCGACATTGTTTGAAAGCTTGCCATTAGCTTCCTGGGGGGGTCAGTGAGCTGACATGTATATAGTCTATAATGCACTGGAAAATGGCTATATGGTACTGATAAAATACGAAGTTTATCAAATGTAAAAAAAATGAAGATTCGCATAAAAAATGCTGTATCATTGAAATAGTGAGTTTTATGCATATTCAGATGGAGATGGGTTTTATGACACTGAAGCACAAGTGGATAATTATATTTAACTTCTGTGTAACACAAGTGGATAATTATATTTAATTTATGTGTAACACAAGTGGATAATTATGTTTATGTGTAACACAAGTGGATAATTATAATTAATGTATGTGTAACACAAGTAGGATATTATATTTAATGTGGCTGGAACATAAGTTATAATTTCTTAAGTTCCCTATCTGTTAAAAAATTAAAATAGATACATGTATCTATATCTAATACATAAGCTAAGGTCACAAACTGACATAATGTTTTTATCCTTAGATTTCTGTTGTCTTTCAAAAACTGTTATCCTTAAATATCAGCTAGTAAAGAATAAATATATCTGCCTCTCTTGTTACTATTGGTAACTATCAAAGTTAGTATTTCTCATTATATGTATCCCCAGTCAACATTATTTGTGGTTGAACCTCATTATTTGCATGTAAATCACTGGAGTTACTGAAGTACTGGAAGCATATCATTTTTTCTTTACTTAGTCTCTTTGTTCTTTTCTACCTGAATGGTTGATTTTCTCTTAATTTTCATGAAGTGAATATCAAGCTGTTTAGAAAGAATCTAATAACTTGCTGTGTAAACAATGTTATGTATTTTATTATTGTACCACTGAAGCACAAACTGAACATAAATAGCAATGATAGTAAGAACATTCACGCACTTTATTTTTTGCAGTTAGTGAATTTATTAAATTTAGCAACCTTAATCTGCACTCATGGCTTGACAAGGTTTTTCTTTTTTCAGATTTCAAAAACTAAAAACAAAATAGTATGGAGACATGCTGTTTACTGCTGATTTCTTACATTTCTGCTTTGAATACTTTCCCCAGGCACAATTATTTTCAGACATAAACTCTGACATTCTGCATGTCTCCAATCTGACCCTCTGAAGAGAAGAAAATCTTTATTTTCCCATGTATATGATCATATATACAATGGCATTAACTCTAAACCCTCATGATGGTCCAACCTCCACCCATCAAATATAAGGCTTACAGTATCTACCTCAACTGTTATAACACTGGCTGCTGACCAATTTAGTTGCCTGGCCAGCTGTTCCTATTTACTAGCAACCAGAAGGCCACCACATCAGTGAGCTGTGCCACATAATGGCTAGCTGTTCATATATGTATGAAAAGTCTTAAAGGGATCTGTTCAACCAGTCCATCCACTTTGGCATGTGTTAATCGGGTCAGCTGCAGGCCGCCTGTAGCCTGCCAATGAGCAACTGTCCAGCTGAATGCTAATCTGGCCATCCAGCATACTTTCCTGCTACCCTTTGCCAGATAATGGCTGGATGCTCGATTGAGTGGAATTTTACAGGGATCTGTCAAGCCAGTCCATCCACTCTGGCATATGTTTCATCTGTTCGTCTGCCATGCTGACTGTCCAGCCAGCACTTATTGACTGTCCAGTTGAATACCAAGTTAGCTATGCATGACACTTTCCAGCCACCCTTTCAGTTAAGTTTCACGGCTTACTGAATGGGTAAATGTTGTGCTATGCACTCCCTCATCAATGCTGCCAGGTATCATCTGTTCACAGAGAGAGAAGCAGTGTCCAAAGATAACCCCTATATTGAGTGCAGGGCTAACCTCAACCAGTTGGCTTACACAAACTCCACCACAGACCATATGGAATTAAACTGTAAGGCAGCCATTGAAGAGATTTACAGGATTTTACCACCTTCAGAGTGTCCTGTTTGCAAGCCCATCCTATAGGATTAAGGTTTCAATAGACATGGAAGATGAAGGTGTACATCCTCCTCTCTAATGTCCACCCCCTGCACAAGAATCAAAGAATTGTTTTAATCTTATGTCAGACAAGATACAGGACCCAGGGAATGCAAGGGCCTTTTCTCAGAATGCTAGATATCAACATTGTTCTCATCCTGTTGGTACCACACACTATTGGACATATACAGTACCAGCTTGCTGAGGTTGGACATAATCATCGTAAACTATGTTAACCTAACCCTGGTGTTAAATAATGTGGATCTAGAGGCATTCCACTCCACTTCCAAGTTACAGTGGAAGATAGTGGTCACCCATTTACTTCTAGATATGGCATAGCATACAATCATGCTGGAAAATTGGGCAATGATCATTTGTTGGAGTCCATGGCATATGTTGTCATGGTAATTAACAGAGCTGTGACTTATGCCATGATGTCTTAAGAGAATTCAGATCTGGTGAGATGAGACACTTACCTTCACTGAATTCCTTGACTCTGCAATCAGCTTTTTTGGCACACCATTTCTGTTTGGCAACAGAACTGAGGATGTACACAAGCAGGCAGCATGTGAGCTATTACTAACTGCTTTGTGGACAGGGTATTAATAAGAGCCTGTATGTATCACACCCAGTGCTCTTTCATCCTGCTGTCAAAAATTTTGAACATGTTCCTAACATATACTGATTCAAAGAAATTATATAATCCTCTTATTTGATATAATAATTGCTGCATATCATTATAGAAATACATACATTGTGTACCTTCTTTATGATATTTTCTTTTGAATCATCTGCCATATTATTTCACCCAATAACTACTTCCGTTTTCAGTCTTGTTTTTGTGTGTGTGCCATATAAGGACATTGCATCCTTATTTGAAATGTAAACAGATCATAGTAAATATAGTATGCACTGAATAACATATGATAGAATATCCAAATATGGCATAGCACACCTTATATAGAAAATGAATTACTGTGAGAATCTTGTGTGTTCTCTGTCATGGCAGACAAAGTATGTTTAGTGTAAACATACCAATATAATTTACCGGATGTAGGTTTAATAACGCTGTCATTAGCCATCATTAGCCAGACTTCCTGAAAAACATAACTCTGCTTAGTATTAGATTTTAATACAGTCATCTTTTTGTCTTTGACAATAGGTTTATTTGCTCCATTGCAAGGTAGAGGATCACTTCATAGCCTCAACCACATTGAGGCTATGACATTTTAGGTAATGATAGCTACCTGTCAAACTTCCCTTGCCATCTTTTCAATCATTTAGGCCACACAAGTTTCAACCATGATGGAGCGATCATCAGCAAAAAAGAGAGATGGCTAAATACTACCCAAAAGAGAGATGGCTAAATACTTCCCAAAAAAGAGATGGCTAAATACTACCCAAAAGAGAGATGGCTAAATACTACCCAGGAGAGATGGCTAAATGCTACTCAAGAGATGGCTAAATACTACCCAAAAGAGAGATGGCTACCCAAAAGCAATAGTTTCAGTCAAATTTCAGGCAACAGCGGGCCCTGCAATTTAGGGGGCAATTTAACAGAGTAGATATTAAGGTTTCTCCTTCCCCCAGCCTCCTACCAACTGCCAAATACTTGCTACCCCACCATGCTCCAAGTGATTTTGCCAGACTCTTTCATTTTGGGTAGCATATAATCAATCTTTTCCCACAAAACAAATGGATGATCTGAGTTGATTCATAGGGGTTTGGGGATTATTTTTTTTCCGCTCTAATTTTGTCTTTATCTTAATGATATAAATTCCATCTGATCCAAATAAGGCAGAAATTTTGCAGAAATGAGTTAGTCTTTGCACTGAAGTGCTGCTTAAAATGCTCAGAGAAGGGTCATGGGGTCCAACGGCATCTCTCTTTATCTTGGTAATCATTGAAATAGAGGATATGACCCCTCAAGCACTAGCATTGTGTTCAAAGTGGGTAATTCATGTAGCATGCTTTGAAGTCATACAGATATACCAGATGGAAATGTCACCTTTTAAGAGCATTCTATGCAAGCCTTGTATTTGAATGCAGCATGTCAATCTGAGACATTACTGAAGCTGTTTAGTGGTATGCGCAATCATCTTAAGTTACTATCTCAGACATTCATTGTCACATAGACAAGAATTTAATCTAGTCATCCAGTGGCTGTGGAACAACCACCCCACAGGTTGTTTGTGCTGCCTTCATGTTAGGAGAATGGTTTATCCTTCATAAAGGAATTCCAGCTATTTATTCCTTGAAGGTAGAGGTTTCATGCTCATGCATATTCTTCTCCTGTTACCCATTCTCCTTATTGTGATTGAGGAATGTAATCAACAGAGGAAGTAAAAACTAATTTAAATTATGTTTCTTCAAGAATACTTGCCGTATCACATTACTGTTAAATTTGTACACCCCTCCCCACAAATGTATAAATGTCCAGTTTACAGTTCTGTCTTTGTGCATCTCTCTCTTATACATACATACATATATATATATATATATATATATATATATATATATATATATATATATATATATATATATATATATATATATATACATACAAGAGAGAGATCGATCAAACTTTAATTTTACTGTGAGGGCTTAATTGAAGAAGCATTATTTTGTCAGTTTTAATAGCAGTGGTTAAAATATGCAGTCAGTGATAGTCCATAGTATGAATGATTCATAAAAAGTATATCAAGCACGGCCAGTTTTAGTTTGTTGTTGCAATCTAGAGTTGTATAAAGAAATTAGTTTTTGTGTGTGTTCAGTTCTGTTTTGCCAATTTTTTTCAGGTATAATTTATCTGTTCAGGTCTACAACCTGCAAGTAACATTTTAATGTTTCAAAATCTAGTTAGTTTGATTTGTTTGACAGATAATTTATCAAATATTATGTGCAACTCTTTATTTATACATTAAACCAATATTTTTTGAATGTTAAGTACAGTACTTTCTCATTATAACACTGTCCATGGGAGCCATAGAGTATATTGCCTTATAGTGAGATGGCATTATCATGAAGTACATATAATGTTATTAGGACTTGATGAAATGGGATCCATGAACATGCCTGCCTTATAATAGAAACCATTTTATAATGAGGGGCATTATATTGAGGTAGTGTTGTATTTAAGTGATACATAATTAAATTATTGACTAAAATCCTCCCATGATAAGACCATCCCCTTCTTGAATTCTTGGTACATTTTCTATACAAAGGCTTGTACCATATGTACTTATACATTTAGTCCAATCGCAAATAACAAAGATCCTGATCTGTCATATATTGCACCTGCAGGTCAGGGTCTATTTTGTTCTAATGATTACTCCTAACAGACTGCATAGAACCAGATCTTCCAGCATGTTAGGCAACAGTAGTTCTGGGTCTGTACAGTTTTCAGTTGGACTTGACTTGCAAGAGAGTATATATGACACCAATGACAAACTCTCCATCAACATTTTTTAAAACTGTTTGGGAGTATCATGGCAGAAATATTGTACTACCGTAACTAGTGCAATTTAATTTTCTATTATATGATCATCAGTTTATATTGATCCAATTTTTTATATTAGTTTACTCGTATGAATCTCAGCTAACTTACATTTTTTGAATTTGAACAATTATAATGATGCGGGCTTGCACATATGTAGCCATTTAAATTAACACATTAGGAGTTTATATTGTTGAATTTTGATTGTAAATGCATCCAGGTATAGTAAGATCATTGTAAAATTAAGCTTTCAAATAACCTGTTACCAGAATATACCTAGCACCATAGATATTACTATACAATGTTGGCACATACTCTTCCTTGTTTGTTCAAAAGTTTCTTGTCTCAAGCCTATACCATGATACAATCAGTCTCTTATATGAATTCCAGGCTTAGTGATGTCCCAACCCAAATATCCTTTTCAAAAAATATTTTTTTTTAAAAAGCAGTTTCAAAAATGGTAAGCCCACTACCAGTAACATTTTTATATGGTTTACTGTCTGGATTTCTAATAGGAGAAGATTGTATTATTATTTACATGAACTGATTGATGATTTAAGAAAGTTTTGTGCCCTTGTTATTTATATGCACTTGACCAATGTTTCTTCTTTTTTTGCCATGTATTATTCTGTTTGAAAATAGAGCCTTTATTAAAAATTTTATTTCCATGAGTGGTCAAGAACCATCCTTGAAATACATAATGTGTTATTACTCTTTTAATTTTAATATCCCATTCAGTTGTTACTTATATTTATTAGATGTTTCTATAACACATTCTTGTTGTTGTTGTTGTTATAGGGTTTAACGCCATTTTTCAGCACACGATAGCCTATACATGGTGGCCAGTATTAATGGTGGAGGAAGAACCCGGAAAGAACCACCGTCCCATGAGAAGCTACTGGCAAGCTTTCTCACATACCCACATTGGCTGAATCTGAGACTCGAACCCATGCAGACAGAGGTGAGATGGCAGTGATCCGTAACGGAGAGCGCTTTTATAACACATTGTAATTATCAGGTCCTTCTTGAGGATTGAAAGGGAGAAAGTCATAATATATACTAATATGAAGGACCACTACTTTGGGAGACTACCTGTCTTGAGAGACCAGGCATCATATTCATCAAAATCCTCAACCCAAGTGCCTGCTGAGACTCAAATTTTGATTATTTGGAGTCCATTATGCTTTGCTCTGTTTTCATTAAACTAATTTCCATGTGTAAATCTGTTACGTTGTCCATTCACAATGCACTGGGATACAGCCACTACCTCACAAACACAGTCCTCCAAAAACTTGTCAAAAACAAAGATGCTAAAACTCAAATGCCACATAAGTGGAAGTCAGATGAGTGATCTCCCCTTGAACATAAGGACTAACAGAAGATCCCATCCTTACTTGTGCCAGGAAACACTTTCTTTGGAGACCTTGTAAAACTGTTTGCTCATTGTGCCTTTGCATATATGGAATGACTGAAAGGAGCTTCTTATACAGGAAAGTATGCACCAGCTATATTTCTTTTTCATTCTCCACTAAAACAGAGACAAGTTTTCCAATTTCAGTCTAAGTATTTGACCTGGTATATAAATACTGTCTAGTAACTGACTCTTACTAATCACAGGTATGAACACAATGGGCAAGGCTGTTATATGAGGTGCATTTGGGGTCATACCTGCAACATATGTACACAACAGAGCAAAAGATTGAGTCACACCACTGTATAAATGGACACCATCTGTATTGCTGCCAGTGTCATCTCAGTTAACAGACTCCTCAGCTGTAACATGTCTTCTGAGCAGAACCTATTGCAATATTACCATCTTGGACCTGTGGTCCATCTGTACCAGGAATGGACTTTAGTATTACATATGGATAGGCTACAGTCAACATCATCTCCGACACAGCCTCAACATACGCCAGGAAGGACTTGGTACGTTGATCAATATCTGGTCTTAACTTGTCCTGGCATAATTAATGATAGCTCTTGACATCCTTAATTATTAGCCTTAGCACTGGCTGTATTTTGGACTTCAGGAATTCCCTGCATACTATCGAAGAGTGAATGATCTCCATCTCCAACATGCCTTCAGCACTGGCTCCAGCTATGTTACCTCAGGCACCAGATTTGACAATGATCCAGTCCCAGATGACCCCTCTACCATTCTGGGATCATTGATGATTCGTGGAAACCTGGACAGGTTTGGCACGAACCCTGGATATGTCACAACTGGCAGTGAAATAATTAATCAGCATACATGTATTGACATACCAATACTTCGTCCATATTGATGCCCACATCAATAGAAGAGATGAAGAATCAATAAAAACAACTCTTACCCAATACAAATTACTTTAATCTTTCTTGTTAATAATTATTACTTGTTTGCCTTTTTATTCTTTATTCTTTAAATTGAAAATTCATGTCACAGGCATGTACACTTATTTCTGTCAGTTAAAAAACACACTAGTGATAACTACTCATCTTCTACTGATTAACACAAGGTGACTGAATTGCTTGGTTTGAAACATACCACACCCAGCCAATTCTATGTCAGTTATTTTAAACTGGCAGCAAACTCAGTCACTGATAAGATATCAACAAAAAGGAGACATTTCAGACATGTTCCTCGTGTAATAATCAAAACTTGACTAGCAATATAACAACCACTTTTACGCTAAGCTTATACGTTGTTTGCTTCCTTACTTTATTTAGATTGAATTTGAAGGACACATTTCTGATGTTTCATACAGTGAAATGTTACATCCAGTTCTGATTGGTGGTTATTGTTTGTTTGAGTCCAGGGTAAAATAATAACTACCAATCAGAACTAACTGTAGCTTGTTCATCATGTGATATACTGAAAGCAATGTATCAAAGGTCAATCCAAATGGCTACAAAGCAACAAATAAGCTTCACACAAAAGTGGCCATAAAATGATCAGTAAAGTACTTAAGTCATACATGGAGAACATGTTTGGGATGTGTTCTTTTATGTTATTGTTGTTATAGGGTTTAATGCCATTTTTCAGCACAAGATAGGCTATACATGGCGGCCAGTATTAATGGTGGAGGAAGAACCCGGGAAAACCCCAGAAAGAACCACCAACCCACGAGAAGCTACCGGCAAGCTTTCTCACATATCCACATTGGCCAAGCCCGAGACTTGAACCTATGCAGACAGAGGTGAGATGGCAGTGATGCATGATGGAGAGCGCTTTAGACCACTCTGCCACTTGGGCCCCCCCTTTTATGTTGAGATATATATATATAATCATCAACTGAAAATGATGGATAAAATAAACATTAGCCCAGAATTGGCAAGGGAGCCAGTTCCAATCCATACGAGTTATAGTCACTTTGTCTTAATTTGTAGAAGGGAAGAACAGCATTCGATATTTTCCTTTTTCACTGGCAGAAACGAGTGGATGTGGCTGTGTCAGCTGTTTTGCATCTGCAGTAAATACACTGTGATCATTTGGTTGTTGAGTATCATAACCCACATCCTTGGACTTAATAAGATTTTCCATGCAGGAGGGAATTGTATTATTTGTTCTGTTTTGAAGATAACACCATACTGCTTTCCAAATTTAAGTAATTACATAAAATAATATGTTTTTTAAAACAGTCAAGCAGTGCAAAACATTGAGTCCTGCATCAGATCATATGGAGCAGCCTGAAACTGCCTAAGAGGTTTAATTAAAATCACTGACAGTATACAGGTAGTCAGTTTGAAAGTATTTGTTTCTTTATCTTTTAAAGCATGAGAACTGGATTTGAACAGATGATAAGTCTATGTACATCGATAATCTGCATAATGGAAATATGTCAGCACATAAAATGGCACCACCCTACCAGTGACAGAACAAGATATGCTTCCACTCAATAGCATGCCTTCAGATCATCTTGATAGCGTCTTCTGTTCTTGTAAAAAATCGTGTCTCGGCCAAGGAATTTTTTCATGCATTGAGTCTTCTCAGATCAGCAGTGGATCTCATCATTTTTTGAGTACCCTTATTTAAGACCACTGCATATGATTCTCCTGTCCTAGTGGTGACTGAAATTTTGCCAACTGGATCAAGCAATCCCATTTTTGGGATACATGAGGTTCCATCTCAGTTCATGAGAGAATTTCATTGTTTAGAGTGGCTATTCCATTGCAAATTTATCCTTCATGAAGTGAACTCTGCATGGCAAGTAGGCATTCCATCCTCCAGTCCTCATTTTGGGAAGTCAGTGAGGTGGGGACCCTAAGTAGGAGCATCTGTTGAACATTGTCTCCTGGAGATAAAGGCCATTGTGAATTGTTTCAGTCATGTAACTTCACTGTGGCATATTAGATCAGAAGGCAAGGGGGAACCAATCCCCAGCTCTCATCTGTTTGGGATTTTCTCAGATGGTGTCATCCTCGACAAATCTACATCCAGCTATGCTGCATTCTGGGCAGACTTGACATCTTAACAGACTCATCCCACTGGAGGAGTTTATTTCAAACTGAATGTCTTTTCAACCCTCAGAATTCAAATGAATCTTCATCCACAGAGATTAACCCCTTGTGAATTTATCAGTGATGAAGTTGAATACATTGCTGGCCACCTTTGTCTCTTTTGTCCTTGATCCAAAAGCCTAAGCAATTGATGTCTTTTCCATGAACTGGAATGGTTTAGTTGCATACTCCTTTCATCAAACCCTCTAATGCAAAAAGTCTTGCAGAAAGTGAGGGAATCAGAGTGCCCTTCATGCCTAATTGCACCTTCAAGTGGGAGAAATCATGGATACAGTAGATGATGTGCTAACCAGTGGAAAATTGCATGACAATTTTGTTCTATCCTCACCTACCCAAGCAACTGTGACTGCAGGTATTTCATCAAACATGGAATTGTTGAACCAGCACAGCTAGTTCATATAAAGCAAACTCTTGGAGGAAAACAGTTCTCAAATAAAGTCATGGACAGAATTGCTCCGGCAAGAAGGCCCACCACTCTGAAAGTATACAAAAGGAAGTAGAAAGTTTTCTTATAGAGACACAAGTGTAAACACCATACCTCATTAAAAAAAAAACTCAGCACCTCAAACAGCTTTCTCCTTTCACTCTTTAAAGTGAAATTAGCCCCCCAATCAATACACAAGGCTTCATTCCACAATCTCAGACAAGTATACCTGCCATATTCAGCGATGAGGAGGGGGTTTGAGGCCCCCCCCAGGGGGTGTGCATGTGTCTGTGTGTGATGTTAAGTGATGTTGTCCAATTGAGGATAAGCTAACTTTGCATATAATCCTATAGGAAATGTCTTGTTCAGAGCATTTCATAAAAGAAAAGAATAGTTGCAGACTTGGTATTGTCGGTGGTTCTTTCCGGGGTTTTCCCTGGATCTTCCTCCACCATTAATACTGGCCACCATGTATAGCCTATTGTGTGCTAAAAAATGGCGTTAAACCCTACAACAGCAAAAATCATTATTGTTCTTCACTACACTTGCTAGAGAGTGGATGGTATTGGAGTTCAAACTTCTCTGCTGGAGTCATAGTAAGTGCTGGTCAGAACCAAATTGTTCTGAATCATCACAAAGTCAGCATTGTGGAAACTGTATCCGATGCAGTCTGGACACGATATATGCTTGTCTCTATCAAAAAATGAATACATCTCACATTTGGGACTCACCATTTCATTGGGAGAAGATGGGTGGGGACACATACTATTTTCAAGTTTAACAGGGGCTTCACAGTTAATCCTTTATATTACTAGGGTTGCTTTTATTTCTGATTTGCAACTGGCTACAACCATAATCCCCAAAGACGGGGTTAAATTTAAGAAGGACAGATGCATGTCATCTTTGTTTGTATCCGTCAAAGCCATGACTTTGTTGTATTTGCAACTGGCAGTTGGGGACATTTCATAAATGGTAGAATTACAAAAAATTTATGTCACCTCTGAAACTGAAATTTTCCATGGCAGGGTCAGAACTATCAGGAGACATTTGGAATGATTCTCTTCCTCCAATGAGTATGTCCTTGCACGTATCATATTATATGGGAAAGATGTCACCATCTTATCAGCATGCATTGCCAAAATACTTCTGTACTGAGGGCTACAAAAGGTGGTTTTAGGACATTCTGGACTGCTTAATAACTATAATAATGATCTGGTACAGTTGGCTGGGTCAGTATGGCCAACCGACTTGGCTGGTTAGACTGCTGCGCTTGCGCACATTGAACAGTTATTATGGTTGTTGTTGGGTTGGTTGTAAAATTGGAAGGAAGGCAGGTCAGTCCAGGTAGCACAATACATCGTTGTTAATTGTACAAATGATTGATGTTTGAAAACGGCACAGACTGCAAATATATTACTGTGGTCAGCTTGTTGGCTGAATGGGTTGGTCAGCAGCTGGATAGGTAAATAATTCACCATAATAATAATATTGACCTAATTTGTCAGCAAAATAAACACTCCCAAATGTATGGCTTTGTTCCCTAAATCATGTCGGGGCAGGGATGGACTTGTACACAGTGTGTTGGCTAGATTTGTACAACACAACTTCATTGTATTCATTTGTCAACATTCTGCAATATGTCCTCCAGTTGAAGCAATTTAAGATGCAGAGGGGGAGGCATATTCCCTGATAAAGTAGATAAGAGAGAGTTTCTAAACTTATAATATCTTGAACATTAGATTTGGTTTGAGTACTTTTTAACTTTGCACTTGAGCTGTTTTGAAGAACCTTGGACCATTTGTCTTTTGTCCACAAAGAGTACACCTGCCAGGCTTTGGATGATTCACATTTGTCTTCCTGAATCTTAAAATGCCTGCATGTTTATGGTAATAACAATGTTGTTGCTGACTATCTGAAAATACAAAGAACACAACACTCTAGCTGTAAATACAATGGCTATCAAAAGTAAAAATATTAATGTATAATGACAGAATTGATTGGGTGAAAGACCCTTAGATGTGCATGTTGTCATTAGAAGAGAACATAAAAAAGAACATGAGACAATATCCGGGTGGCAAGTTCAATGTGGGTAGATGGGAAAGCTTGCCAGTAGCTTCTCGTGGGTCGGTGGTTCTTCCCTGAGTCTTCCAGGGTTTTTCCTCCACCATTTATACTGGCCACCATGCATAGCCTATCTTGTGCTGAAAAATGGCGTTAAACCCAACAACAACAACAACAAGCAAGTTCAAAGACTGACTATCTGCTGCGTGGAAAAATGTGCTGATGTATACAATGACTGCATTCAGAGACAGAAACACCCAGAGATGTACATGTGGTCATCATAAGAATACATCAAATAGATACATTTACCTAGTATAACAAGTTTCCTAGTATAACCAATTAAGTGGTGCATGTGACTTCAAAATCAAGATACATCAAGACTTGGACAAAATGCTATTTGCACATTTAGATAAGTATTTTGGGTTAAATGGCAAGTTGATAAAGATTGTAATGAGATTGAGAAGAGTGCTAATGTTGCTAGAACTTAAGGTCAGATGGGACAGTAGCCAAGTGCAAGAAAGTGTGTGATGCCTGGCCTAGTTTTTGGAATACGGTCTTTTTCCTTGGATTCACAAAATTATGTATCACGCAGAAGCTATATGTTAGTGGTGTAAAGATTGTAGAAAATTAAACTCGGTGGCAATGACTGGATTTTCTGGGAGGGGAGTGCAACTTTTCCTGTGGACCTTGTATATTTACGAAAATAGGAGTCCTAGACTCCTAGTTTTAATATCCTCATGAGACCTCTGGTAGGCATATAACCAGAGTAAAAAAGGTGAACAATATGCATTTTGTATAGTTTGCAATTCCAACCTCAAAATATTTCTGACATGGAGAGAAAAACGATGTTGAAATGCATTGGAAGAATTCCATTAATATAACTAGTGATAAAATTACTTGGTGAGTGACAAAAATGACACTTTACAAACCCAGTCTCCCACTTTAAATGACCAACAGGCCAACTTTAATTACCATAAAAGTTGGCATGTATGCATGTCATGAAGTAGTCACAAATTGGAACAAAATATCTGAAATTTCACTAATCTGCACAAAAGGTTGTATACCGTATACAGTATGATTGATTCACTTACTGTACCACCAAAATAGGTGTTGGATGGTTAAGGGGGCGCTCACCTTATTATGTACTTTTGAGAGAGTGACATATGTAAGGTGAAGTTGTTCGCATTTAAAACATGCACAATGGAGAGAATGTTGGCATACCTCTATGCTATATTAATGTAATGTGGATGATATTTCTTTGGATATTGTACTTTTGGAAATTATACATGATTTAAGTACACTGCTAACTAAAATGAATGCTCCCTTGTACTAAAAAAATCAGCCTTTAATTAGTCTGAAGTACACTATCCATAGCAGCTATTAAAATAGGGAAAATGAATTTTGCCAGACTAGACAATACCAGCTTCTGAAAGTAAAATGAATAAATTACTAAATATATAAAATGTAAAAAAACGTTATCGGCTCTATTTTATACAACTTACCTCTGAAGTTCAGAAAGTGAAAATGGCCAAGTAGAGCTCACACTTTTTTGAAAGGTGCACATCTGGAATAAGGCCAAGCTGTATACTCTATAACCCATATTACACCCATCAATCATACATCAAAATAAAGGGAATTAAAGGTTCTTTGAATTATACTCAAGTTATACGAGGTCTTTTTTTAAATAGCCAGTATAACCAGTGAGGAAAGCTAGGTAAATTTTTCTTTACAATTCTAACCCTTTGCAAAATACAAAACTGTAGAGCGCCACCTTAAAGCAAATATAAAAATGTATGGAATTATTTTTTTAATTTTCTTATAATTATGTATGATGTTCTGAATAAAATGGTATATTCATATTGATGTTAAGCATGAAAATAAGCTATTATGCTCGTTTTGCTCTTGCTTACATAATTTGCCATGAGGCATGTTTGTGTGAGTAGTGACCATAATTATGGGGAAATTAGAAGTCTTAGAATGTAGGAATAGAGTCAACCTAAATTTAAAACTGTTGCAATAAGTAAAATAAATATATAGTGAAAATGTTTTTTTTCAATTGTTTGCAATGAAATAATAAATGATGAGGAAACGAATTCGCTTCTTCTATATTAAACAGTAGGCAAATATTTTACACTTTGACCTTTGAACCTTATGAACCTGATCTGTTCCATCCCTTTTCAAACTGAAAAATTCATTTTTGATAACTCAGAAATACTTCTGGCTAGTTTCATCTTCCTGTCATTCAGCTTAACATTGGTTGCTATGTTTACAAAATGTAATGTGCATTTTTAAAATAGCTCACTTGTTATCATAAAGGGGGGGGGGGGGGCTCGATTTGTTGGAGACTCTGGCACTAATAAATACTGTTCTGTTGGGGGAAATGCAGGAGAATTATTCAAAAGGACTGTTTTGATGCTTGCGACTTAAATGTTTCAGCCATACAATCAAAATTAAATCATACAATAATAATACCTATGTTCCCTTTATGGGAGCACTCACCAGTTATTATGTACTTTTGAGAGTGACATATGTACGGTGAAGTTGTTCGCATTTAAAACATGCACAATGGAGAGAATGTTGGCATACCTCTATGCTATATTAATGTAATGTGGATGATTTTTCTTTGGATATTGTACTTTTGGAAATTATACATGATTTAAGCACACTGCTAACTAAAATGAATGCTCCCTTGTGCTAAAAAAATCAGCCTGAATTAGTCTAAAGTACACTATCTATAGCAGCTATTAAAATTGGAAAATGAATTTTGCCAGACTAGACAATACCAGCTTCTGAAAGTAAAATGAATGAATTACCAAATACATCAAATGTAAAAAAACGTTATCAGCTCTAATTTATACAACTTACCTCTGAAGTTCAGAAAGTGAAAATGGCCAAGTAAAGCTCACACTTTTTTGAAAGGTGCACATCTGGAGTAAGGCCAAGCTGTACACTCTATAATCCATATTACACCCATCAATCATGCATCAAAATAAAGGGAATTAAAGGTTCTTTGAATTATACCTAAGATATACAAGGTCTTTTTTAAATAGCCAGTATAACCAGTGAGGAAAGCCAGGTAAATTCTTTTTCTTTAAAATTCTAACCCTATGCAAAATACAAAACTGTAGAGCGCCACCTAACAGAAAAAAATATATAAATTCAAGGACTGTCTGATGCCTGTTGAGTTTGCAGCAGAAGTTAAAACTGGCAATATCTGGTATATATGGCAGCACCTAGCAGATAATGGGAGGTAATGTGTATGCGTTACTTCCCTTTATTTATACACTTAAGACTTTTTCCAGTCTGTGGGAGGACTGAATTTTGGAGGTAGCAGAATAACTAATGTTAACATTATTGGGTACTATATTTGATGGAACAATAGAAATCCACAGCTTCTCAAATGTCAGTTGACAGTTTGCTGTAAAAGTTAAAACGCAATAGTTGGTCAACAGAGCACCACCAATTAGGGTAAGGGGAGGTAATATGTAAGAGCTACTTCCCTTTGTCAATACAACATAAAAACTAGCTTTTCATGGCTAATAATGGGAGGACTGGATTCTGCAGGAGCAGAATTAATTCCTAATGTTAATGTGACTTGGTAAAATATTTGCCTGGGAAACATCTGAGCTTATTCATATTTCACTAAACAAATTATAAACATGGGAACATTATGTATGGATTATATCAATGATAAAAGCCCTAATTACAAATGGGAGGAAAAGGTAAACTCTGCAAAGTATCGTTACAAGATTAGTTGATGTTATTAACACTCATTGCATTAATAACAAGGAGACTAAAACAACATGTAAGCACTAAAATGTAAACACTGTATTGATAATTCTGATGACCTGTCAGTAAATTATACATATTGCTACAAGTAATTTACCATACCCACGGTGGGTAGGTGGCTCATTGTGCAAAATAAATGATCACTGGACTATCAGTAATACTTTTGATTATTATCTACTTCAAGATAACTTTTAGCTAAAAAGAAATATGAATGAAAAGTCATGATAAAGCAAAACTGTTGTTACACATTTTTTCTCAAGCAAGTCATTTTTTCCCATATCAGATTTAGAGTGTCTAAAAAAAAAACTGCAATGTGCTACTGTGCATGGGCTAATATAGGCAAGCTGGATGAGGTTGATGCACATGTTCTATGAATTTCTATAGGAGAATCATGCACTAAGCACGTACATGTTTTTTCCATTGTGAGGAGAGTCAGCTTAACAACAGTGACTGGTACCATACATTTGCTTATATAAGTCAAAGAGCAAACAATAAAGATACTGATCTCCAGTACCATAATACACCTGCAGGTCAGGGTCTATGTTGTTTGTTTTACTGATTTCTCCTAACAAGCTGCACAGACCCAAATTTGACTCTGCAGTTTGCAGTTGGGCTCGACTTATAAGCGAGTATAGACAGTAATGTATTACTGAATTACTGATATTAAAATGTTGTATAAGGTATCACGGTACCAATTGTTTTTCCATATACCTCAATGCTAATGTTTTGTGAAATAAATATACTTTCTGTCCTACTTGGGCATGCATGTCACACACTGTCATATAGAACAATGCTAGATTGTCAATTTGACAATGACATAACCAGGTACTCCATTGCATTTAAGAGAGATAACTCTACTGGAACTAGACAGGGGTAAGAGTTATCTAGTCACAACAAGCACATTTTCAGCCATGTGTACCATATTTTAAAAAAATCATAAAAAATACAAAATATGATCTAGATAGAAATTAACACAAACTCACATGTTGCCAAGAGGCTCAACATTTTTTTAAGCCAAACAGAAAGTACAACTCTTACATAATGCACCAATCACAGCTAGTGTTGTTCTTTAATTCTGAATACAATGTTCCATACACCTTAAGTGCCGCCCACCTGGACTTGCGCAATTGGTACCGTTATACCTATAGCAAACCTTAATTTTTCCAATAATCTGTGAAATAGTTCGGGACTGTATAAGTAACAAATATACTTAGTCTCACTTGTGAAAAACAATTTGATGAGGTACTAACCTATGTCTTATATGAATGTGTATAGAAATGTCATTGAGCTGTTTGAACTATTGTTTTCATACTTTTGCTTCACCATCAAAATCATCTTTTGAAATAAAATGAATTCTTTCAACTATGACTTGTATCTTATTCCTATCAGCACTTATTGAACTTCACATAGGTGATATGGGATAAATCACATTATGTCATATTACGTAATAACTAGGTCAAAGGTCAATGTACCAAATAGTATGTACCTGTCCTACTTCAAAATGTACAATTCACCTAAAAGAAAGGAATTTATATTTGTTTGGTAGGTGCAGAACTTAACATCAGAGACAGGTGGACATGACCGAATCTTATTATAAAGTATAAGCTTTGACCACTTTACACTATCTGCAGATACAAGAGGTCACTAACCACCAGTCCTGACACAAAGGTCCACCTACCCATCCTCTTTGTAACACAAATAGTAAGCTTTCCTCCTTTGTAATGTGAACAAAATTGTTTCAATAAGCCAATCAGTCACCAAATATAGTAAATCACAGCCTCTAAGTGGTTATGTTGGATTGGGGGGTGAACTTAGGGGAATAAAATACAGAAAAATGCCAAATATAAACACTAAGTATAGCACATCAAATGGAGTTAAAAACAGGAGGAAAGTGTTTATCTAAAAGGGAGAGGTAGCTTATGATAAAGGAATTAAAGGAGGCAAAATCAGCAATGCTGAAAATGAGAAGTGAAAGTTTGATGACCTTACCTTGGACAAATATATGGGGCAGGGCCCAACAGGTCCAAGGACAGCCCAATGGCAACTGTGCTATAACATCCCTTACAGGTACCCAAATTTCAAGTGAAGTTGTGTTCATTTCCATCTAATATGAAAGGGTGAATAATTTAGATAATATAGATACATATAAAGTATATTTCTTCTACATAAGAATTTAATAATAATTGGCATAAGATAGAGAGAAACTTATCTCAGATCCAAACAGAAGATACCTTATCAGTTTTCAAACTTGTAAACTTTACTGTGAGAAATTATTAAATTGCTTCTACTTACATTTGCATCAAGATAGAGGGCTAATATAACGCTTCACAAATCTTCTCTTTATTTTCACAACCAGTTACTGAAAATGTGAGATTTTATTTCCTTAAAATGTTATGACTGGTGTAAGGGAGATAACTGAATGATATACATAAGGTGTGGTAACCTCTAATACAGTATCCATGTAATATAGATGAGTTCATCAACAACCTGTATTAACTTCATTGCAATTAAATTATCTCAAAACACATTACTGATAAAGTGAGAACCCAACATTTAGACTCCTATATTTAGTGGAGACCTCAAGAGTCATGTAATTTTAATTTCTAAGATGACGCAGCTCTTTCATATCACATAGTTCATATTTTCTACAATGCCAGCATGTAGAGTGCAGCCTTCCATAACCATGCAGATATCATCTTATGCCAATTTGGATTCTTGTGATGAGATGCAAAGTTTCAAGAACAGTGTGGATTTGAATGGAATGAATACGCACTGTGTGACTAAAATGGTTATCATTCTGTAATGTTGGACCAAACATGGAAATTCCACAAGAGCAGCTTGACACAAAGAAATAGGATTAATTGAAAGTCAATAGTAGATTATAATTGGGCTTATACAAGTGCCAATGGCAAATGCTGACTTAAGGAAACTGTTCTTGTTTGTTGGTATTCACTGCTACTTCAACAAAAGAGAATGCAAGAGAACTGAACTAACTACATGAACAATTTCAAAGCAGGAAAGTGTAAAAAAAAAAGGACAATTAGAGCAGGACAATTCAAATCAAAGTGGGAAGAAATACCATATCCTTAATAAATTACCTAAAAATTACTCATGCCAGAACATCCCACATGGTACAAGTGATCTATCTACAAGTGTACTTAGAGTGTTCTCTATCCTGGTTTATGGCATGCCTTACAAGAACAAGATAGCTGTTTTTGTACACATGCTTTTTCATCTTTTGCAGGTAAAATAGCCAATATTTGGCCAAAATCAATTATATTATGTTTACATAACTTATTTTGTTGCATGCATTCCAATCTAGGAGGTAACAGCACATACATAAAGGCATCAGGTAACACAAGCCTATATCTATCATAGCTATAGTTATCAAAGTCCCCATCCAAAGCCAACTTGTGCTATTTTCTGAAGATTTCATACATTTTATTCTTAAAGAACTTTCAATATTTGGCCAAAACTGTTCAGTACACATTTGTTTTCCTACATCAAACTAGTATAGTTCATAAATGCCGCCCACATGTATGCGTTTCTATGGATACACTGTGAGGCTATTCTTTCCTTTAGGTATCACGGTACCAATTGTTTTTCCATATACCTCAATGCTAATGTTTTGTGAAATAAATATACTTTCTGTCCTACTTGGGCATGCATGTCACACACTGTCATATAGAACAATGCTAGATTGTCAATTTGACAATGACATAACCAGGTACTCCATTGCATTTAAGAGAGATAACTCTACTGGAACTAGACAGGGGTAAGAGTTATCTAGTCACAACAAGCACATTTTCAGCCATGTGTACCATATTTTAAAAAAATCATAAAAAATACAAAATATGATCTAGATAGAAATTAACACAAACTCACATGTTGCCAAGAGGCTCAACATTTTTTTAAGCCATGCACCAATCACAGCTAGTGTTGTTCTTTAATTCTGAATACAATGTTCCATACACCTTAAGCGCCGCCCACCTGGACTTGCGCAATTGGTACCGTTATACCATAAAGGGTTTTTAACACTTTTTAGTAGTAATGGCATGATAGCATTTTGACATCATTTGTACAAATCTGAAAGCCCTTTATGCAAGTATATTAGGTAGGTAAAAACGTATCCAGTGATATTTGAGAAGTTGGTACAAGTTACTGATGATGGATGCATGATGGGGCCAGAGCCATATCATACATTCACTTTGTCTTATGATTAGGCGAGTTAAGAAAACAAAACTAAACCTGTTTTCAAACATTAATGTATTCAACTTCATACCTCTTTTCTTTTAAAGTTGACATGAATGTACCAATTCCTTCACAAGACTGGCTTTTATATTGTCTTTCTTGAAGATGGTATAATAGGCATAGTTAATTAAAATTGAAGTCTTTTTCCACAAAATAGTACAGTACAGTACTCATCCAAGAAAAGACATTACAATATTTAAAGTCAAAAGATCCCCTATATGACATACTTGTGTTATTACATGCCTTGAAACACTAAGAGCTCTTAAGACTAAACCACAATGAAATGTAAAATTAACCAGAATTTAAAACTTCAACAAAGATTTTAATGGAGTGAAATGAAATAAATACCAAGGCTCACATCACAGGTGTATACTGTTGCTGACTATCAACCAACAGCACAGAATAATATCTACTATTACATACTACAACAGCAGATCCAGATTTCTGTTATTAGACTAATGATCTTAAGAAAACAATGCAAACCCTGATCAGTGGGTGTATCATTTGATGGCAAATCTTTGTCCATACTGTTTGCAATTGTGTGCTGAACATGTGGAAAAAATTTGGGTAATCAGAACTTGTCACATTAGTAATATCTATGCAATGCCCCACAGGCTGACATGTTTGACAAGATGAAGCAGTTATAATTAACTCTTGCCTTTTTAGATACAAATGTGAAATATACAAGAGCTTCAGGGTTTTTGTTTAGACAATACACTTTTATGGGTAAAAAAAATACTGTTTCTGGAGACCCTTAAGTTTTTCTCTATAAACTTTTTTAATACACCCAAGTTTTGTAGAGTCAGATTCAGAAATTTTCTTCTTTACTCAATATTTTGGAAAACACTAAATAAAATCAGTTAGTCTGCATTAAGAGAAAGGTAATTTAATTTCATGCCTAGTATAATCAAACTTTTACCAGCAGTCACTTGGTCACTACAGCCTTTCTAATTCCCCCTCCACTGCAAATTTACTATGTAAATGTTATAACAGTTACCTAGTTTCTGCAGTCAGGTGTTTTGTAACATTAGTTTCTCCTTGCCTTAAATGATCACTGGAGTATATCTGCTACTCAATCTATGCAAACTAGACTTTTACTTCATGAGGAAGGCATTGTTTAATTAAAGAAATGTCATGTGAACTGATGTGCAAACATTTCTTATCTTGCTTGTACTCACCATACTCCATTCACACTATCAATGTGACTCAATGGCATCAATATGTCCAATTTGAAAGTGAGGCAATTTTTATCATTCAATGCACTTTCCAGATGGTGGGAACAGTAGTCACGTTATCACAGCACAAATAGAAGTCCCAGTAATTGCCAAGCCAAATTTAAACAAAATGTTCAATCAGTACTCTGTTTTACAGTCATATGTAAGTTGTCAATCAGTTGTGAAATTAGTGTTTTGTCATGATGCAAAAAACAAAGATAAGTGATTATTTTAAGCTGGTGATTATTGAATTTTTAGGATGGATTAAAATGAGAGGGATAATGCATTTCTGTGTGGAACATAAATTTCAAAGAGAATAACACAAGTAGTACATATTATGTTTTTTTAATAGTGCACATAAAATAATAATAATAATAATAGTAATATTCGTAATATTCAATGAATGGTATTTGTTCGAACAGAGGCCATCCATTTAGTATGTACGCAAAACTCTGGCAAAGCTTGACCCCTCCCTGTACACCTGCATACTTTTTACACACACCCCTGCCTACGTACGCTTGATGCACCCCACTCCTGAATTCTATAGAACGGCCTATATTTAATCCACGCAGAAATGATCAAGGATTAATAATATTAATGTGTTTAATAAAACAAATAGTCCACCAATGTTGAATGTCTGGCTGCATCAAAGAAATAAACTGTGTAGCTTTAAAAATTTTGTCTAGTGTCTGCTAAAATTCCAATGCCTACTGAACACAGTCAAACAGGTTATGTATTAGGCAAATCATTGTTGAAGTTCCACCCCCATCCCCATTTCCTATGTGTATGTACATTATCAGTAGACCCCCCCCACATACACAAGCGTATGTATTTGGGTTAACCTCTCTCCATGCATACGTACTAAATGGATGGCCCCATATGAATTTTGAAGGGTGAAACTGTGTACAGTGGTCACCTGCATGCAATGACAAGTTTTGCCTTTTACCTTGGATGGCAGCTATTGACATGTTTGACTATTTAAAGAAAAAGTCCATTATAATGTAAGGTGCCTACAGAAGACTTGTAGTAATACTTGCCACTTTAAGAATATAAACCGAGGAACATATTTCAAAATGATCATTTCACATTTCTATTACATAGTTATTATTTGCTTTTAAACATAATAAATGTGCAGGATAAAGAGAAATATGCATTCATTACAGTAAAAAGTTCCATTCTGAAACGGTTTTCCTGGAGAAGAAACAAAAGCTTCAGTTCAAAAAATGATGATAAAATGGATTTGCATAAACTTTAGTTCCTGATACCATTATTTTAATTAAAATGCAAAGTGCTGAAAATAATCTGAATTTATCCTATGCAAGCCAAGTCAGATGTTCAGCCCATTATAAATAACATTGTTGATGCTCCATCAATACATTACATCAAGAAAATATTAAATGTTTTTGCTCCTCTATAGATTATAAGATATTGTAAATCAATCCTCACCAGAAATCTTGGTTTAGCAGATTACAGAATTCATTAAATATTTACCCTGGCATGCATTGGACGTTTAGAATTTAATTATTCATTTTCTTTAATACTGGTGGAGTAAATATATTGCTTCTTTTTTTAAGTATATGATGTTAGGCTTTATATTTGTGACTGAAAGCAGATTCCTTCACATTCAAGTAAGATGTATAGAGGGAGTTAGCTGGTGACAGTGGAGCTCAAACACTATTAATGTTAACCTCCTGAATGCCCAGCAATGCAATGAGATGTAAGCATGAAACACTGCAATAATACTTGCACACATTATACATTATTAACTTCCTATTACAAAGCAAGAATTGAATGGGTAATTGTACAGCACTGACGTAGGCCCTCATGTTTTTGATGACAAAAGAATTTATTTAACTAGATACAGCAACTTGTATTCACTGACTGTCCTGCCAGTAGCCATAAACACAATTTTATCTGCTCAAAAGACATTCAATTAATAAAAGATACTCTTTTTTAAAAAAATTGGTAGCAACAAAATTTGTTGAATACAGTTTTGTAATATCCAGGTATTTTTCAGTCATACATTCCTCAAGTCAGAGCCAATCTGACTGTCTGCAAATGACCAAGTAACCCTGAAGCAATCTAATCTTTTGTTGAAATTTTGGAAATATAAACAAAAAATATATTTTCATCAGATGAATACATGGGGCTGCACATTCACAGTGGGGATAACATCAGATTTTTACAGAGGAAATGTGAATAAAGGAAGCAAAATTTCTTAGATTGTTTTCCATGAAGGCTTAATACCCTTCAGCTCTGACAGTTTACTATACACAGTTGGATGAAATAAGTGGCAGCTATGACAGCTTAACTTGAACCTTACTGACAACGGTGAACTTTTTTTTCAATGTCTGTATTAACTCATTTGGAAACAATAGCACTACATGAGAAATGTCAAAAACAAATGATATATGTACATGCAAACAAAATTGGTAATCAAATCACTCCAGAAACAAACATGTAGTCAATCTTGCTCAACCCCCACCCTAATAATTTGGCAATCTGGTTTCAGTTACTTTTTTTTTTACTATTAAAAGAATTTAGTACATTCATTCAACTTGTGAGCATGAAACTCAAATATAAAATAAGAAAAACTGATTTTTCAGATTTTTTTAAACGCCAGTTTTAAGACTTTTTGTTATTTTCTTACACTATAGCACACACAGATGTTTGTTAATCACAATTTATAACCCAAAAAATTCCTGAAGGCAACCTCTATTTGGGAACAACCAAAAACAAAAAAGTTATCTGCATTCTATTACTTTTGAGACCATCTATTTTGTCAAACTTTTAAGGTCTTAACTACATTACAGGAATATTTTTTAAATATCTAAAGTCCGCAAAGTGTTTAAAACTTCATAAAAAAGCTTTATTAAAATGTAATATGACACATGGTACAGGACTGCCTACCTTTGTAAACAGTCAATGAATTGTGATAACCACTCTTCATCTTCTTACATATATATAATACACACATCAATCAATTAATCAATCAATCAATTCACCAACCCAATACTCATTTTGTTTATTGGACTTAGTACCTGCCAATATTGTCTATTTTAAAAAAATTAATAACTAATCTCCTGTGGACTTGGGAATGTATTATATGTCCAATGTCCAACATGCCATAAAATGTGACCAATGGAGACATGGTAGCTCAGTGGTCGGCATGCCAAATTGATGACTGAAAGGATGCAGGTTCAAATCCTACCACCGGATCAGTCTGGGCATTCAACAATGGTAAGGCCTTGGACAAGGCACCTTACTACAATTGTTAAGGCACTAATTAACCTATGTGTTGACATGCCCTGAAAAGAAAAGTACAAATACCATTCTTTAATAACTTGGATGCCCAGTGACAATAAATATGCCTAAATCTGGCAGGTTACTGATCATTTTATATGGTATATCATGCAGTCCAACTCAATGAGCCTCGTTCTCATACATCAACTTGAGTGCTAGATGAAAGTACTTTAAGTTGTTCAAGAACCTTTTTGAACTTGATGATTCTCCTCTATTTGCATCTAATCAAGGAATACTTCAAATCTTAACTTCCACAATGACAATTGTTCAACTACATCCAAAGGGCATTGTTGACTCTTGAATATTTTGACGTGTGGTCATCCTCACAGGCATTCCTTTTATCTGGACTACCATGATATTTATGAGATCTTATCACTTGTGGCAGGGACCTGCTACATGACCTTAAGATAAGACATGGTTTACACCTTGTCACAATCCCATCAACTGCTTGGACTCTCCTTCCTCTGCCTGGAGTGCCACACTAGCATATTTCTCCAACAGTTCCAACTTCTTCCTCTGTAACAATGCCTCTTCAATCTGTAAAACAATTAATCATTAGCTAGGTATGACACACATATAATATCTTAGCAAATTTAGGTAAAAGATGATATATAAATATAATCTGGGCAAATCCTTATGAATTGGTCCAAAAGCCTAAATGTTTATAAAAAGCAAGAATATTATGAAAAATCAGAAATCGTCATTGCAAATGTTTTTATAAATGCTGGAATGATTTAAAGTGAACAAAAATGGAAGGATGTGCATGTGAAAATGATAGAAATGTTTTGACCTAATTAACAAACCATTTGCACACAATACCAACTTACAGAAAGGTTACTGTGGGATGATGACTCAGATTTCTTTTCAAGTAAGTTTAAAATATTTTATGTCTGTATTAAAGATAAGTCATTTTGAAATAAAAGAGCATTATGTTCAGAAATCTAATCAAAGCGAAAGACAAAAATACAAATTACTGAGATCTTTGAAAAGAACCTGCTTGTCATGAACATGTTAGGAGATCAATATCAAACATTTCTATCTTATCCTCCACAGTTCTTGCATCAGTATATGAAGTGAAAACTTCAAACAATGGGAAAGCTAAACGAGTTCATACATGAGACTGATACACCGCCATCATGATATGATTGATGAGCAAAATTCTTAATTAAACAGGGGCCATAACTCCATAAATTGTTCTGAAAAATGGCGAAGATCAAACCTGACCTGAGACTTTTTAATGTAAAGCTTCATACAAAAAAAAGGTCAAAGTCAAACAAGACCAAAATTCCACAGGAATTCAATTTGCCGGACAATGATGAAAACTAAGCCTAACCTTGGTCATCTTTATGTAAAATCTCATACTAAAATTGGGTTCAATCCATGTCCTTCAAAGTTACTACGAGGAAATAGATGAGCAAAGATTTAGTCAAACGGGGGCAATAACCTTCAAATTTTTTTCATAAGAGTGAAAACTGAACTTTACCTAGACCTTCTCAATTTAAACATTTGGTTTTAATCCTAGAAGTCTTTCAAACATTATAAGCAAATTAAATTTTGATGACATGACAAGACATTACCGGTCAGTACAGACATAGGTAACAACTATCTGGACCATCAAATAAATATGGTGCAGGTATTTTAACAAAATTTAAAAAAACAACTAGGCAAAGGAATAAACTTGATCATTTTAAACTTACTATCATATATAAAAATGGATAAAACAGTAAACTAAAGTAGTTCATGTGATATGAAGGGAAAAAAAAGAGTTACTAAAGAACAATTCAGTCCAAAGGATATGGTGTTTGTTTGGATAGATTATCACCTGGATAATCAAATTTCAAATTATATTTCCTGCATGATGCTTCCCGGTATATTCCAAGCACTAGTCTGGAGGATTAGACAACATATTCTGGAACATTCAGACACTGTCTATAGAATTTTGTTCTAAGATTTTCTTTGTGCATTGATTCAAAATGCTAAAATGTTATCTAGGTTGACTGTAGCCAGACATATATCTGTTACAGATTGCATGGTAAATGCATACAAAAATAAATGAAATGATCCATATTACATTGATCTGCAGATGGTTAGGTAATACCTAAGACTGAAGGCACTGTCATACTGACACTGAGAATGCCCCTTTAGGTAATACCTAAGACTGAAGGCACTGTCATAGTGACACTGAGAATGCCCCTTGTTTTGTGATATTTGTATTGCTCTGTGAGATATAACATGTATGCCTCTGCCTCTGCCAAAGCCACAAAAAGACAACAAAAAGAACAGAACATTCAGTTTTGGTGAGTTTCAATCTTGTGGTTTTGCAAAACTTGACATATTGTATTGACACTTAAATTCATTAATGGGAAAAGATGGGTAAGCAGTTGTCTTGATACTCTTTACACTATATAAACTAGCACCCCCCCCCCCATCCCTGCAATCTGGCACCTGCTCTACATTCAAGCCACAATAACTATTATTTTCACAGCATATCAAAATGCCATTGCCATGCTTAACATGCCATCCCTAGAGGTAAGTGATGTTTCTTTATAACAAACTTCCCTACCATATCTTCTTTGCCTAAAATGTAGTCCATTTCTATTAATGTGGCACTTAAACAAAATCCCATAGTATGGGAATTATTGGTATAACAGCTCAAATATGAAAACATCAAGAAATTCTCCTTAAAACTTGGAACAGTCCTGGGGCTTTCACATATATTATTTAGATGGGTTTTGTTTGCATTGTTGTTGAATTTATGGTTATCAGCAACCATGAAATAAAACAATTTGATCAATTCAGAGTACATGCAAACAAGCGAGCTTGCAATGTGAAACTTTAACAAATACTCATATGGTTATTCATAGATATACCATATACAAGTAACAACTTATGCTGCACACATTTATGTGTCAATACTTGTACAGTTTTGTAAGGGTAAATGCAAACCTCTTTCTGTGATGGCACTGGTACATGAGCTATAAAATGTTGATTTTCCACCTCTGGTATATACTCTTGATGCTTATTTTCTGCAACATCATCATCATCATCATCCTGAAAATGAAATAAAAAGATAGCCTTTTATAAAAATGAAAGCAGTTTAGTTAAATGGTGGGGGGACAATCAGCAAAACATGAAGCAACATACATTGTAATTTAAGGTCTTCCAGCAATTCTGCATAGTGGGGAAGGCAGTACACTGTTAATTCACTATTTTTTGTGGGTATAAATTTTAATCTTGAAGACTAAACATTCAATTACAAACATATAATTATCTCATGATACAACCCAATCCCTTCCTCAATCATGTATGGTTACTACAAAGCAGTCTTGAAGACCAAACATACAATTATCCCATGATACAACTAGATCCCTTCCTCAATTCATGCCTGGTTACTGCAAAGCACAATCCTGAAGACCAAATATACAAAATTATCCCAGGATACAACTGGATCCCTTCCTCACTTCATGAATGGTTGCTGCAAAACATAATCCTGAACACCAAACATACAAATATACAATTATCCCAGGATACAACTGGATCCCTTCCTCTCTTCATGCTTGGTTACTGCAAAGCACAATCCTGAAGACCAAATATACAATTATCACAGGATACAACTGGATCCCTTCCTCAATCCATGCATTTTTATTACAAAATAAACATGAAAATTGGTACCCTCCAAAATAAACTGAATAACAGTACCTGATGCAATCACTTTCCAGATAATTCTATAGTGTTATTACATAATTTTCTTTTCTAGTTTTTACAATACCACCTAATTTATTTCCTTTTTCAGATAAATATTTTCATTTGCAACATATCCATTACTTATCAGAATGAATCAATAAAATTGAAACAAAAGTCTTGTATGTGCTTGCATAATCAGTGTTTGCACTAGCTTTTCAAATAGAGGGTACAATGGCTTATATTTTTACCCAGTGCTGGGTGAACAAAAAGGCAAAATGGGAGGCGGGGTAGATGACAAGTATTTGGATAATTCTGGACTCAGTGGTAGTTTTTGTTCACCAAAAACTAACTAAAGATCCGAAACATTACCATTCATTTTTTACTTGACCCCTTAAACAACTAATTAAGAAGTTGAGATACTCACCCACAACATCAGTAAATACAGTAGTTTGAATACATGGTCACTATGCTGTAAAAACATCTGTGCATGTGCTCTCCTGTACATTTATAAGGGTTGTTTCAAAATAGCCTTGAAATGTCTTTAACTTCCTCAATTGTTTAAGAAGTTTTGGAAATGACAAAAATTTAAATTGTTAATAATAAAAATAATAATAATAACTTTATTTAATGAGGGTAACACAATTAGTTGCAAGGAACTAATCCTCCTCAATTACATGTATAAGCATAGTTACATATATAGTACATAGCTACATACATAGTGCATAGTTACACTGTTGTTGTTGTTGTTGTAGGGTTTAACGCCATTTTTCAGCACACAATAGGCTATACATGGCAGCCAGTATTAATGGTGGAGGAAGAACCCGAGAAATCCATGGAAAGAACCACCGACCCTCGAGAAGCTACTGGCAAGCTTTCTCACATACCCACATTGGCCGAATCCGAGACTCGAACCTACGCAGACAGAGGTGAGATGGCAGTGATCTGTAACGGAGAGCGCTTTAGACCACTCGGCCATTTGGGGACCCTAATAGTTACATACATAGTACATTAGCTATATATACATAGTACATAGCAACATACATAGTACATAGTTACATACATAGTACATAGTTACATACATAGTACATAGTTGAACACATAATAAAGAAAGGCATACACAATGCCTTAATCTTTCATTAGAAAAAAAATATATCAATACACAACTTCAAACTGGATAAAAATCCCAAACATTCCAATAATAATAAGCTAAAATGAGGACATAATACAGAAAATTTTATATAAACATGCTCCAATTAGGTACACTGTGTATATACAGCACAAAAACTGTGAGACAACAAAGTAGAAGGTTTAAGAATGTATGCTTAAAGTTGTAATGTGTTTGTCAAATCAAACAGGTTACACATTATGTTCACTGAATTATATCATTACAAAATGCATTGATATTTGCATTTTCCCTAATTTCCCATGGGATTCTATGCCAAACTAGTGGTCCTAAATATTGAAAACTTTTCTTATTTGGCTTTGGAATTATTAGATGTTTAGCTTAAATTGATCTTAAATTGGGAGTGTTACCTTGTTTTCTAGCATGAAATAGTTCTTTCATATATAATGGGGCCATACTGTTTAAAAATTGTATGCACTTAAGGTTTCACAAAAATATTCATTCACTTACAATTAACGTTTTCATATCAATTTTGCATTTCAAGCACTTTTAGTATCATCCAGGATGAGTCTGCCATCTCCTTTTTGCAAACAGAATAATTTGGAAATGTTCATGTCAGAAGTGTTTCTCCAAATAACATTAGTCTTGGTAGGGTTGCATATTGCAAACAGAATAATCTGATATGTAGCTGGTTAAGAATGTCTAAAATGGCAGCTAACCATACTAGTAAATCACTCAGACTGGGATACGGTATCTTCCGGATAATCACTAAGCAAGTTGTTGTTGTTATAGGGTTTAACCCCATTTTTCAGCACAAGATAGGCTATACATGGTGGCTAGTATTAATGGTGGAGGAAGAACCCAGGAACACACCGGAAAGAAAAACTGACCCACAAGAAGCTACCGGCAAGCTTTCTCACATATCCGCATTGGCTGAACCTGGGACTTAAGCCCACGCAGACAGAAGTGAGATGGCAGTGATCCGGATGGTAAGCGCTTTAGACCACTTGGCCACTCGGGGCCCCCCACTAAACAAGTCTTAGCTTTCCTGAGTGACATGTGAACTAGCTGACAACATACATGTGGTTATATGGTGCACTAAACTGAATATCATATAGCAGTATACCAGGTGCTGATCTTTGAGAATGGAACAGTACCATTTTATCTTTCATGACAATGTCCAGTTCATTATGATGGGACAGGTTTTGGGTTGTTTTATCTACAGAACCAGTACTTGCTTACATTGTGTGAGACAACATCTGAGTTGGTTTGATCTGATCTGGATCTCACTGAAATGTGACCAACAGAGACAACTGGTTGTCAAACCCATGCAGTACCAGACTGATTGGTTCCAGTGAAACTAGTTTGTCAAGTTGTAGTAGTAAAGGTGGAGTTAGACTGTAGCGACCCCTCCAACATGTCATTCACTGTGGTGACTTCAACATGCAGACTTAAAGGCACCCTTTTCACTCAGATATACATATATCAACCCCGAGAGGTACAAGTGTAATTATTGCTATTATAAGTGGCAAAAAAGAATACTTTGAGTGTAGAAAGTGTAATCTATATACTATGCCAGAATTACATGTATAAAAAAGATACATTTATTTTTGTTACTAACCTGGTTCTGTCGCTGGTCATAAATTCTTTTCACAAAGGGCAAGATCCATATTGATTAAAATCAGAATACAAACACAAAATATACTGAAAAACTCACTTTAATTTGTCTTTATGTGTATCTTTCACTGAATCATCATAAACTGGAATTCCGCAATGAGCATAATGGTGTACTCAGTGCTGCAGTACATTACTCTCATATTCTTATTTTAAAGTTTTAAGGTGATGTTGATTTATCCTTTTTGGATCTGACATGTTTTGAACTTTGAAAAAACATCTGCTCTAACATTTTCCATCATATAACATCCACAACTCGCACCATAAAGCATTTCACATAACATCTAATGCCATTTTGTTTAAAAGTAGAGACTGGTCTGCTAACTCATTAGCTTATCAATATAATGAATCTGTGAGGGAAAATTCATATTTGAAGAAACCCATCTGTTTTCAATGATATGGATCATCTACAGTTGCTATAAATAGCAAATAAAGAAGTATTCGTTTTAAGAATATTCTCAAATTTTCTTAGATTAATTATTTCTGACTTGACTTGATCAGGACTGTAATACTAAAAATCCTCATCCAGTTTGACTAACATTTCTTCAATCATTCCCAAATTATCCAGAACATCTTGCAACTTATTCATTTTGTCAAGGTGGTTACTTGCCATCTTTATTTATTCAATGTTGAATGGCGCAAATGACAAATGCTTGACTTTATATTTGTCAAGCACGGACGTGAAGGAAAACATTCCTCATACTAACTTTACATATTATCTACTATTCACACAAACATGTGTGAACACATACGATCTCTATATCTACTATCCACATAAATGTACATGAATGCATACAAACCCTAAATAAAGCTATCAAACATGCTTCCAGAGTCCCGAGGCAAGAGAATGCAATAGTGACCCAAACAGGTAAGTCCCAAAAGGTGTATATGTGTACATTTACAACAAAGTTTTAATTTTACAATAGTCAGAAAGATTCTGTCTTCAAAAGAAAAGAGCAAGAAATTGTCAAGAACTGATGATACTTCCCTGAGAAGCAAAACTCCTCCACTTCGCTCTAAAGTCAAATATCTATCCTCAAAATTCATGAAAATAGTCTGAGAGGTGTCTGATCAGGAGAGTTGGCTACATGGTATGAGGGGAAGCAGTAACTAATGTACAGAGAGGATTTGGCACCAATCCCTGTATGAATGGGACATCACTCTGTCACACTGCCACCTATGTGGGGAGACAATATTTAGCTTTTATAGCTAAAATTTTAGACTCTAGGGACAGGATTTGCAATGTAGTGGTAATACTCCAGAAGTACTATGATCAGTAGGAAACACATTTTGAAAGCTATTTCTGAATAGACTCGAAAACACCAAATCCTCTGTCATCTTTCAATAACATACTGCCTAGTTGTGTTAGAAACATCATTTTTCATTGGCGATATGACCCGCGTATGAGCAGAAGGGTAAAATTTAAACTTTGGTTTTTTTTATTTGTTTTTTTTCTTCTAAACGGAGCCATTATTTTTGTATGGAGACCACTCTTTATTCCAAATGCCCATCTTATCCTACTTTTTGCAAAGGCTCATCTGTCTGTTTGCAGTTCATACCAGTCTGCCTTAGATCTGAGACCAAAAAGTCTAAAATCCAGACACAAAATGGGATTCCGACCAAAGGCGAATTTTGCGTTAAAAAAAGTCGGGTCCAAAATATGAGGTTTTTCTATCTGTATTTTGTAGTGCAACTGGATATTCCAGATTATTTAGTATCATTGTAGAGCTACATCTGTCTACCTTTCTATAATACCATCCAATTTAGTGTACCATGCATGACCATGACATTACAGAACTCGGCAGTAGGCTACTACCTCCTGTCCTGTAAAGTCGTCGCTAGGGGTTAATGTGTTAACAAGAATTTTTTATTTTTTTTACAATTTGTCTGGGAATTGCTAAATTTGTAATTTATGAGCAATATCGATGCACAAGTGATTAAATACGCAAGGAATATTCAAATTTTGTGACGTTATCAAAATGAACTGTTTAATACATTAACCCCTGGAGGTTTTTGCCATTTTTGCTTGAAAATCGAGTAGGAGACACATTTTGAAAGCTATTTTTGAATCGACTCAAAAACACCAAATCTCCGGTCAGCTACCTTTCTATAATACCATCCACTTTAGTGTATCATGCATGACCATGACGCTACAGAGCTCGGCAGTAGGCTACTACCTCCTGCCCCGTAAAGTCGTTGCTAGGGGATAATGTGTTAACCTATGTGGGGAGACAATATTTAGCTTTTATAGCTAAAATTTTTGACTCTTGGGACATGATTTGCAATGTAGTGGTAATACTCCAGAAGTATTATGATCAGGTAACGTTTTTGAAGAAGAATTACAAGTCTGGCCTGATGGTATCAGTTAAAAAAACACCATGAGGGTAAGACCCACAATGTTTAACAATTCTGTTTTCATATAAGATAAAATAAAGAACCTTCTCTCCCTGATAGAGAGGTACATCTTCCTCCTCCTCCTCCTCCTCTGGCTGTAAATCCCCTCTAGCTATTGCCTCCTGCCTTTCCTTCCATTCACGTACTTTGGCTGTTATGGCTATAAAAAATAATATGAATGTATTTCTTTCTTTCAATAAAAACATTTTGGGCATATGAAGCACTTTTCATGCTCATTTTAATTTGGATATATTAATTTTATGATATTTAAATTTACAGTATTCAGTTTCCTGATCTGAGTTAACTCTTATTCCTGAATAAGAGACCAAAGCAGGCCTGATATTGCTCATGTGGGTAGTTGACACTGATGAATTTGTGAAGAAAACAATTTACATACATAGTGAAAGTGTATAGGGGTAAGAGAAGCGTGAAACACATACTTGCTAAATTGTCTAATAATGTTGATGTGCCTCTTCTTACACCACATATACAGAATTGCTTTCTTGTCACAAAAAGGACAAGTCATATATACATCTAGCATTTTTTCCTGGATCTCTTCCTAACCTTGATCATAAGCCCCAATTCACTTAGAAACTGTTCACAGCCCAAACCTTAAAATATATAGACTCACTGGCTTTACAAGAAGGGGGGATCTGTGCAGTCAATATTGTTTCCTGGAACCACAATAATTGAGTCACAAACAGAAAACCACTGAGATCCTCACCTGAGTGAGCTGCGGTGGCTTAGTGGTTATGGTATTGGATTCATCTTCTTAAGGTTACTTGTTCAATTTCCACTATGCCTAAATCTTTATTTATAAGCATGGATATCACTTATAATGCAACTGATATGAAATCTTAAGGATACAGGACTACAAAATCAAATCTGATCATTATAAGCTCAAATTATGGTCAACCTCAGTCAATCAGATCACCTTAAAATGTGTTGATGGTGCTCATAACCAAGTTCATCCAAACTCTTTATAATACAAGCTTCATTACCAAAAATGATCAGAAATATGGCCCGTAGAGTGTTCACCAACTCATTCAGCATTGGATTTATCTGGGGTCTTGAGGATATAAGCTTACATAATAAATTTATCTGATTAAAATCTGTTCAGAAATATTACATCTAGAGTCTTTTCAAGTAAAGCCATTAAGATGTAACATCACCTTATTAATATGCACTGAAGTTGGTCAAAATCAAATTCAACTGAGATCTTGATGATATAAGCTTACATACCAAATCTGACCAGAAAAATAGTGTTCATAAACTGAGCTTAATAGAATTAAGATCGCCTCATTAATATGCATGCCTGTCACCCACAATGAAAATCATCTGAGGTCTTGTTGATATAAGCTTACATACCCAATCTGATCAGAAATATGGCCTCTAGAATGTTCAAGTTCAACCAATCTGATGCTAGATCACCTAATTAATAAGCATGAATGTCACTGATAATCAAGCTCAGCCAAGATTTTAATAATATTAACTTACATACCACAGTTGATTCCAATCTGATAAATAAATCCTCTTGAATCTTTATAAACAAATGTTGATGTATAAATGGGTGATGGATGATGCAGGACAGGCAAACTGTGAGTTCTCTTGGCCTTGGACAAGACAATCAACCTAAAATTTAATGAGCAGTCTCACCTTTCTTTTCCTGTTCTAGCTCTAGAGGAAGAATAATCCCATCATCCTCATCTCTGTAACCATAGTAGTCAGCATCTATATCTTTCATCAGTTCAGCACGTGTCCTGCGAGGTGCAGGTGGTGCTGAAGAATCAAAATGAATAATCAGATGGACTTACCAGATAAACAGACTTAACACTTGCATCTAGAATCTTATAAAAGTCTACTTTGTTTCCAAACAAAGATAAAGAATTGTTAATGTGGTCATATGCCATCATTAGCTATTTCTGACAAATGTGGTGCACAATTTTTCAATCAGACCTGCTTTAAGATCTTCCCTCTTGAACGCAGCTTATATGGTACTGAAAAAATTAATTTTCATTCTTAATATTTCCCAAGCTTGCAAGGTAAAGGTAGATAAAGACTAAAGCAACGTAAAATTTCAATAAAATTAAGAAAAAGATGGCTTAAATCGAATCCCTTATAATCTGCTGGCTGAGGAAAAAAAAATCCCGAAATGCCTTATTTAGTCCCTTTTCTTCTTCTTCTTTTCAACTGCCAGCCACTGAAATGCTATCAGATATTTTTAAGAAACTTCAGTATACTAAATTTCCTAATAAAACTATTTTGCAAGATGCCATCTGATTGGTACAAGTTTTATTTAGGAACAATAACATATCACAAGAACTCTTTTAGTGAAAACACTTCACTACGATTATCCATTCATGACAAGCAGATACAACACCATTTTCAAGATTGCCACCTTGTGGCCATACTAAATGTCAGATCAGAACCTTTTTCATTCAGCATGTTTAGAACCAACTAGACATCATAAGAAGTCATTATCACAAAATCCATGTCACTTGGGCCATCTGTTTAGGATAAGTAACCGTTACAAGACTGTCAAGATGGACATTAAGCTGTCGATATTGTATATCAGCCTGGCATCATTTTCATTTAGGATAAACCAGACAGAATAAGAAGAGTTTTGGTTACAACCTCATGTAGCTATAGCCAGCCATTGATGATAAGTAACAATAAGATGATTTTTTTTTTTTATGGTGGCAATACTGGATGTCAGATTAGTACCATTATCATTTATGATGAACTAGATGTAATATGAAATATTTCTGTGGAAAACTCTTTCAATAGAACCACTCATTTATGTTGTTGTTTTTGTAGGGTTTAATGCCATTTTTCAGAACATGATAAGCTATACATGGCGGCCAGTATTATTGGTGGAGGAAGAACCCAGGAAATCCATGGAAAGAACCACAGACCCTTGAGAAGCTACTGGCAAGCTTTCTCACATACCCACATTGGCCGAATCCAAGAATTGAACCCACACAGACAGAGGTGAGATGGCAGTGATCCGTAATGGAGAGCGCTTTAGACCACTCGGCCCCTCGGGGCCCCACCACCCATTTATGATATGTAGTGATAACAATGGTAATTATTAATTTCCCTTGCTCAGAGCATAAATATCTTAAGAGTTTGAAATTTTCTGCACTATCACACTGCCTTAATCAGTGACTAATGTTGATCATATGACTTATAATGATCATGTGATACGAGGAGACAGCAACATAAACATGTGAAGGACAAACCTTAATTTTATTTAAAATGTGGTGTGGATTATTACATCAAATGTAATGATTGTAACAAGGATTAAATTAGGGAAACAGGCAGAGTGTTAAAACCAGGATTAAGGAACATATCAGTACAGAGTCATTGGTCATACACAAACACTAGGAATATGGGACATACCATAGTCCCGAAACAAAGCAAGATGTTCACAACAGAGGACAAGATATAGAAAAGGATGGTAAAGGAGGCAATAAAAATATTACAGCAGATGCCACCACTAAACAGGGATAAGGGGCTTAAATTACCATCCATCAGTCTCCTCGTATCATGTGACCATTATAAGAATCCAGTTCAATGAACTTAATCAAGACTTCATTAAGAAATTTATTAAACCAAATGATTTTATAAATTCTAATGAATAGACCATTGACGGCTTCAACCCATACACAATTATCAACTCTTGGATTAGTTGGTACTGGTGACAAACATGTACAAGGACATTCTTTTCAAATCCAGCAGCTAAGCTAAGATATATATATATATATATATATATATATATATATATATATATATATATATATATATATATATATCGGAAGTAGCCAAATGAGTGGTATCAACCAATATTTTTGACAAATGCAAATTCTTTAATAAATTTTGTTGTTCATTATTTTGTTATTTCTATGGATTAAATTGCATACATCTCAACTAATCATGGAAAATGATTAAAAGTTTGAGACTAGTGAAAAGTAAGGTGACACAATTGGATTTTCTGAAACCACTTTCCACTTGCATTAAAAATTTGATCAGCCATGTATGTAATCCATTCTACAAAGGCTCCCCTGTCATAACGCCAATATCCTGCTGCAGAAGGGGTGGTCTTAAAAGAGGGGGAATCATTTTGCTAAGAAAGAGAGTGAATGAGGAATGATTTGCTTACGTTCTTGTTCAAACAGTTCCCGAACACCAGGCAAATCTTTGGCAGCTCCAAAGTATCTGTTAAAAAAATGTATGATGTCATAATTTCCATTCAATATTGGGAATTAAGTTATCAAGTCTAGTAATAGTGAAAAATTGGTTTCTTAGTAAACATAGTTTTGAATCAGTGATAATCATGAAACCTAAGATGTTCATATACTGAGCCAAAACATATAAATTCTATTAAAGCAAGTAAGGAAACTGCTTGTGTTCACCCAGGTATGTGGTAAAATCTGCTTGATATATCAGACATTGGCGTAATATGTTTAAAAGGCTATTTTACAGAAGAAAATGCACTGTGCAGAGTAAAAAGGCAAAGCATTTTTTAAGAAATATTTTAGCAATTCTAAAAATCAAATAAATTTAACCTTTATATGAATAGTTTAATACAAATTAGATAGTGCTGACACAATACTGATATAAATTTAAAAAGTTTATTTATGAAGCCAACTAAACATGTTAAACTGAGCAGCTTGAATGATATGGAATACAAGGGTATTGAAACTAAAAGACAAAATCAAAGTGGGCCTGATACTGCTTACCTGCATACATAACAGCTGACCATTTCACTAAGGTAGTGTTCTACAGTTTCATATCTTGCAAAAGGTTAGAATATTTAATAAAAAGAATTTCCCCAGGTTTCCTCACTGGTTACACTGGCTATTTAAAAAAGACCTTGTATATCTTGGGTATTGTTCAAAGAACCTTTAATTCCCTTTACTCTGGTGTGTGATTCATGTATGTAATATGGGTCATAGAGTATACAACTTGGCCTTACTCCAGATGTGCAACTTTCAAATACTGCTAGCTCCATCAGAATTGGAATTTGAGCTTCTGTATCATCAGGATCTTGGGCAAATTTTAAAAATATTAATACGGTTTTCTTGCATTTAATTGGCTGCCCTTGGTAGCACTCTAGAAGTATATTTTTTATCACTTGGGCATGTTATCATCAAGATATGGATGACTTAGATATTAATTATCTCTAGAAAGAAGTTTTATCAGCAGTAAAATGAACATGATATAAAGTTTTGGGAGATCATTCAATTAGGGTATTTTCTTAGACTACAACAGAAGTCTGCTTAGAGGGCACTCACCAATTATTATGTACTTTTGATAGAGTGATGTGTATATATAAAGTGAAGTTGTTTGCATTAGAACATGCACATTGGAGAGAATGTTGGTTTACCTCTATGCTACTTTGATGTTATGTAGCTCACATTTCTTTGTTGTTGTTGTGGGGTTTAATGCCATTTTTCAGCACACGATAGGCTATACATGGCGGCCAGTATTAATGGTGGAGGAAGAACCCAGGAAAACCCAGGAAAGAACCACCGACCCACAAGAAGCAATTGGAAAGCTTTCTCACATACCCACATTGGAAGAATCCGAGACCCGAATCGGCGCAGACAGAGGTGAAATGGAAGTGATCCGTAACAGACAGTGCTTTAGACCATTTGGCCACTACATTTCTTTGGATACTGTACTTAATGGAAATTGCACATGATCTAAGCACACTGCTAACTAAAATGACTGCTCCCTTGTTCTAAAAGAAAATCAGCCTGAATTAGTCTAAAGTACAATATCTTTAGCAGCTATTAAAATAGCAAAATTAATTTTGCCAGACTAGACAATACCAGTTTCTGAAAGTGCAATGAATGAATTACCAAATACATAAAACGTAAAAATGTTATTGACTCTTTTTTTTTATAAACACTATTTATCTCTGAAGTTCAGGAAGTGAAATGACTAAGTCAAAACTGGATCAGAATTTTGGCTTCCAGAGTGGTAATAAACTCAACCAATTAAATGAAACATTATATCACAAATATGCATGGATCTCACTTGTTGCTAAAAAAGTCCAAGATCTTGTTTGTATATCTATATATTCCAAGATCTTGTTTGTATATGTATATATTCCAAGTTTGATCAAAATCAGACCTCAGCTGCTATGATTTTCAGAGTGGTAACAAATTAAACCAATTACATCCACAGTCACGTCATTAATATCCATGATCCTCATTCATTAACTAGTCTAACATCTTGATGATATAAACACATATTTCAAGTTTGGTCAATACTGATTCTAGAGTGGCAACAAGGTCTGCTAAACAGGCACAAGATTAAATCATCAATATGCATGTATATCATTCATTATCTAGCTTGTATGTGTGATCTTGATGATATAAGAATATCTTCCAGGTTTTATCAAATTTAATGAGAGATGACCTCCAGAGCGGTAACAAGCACAGCTAATCAGATGCAACATCAACTCACTAATACCGTTGCATCTCACACATTATTTAACGTTAAATGATGAGTTTGTAATGATACAAGTCTATATTTAAGTCTGATCAATATCAGATCAGAAATCTTGCCTCAAAGTAAAGGATCAGCTAATTGGATAGAAGACATTTAACATCATAGATGCCACTCATTACTGAACACAACTCATCCTCATCATTAAACTCATCCAAGTTATATAGGCATAGATTCCAAGTTTCATCAAAACTGGATTAGAAATGTGGCCTCCAACATGTTCAGCCAATCACATGCATGATGACCTCTTTAGGATACATCTCATTTTAAATCTGCTTGAGATTTTGGATAAACTTGGATGCCAAATTTGACTGAAACCAAACAGAAATATTGACTCTGAAGTAATAACAAATAACAGCTGAATGCATGACAAACAACAAAAGATTCATTTGGCTTTATGACCTGGTGAGCTAAAACCTTATGAAATACTTCCTGTGCTAGTGATATAGTTTCTGAACCATGTTAAGTGTTCTTAGGACTTCAATAAAGTCCTTCAAACCAGATTTTAGAATTAGGTCCAGATTCTTTTCCTTCTTCTTCTTCTTTTTACTTAATCTTTGGTGAAAAAATGTGTACCATTTGGACCAAGAGCTAAGGTCAAATGGCAATGAGCAATGAATAGAATATGCTCCTTAAAATTATGGAAATATTTTTCCAAGTTAAGATGTTGAAGATTTTACCCACTGGTAAACCTATTTTAAAAAAACCTATATCTTAGGAACTATTAATAGGACTTTGAATTCCATTTATTATGGTCTATGATTGATGGGTGTAATTTGGGTTGAAGTGTATACAGCTTGGCCTTACTTCACATGTGCACTTATTCAAAGACTGCTAGCTCTTCTTGGTCATTTTCACTTCCTGGACTTTAAAGATAAATTGGGAAAAAATGAGCAAATTGCTTTTTTCTCTCACAATTCATATATTTTGTAATTCTTTCAGTGCCCTTTCATAAGCGGTATTGTCTACTCTGGCAAAAATTTGTCTTCCCTATTTTAATAACTGCTAAAGTTAGTGTTCTTTGGACTATCAAATTCACCGGTGCAGACAATCTTATCAGCTGTCTGTTTTAGATAGTCCATAATTTCAGTAGTTACCACATGCAAAGAAAAATGTCAGTCACAGTACATCTAAGTAGCATAGAGGTATGACAACATTCTTGACAGTGTGCATGTTGTAAATGCAAACAACTTCATCATGTACCTGTCCCTCATTTAATAGCTGTAGGGTGAAACCTAAATGAGTTGAGATTGAGAGATGATTAATATTTTTGTCTTACTTGTATCCTCTGCTCCCTGGCACCTCCTTGCCTTCATGATCCAACATCTTTGGTCCAACTTTCTGAGGAGAAAAAAAATCCATAAGTACACATTGAATTTCAAGGCACACAGTGTATAAACTCTCAGTTTATTGCAAATCATTTAATTTACATGGTTGATCTAATGTGCAATACAGTGTTCAATCGCAACTTACACATCCAGACTGGAACTAATATATTTATGAGTCTACACTGATGTTCATCTGAAAATATGCTTTGATACACCAAATAAAACCTTTAGGAGTCTATATTGTTTCCATTCTCAATGTTTAGTGGGAAATATTTGGAAAGCTTAAGGGTGGTGGTGGTGGTTATTAATAAATACAAAACTGCATTTGTGGTTTGTTCAAAGTCATAGAAGGAAATCATCTGATATTGAATATGAACACATCTCAATGTGATGTTCTTGATACAAAGACATATCAAACATTCTTTCCACCAACTTGGAACAAAGAAAGTATATGGCTTTGTGTGTGTTTCCCCATCATCTTTGTAAGCATTATAACTAGGTTTTTCATTTAAGACAAAACAATGAGCATCAAGTTCATGTACTGTGAGCAATGCTGTAACAAGTACAAAATTCGCCTATCAATGTATACTCTTCAACCCAACTACCCTCTACCTACACATTTCAATTTCAACTTATTCAAATTAAATATTTTGTCATGACAGAACTGCATTCATACTTGAACAACATTGATGAGAGATTCTTGAAAATTGTGTCAAAATCTGTATGACTGATTTTTGAAAAGACATATCAAGAGATGAACTTCTAAAAATGTCCAGGTGTCAGAGTTTCAGTTAGCATAATATCATAATAACACCTGTCAGCTGGCTCAATGTCAAATTGGTCAGCAGTCCATGAAGATCCTTGATAAAAGGTATTGGATAGAAATTTAGCACTTGACAGACAGCTGTTAACATGTCAACCATCTTCCAAGAATTTTTGTATCAACTGCATTAGGGACATTCTTCTGATGTTTTATACACAAAGTCTTGTCTTGAAGTGAAATTGCAAAGGAGCAAGCTGTCACAAGGGTGTTAGCCTTTATTTAAAGTAAACAAGAGAAGTTGACCAAGAAATCTGATTCAATAGGGCACTTTCTGCTGACTGCATATGATGCAGGATTGCCTCATTAATATGCACTGATCTCATTCTTTACTGAAATATTCTAAGATCCTGATAATATAAGCACATTCCAAATCTGATCAGAATCAAATTTCAAATGTCTTCCAGAGTATTAATAAGCTCAGACAATCAAATGCATGATTGCTTCATCAATATGTCTGAATCTTTTTAATTGTCAAACGCATCCAAGAACTTGATAATATGAGCCAATACTTCACATTTTATAAAATTCTGATCAGAAATATGGCTTCCAGAGTGAGAATAATCAGATGCAAGATCAACTAATTAATATGCATACATCTCACACATTATCAAACTTGGAAAAGACCTTGGTGATATTAGCATATAGTTCAAGTGTGATCAAAATCAAACCAGAAATATGGCCATCTGAGTGGTAACAAGCTTAGCCAATCAAATGCGAGATCACTTCATTAATACTTGTACATCTTGCTCATTCCTAAATCCATTAATATTTTGGATTGCTGAATCAATCTGAGATCCTGATGATATAAGTATATATTCCAAGTTGGATCAAAATTGGATTTGAAATTCGGCCTCCAGAATGGTAATAAGCTCTGCTAATCAGATGCAAGATGACCTAATTAATATTTTATCTTACTCATTAACTCATTCAACCCCAGCACTGTCTATCTCTGCTGCTATGCCCCAGAAGCACTAAGCTGTGACTAGCTACTAGTGCCCCAGTTTTTACCTATTTGAAATATTTTGAAAACACTGCGCATATGCATTCACTCTTAATTTCTCTTCTTATATCCAATTAAAATCCACAAAATGTTCACTATTTATTCCAAATGAATTTGTCTATACAGTAATGTAAAAAGAAATCCTATTTGTCCAAGTCTTTCACAACTTATTTATACACTATTTACAAAATTATGTGCAACATTTATCCGCAAGAACTCTATCATCATCACTGTCAGCATCCTCATCTTCTGACAATTCAATCTCAGAAACTTCTATGTCAGAATCTAAATCTCGCAAATTATCTACCTGCCGAACATATCTTTTCACAGCTTGCTCAATATTTAGAGATAAAACCCCGAAAAACTCTTAAATTTTTGCTCTCATCAAAAATCACTCTTATGTCTGCCATCATTTACCATTTTTCATGAACAGAACATGTGTAGTGAAACTGCTCTCAAAACAGTAACCATTGGCTTCTGAACAATTCAAATTTCCACAAATGAAAGTAAAATCATTTCTGATTGGTTTAATAGTTGTTTTATTCTTTTAAAACAAACATTTGTAACCAATCAGAGACGTTGTATCCAACACACATTCATCATGCCTGAAGACAAGATCAGCCACTAGATGCAGTAAACAATCCACAACTACAGGCATGATCGGCAGATGAATGCAGAAACTGGATCATACCTACAGACGGATTGGGGCCAAAATAAGTTAATGAACTCATCAGAGGCTCTAATTGTATAAACAATATATTCCAAGTTTCATCACATTCCAATCAGAAATACAACTTCTAGAGAAGTAACAAGCTCAAATAAATGAATGCTAGTTTATCATAAAAATACGTGTGGATCTCACTCATTATTGAACCCATTCAAGATCATGATCTTATAAATCAAAATTGGATCAAAAATAAGGCTTCCATAGTGGTAAAGGGTAGTCAATCAGGTGCCAGTTAATAAATACATGCCGAGAACATGTGTGGTCTTCACAATTTATATATTGTATTTGGTCTGTATACTGCACACTGACATATAATGTGCACCCCAATTATTCACTCAGAATAAGGGGAAAACACATAGTTCTGCCATATAACATTCGTATGACAAAATACATTTTACAATCTTGATAATTTCACTTCATTTTATTTCTGTGAAAACAGTCTGCCATTTTGGACAGTGAATGAAAAAAGGGGCAATATTGAAAGTATATCTTTTCGATTGTACGGAAGGCTCTCAATGGGGCTATTTTATGATAGCCATGTTGATGGAATTCAGTCTACTGCATCAAATCTCTCAAAATCGTCTTTGTTGTCATCACTCTTGAAAAGTTACTGCATGTCCTCGTCTGTTATACTTTTAGTTGCTACATAATAGCTCCAATCTTCATCTTCATTCTCTTCATGCTAATGTTGTCCTCCCAGAAGATGTCAGCCTCCATGCCAATCATTTTCTTTGAGATGCAGTTTATTTTGAGAACAATGATGATGATGATGACGCTTGGATTTAACTTGGATAATACATCCGGTACTCGCTGGCAGACATCAGTCAGCTCAGGTTTCCTGTTTCCACATGGTGTAAATGTATGTTGGTCACACAGCATACCACTCATTCCATTTTCTTCTGAATATGATTTTCTTGGTCTTGTTAATGCTTCTTCTGTCTTTCTTTCATTCTTTTCCACTGCCTTAGAGAACACTCTCTACCTCCCAGCAGCTGTTACCATGTGCTTCTGCACACACAATGATGGTTAGCTTGTTTCACAGTGTTTTTTATGCCTTTAAAATATGTCTCCATATCCAAGCAAGAATTTACCAAGACAATGCATTCTAAGTATGCTTGGCATATCAAAGCTTTAGCTGGTGCTGATCAGCTATTAAAAAAACCACAATGAGTCAATTAAACACTGCTTACTGTATTATGTGTGTGTGAGATTTGGATTTTTAACATAGCTTTAAAATAAAAATTCAGTCATATCACTACAATGTCTGCAGTGTGACAGTTTACAGAACTCTCCAGCACTGGGACAATGCCGCAGTCATGTAGCATGATGTCCCACCCAGTTACATTATCCTGACACCAGGCTGACCAGTCCTAATACTAACCTCTTAATGCTGAGCGCCAAGTGAGGCAGCTGTCAGTACCATTTTTGTAAGTCTTTGGTATGACTTGGCCGGGGATCGAACCCATGACCTACTGCATCTGAGGTGGACTCTTTAACCACTAGGCCACCGGAGCGGTCACTCACTGTACTGTAATAAAGAAGTATGTACTATGGTTTAAAATGAGAAATGAATAAAGATCCGAATTGATTTTCTGGAAAAACAGTAAATAAGCTGTAATTCTACCTAGAGAAAGCAATGTGACTATGTTCAGAACATCAGTTTTAACCAGTACTGAATGCCCTGAAAAGACCACACTGAGTCAGTGAAACACTACTCACCATTAAACAGTGCTGAGTCAATTAAATATTGCTCCCTCTATTTTAACAAAGAAGGAATAAGTCCCATGGTTTAAGATGATAAATAAAACCAAGCTTAATTTCTGAAGAAAAAACAAAATTGTACATTTATATAGACAAAGCAAGATGACTATATTTAGCAGATCAAAATTTACCCATCAATGATTACCACAAAAAGACCAAAATGAGTCAATGGAAGCAATGATGACTGTATAGTCACAAAGATATATATCAAATATATTAATTTTAAGATGACAAATAAAACCACAAACCAAGTTTATTTTCCAAAAGACACAAAAATTGTTTTCTGACTTCATACACTAACTGAATAGTTTGCTTCACTATACAGTGTTACCATAACAGTCTACCGTAACTGTAATTACCAAAACTATGTCAGCTAATCATACCTCTGATGAGAACATGAACACTGTTTGAATTCCATCATATCTGTAATATTTGAAAATAGGTGCCACAGAAGAGTACAAAATCATCAGCTATTTTATGTTGTTGTGGGGTTTAACGCCATTTTTCAGCACGATAGGCTATACATGGCGGCCAGTATTAATGGTGGAGAAGAATCCGGAAAACCCCGGAAAGAACCACCAACCCACGAGAAGCTACTGGCAAGCTTTCTCACATGCCCACATTGGCTGAATCTTAGACTCGAACCGCCGCAGACAGAGGTGAGATGGCAGTGATCCGTAACGAAGAGCGCTTTAGACCACTCGGCCACTCGAGGCCCTGCTATTTTATGACCACTATCCATAAAAAGCTGCCTTGGATAAAAATTAAATGCATATTTAAGGATGAAAGAGGCTCCTATCTATATGAACTACATCTGAATCTCACTAGAGACAGGAATGAGTCCTATCATACCTTGTTTTTAGAAAGGCCTTTTATTCCATGATGCTCTGTGCCAAGTCTGGTTGAAACTGGTCTGGGGGTTTTGAAAGTTAAAACTAGCAGCTGTAGATTGACAATGGATTAGTTTTTAAAATTTTAGTAACTGCACCATTATTTGAAGGCAGATTAGCAGTGTTTGTATAAACTTTAAAGGTCTTATAACCAGTATGCTTTCTGTTTGGAGACTAAGTCATATTTTTTAAAATTATGGTCACAATAATGTTAGCCATTTTTTATGTGGATCAGCAGCATCTGTACAACTCGGAAAGTTCATCATGCCAGGATGGTCTCCGTAAGTTCATTTTGAAAGCCCATCATGCCAGAATGGTCTCCGTAAGTTCATTTTGAAAGCCCATCATGCCAGGATGGTCTCCGTAAGTTCATTTTGAAAGCCCACCATGCCAGAATGGTCTCCGTAAGTTCATTTTGAAAGCCCATCATGCCAGAATGGTCTCCATAAGTTCATTTTGAAAGCCCATCATGCCAGAATGGTCTCCGTAAGTTCATTTTGAAAGTCCATCATGCCAGAATGGTCTCCGTAAGTTCATTTTGATTCATTTTGAAAGCCCATCATGCCAGAATGGTCTCCGTAAGTTCATTTTGAAAGCCCATCATGCCAGAATGGTCTCCGTAAGTTCATTGTGAAAGCCCATCATGCCAGAATGGTCTCCGTAAGTTCATTTTGAAAGCCCATCATGCCAGAATGGTCTCCGTAAGTTCATTGTGAAAGCCCATCATGCCAGGATGGTCTCCGTAAGTTCATTTTGAAAGCCCATCATGCCAGGATGGCCTCCGTAAGTTCATTTTGAAAGCCCATCATGCCAAAATGGCCTCCGTAAGTTCATTTTGAAAGCCCATCATGCCAGGATGTTCTCCGTAAGTTCATTTTGAAAGCCCATCATGCCAGAATGGTCTCCGTAAGTTCATTTTGAAAGCCCATCATGCCAGGATGGTTTCCGTAAGTTCATTTTGAAAGCCCATCATGCCAGGATGTTCTCCGTAAGTTAATTTTGAAAGCCCATCATGCCAGAATGGTCTCCGTAAGTTCATTTTGAAAGCCCATCATGCCAGAATGGTCTTCGTAAGTTCATTTTGAAAGCCCATCATGCCAGAATGGTCTCCGTAAGTTCATTTTGAAAGCCCATCATGCCAGAATGGTCTCCGTAAGTTCATTTTGAAAGCCCATCATGCCAGAATGGTCTCCGTAAGTTCATTTTGAAAGCCCATCATGCCAGAATGGTCTCCGTAAGTTCATTTTGAAAGCCCATCATGCCAGAATGGTCTCCGTAAGTTCATTTTGAAAGCCCATCATGCCAGAATGGTCTCCGTAAGTTCATTTTGAAAGCCCATCATGCCAGGATGTTCTCCATAAGTTCATCTGGCCAGGTGAGGTAATGTAATAAAATAATATTATAATGTTCTGTATGAAATTTGAGATTTTTATAGCTATTCATCTTTCAATCGAAAACTGTGATCCAAACTTTGATTTCTTCAAATCAATCAAATGTATTTCTTTTGTAATTACAAATGGTTACTTCTCAATGGAAGGCAAGTGAAAATGTGGAAATTAAGTCAGCAACCTTAAAAACCCAGTCACAGGAAAATTAAAGTTTCAAATTTCTGGCAGGATGAGCATGTTGTTTTGTCACTGCCACGTTCTAATTATAAAGAGAAGACATTTTCCATTCACTTCAAAATAAAATGATTCATGGGGAAATCTGGACCAAAAAACGACTGAGCTTCTCTTAAGTGTTAAATTTAATAATTACTGAATTAATGTCATCAGCAGTCACCAGTCATTGATCATATGTAGGAAGCAAAAAAATGCTCGTGGAAGTGAACTACAAAATATACACCTCTTCCTTTTTTACTGAACTGTCATAAATTGGTTCATATTGATTAATCACAATGACTCAAATAAGCATATTGTCTTCCCTGTCTCAGCCTCAGCAATAATCTGACAGTGATAATCATTCCGACCCTCTGACTCCAAGAAACATAATTAATAAGTTAATAACATTTCTTTTAAGTACAAGAATAAATCTCCTAAAGTTATAAGAAACCTAAAGCATCAGTTTGCTCCATGAATATGAAACAATCAAGGCTATGAACTCATGACTCGAAAACAAATAACCTTGAGATTTTTTATTTAACACTTGATACTTTAGGTATCAAGGGTCAAAATGACAGCAGTTTTGGAATCTACTAAGAATCCTCTAACCTATAAAATGGATGATGTCAAAGGATGTATCATGGCTTTTGACATCACATCACAGTTATCTAACCTTGTAATCAGGGCCATTCAGTTCCTTGATTCTGTCCTCCCAGTGACCTTTCTCTCGAAGCAATTTGTTGATTTCATCATTTAAATCTCGTAGCTTGAATTCACCTAGACCAGCTAAAAGGCAGAACAAAATTTCATTTTCAGGAAATATCGAACCAAATTTATGAACAATTTACATTATGATTATCACACAAAAAGCTTAAGCTAACTGAAAAGTGATCATGAATGACAGGAAAATGAAATTCTAGCCATACCTGGTTTTGCATATGTCTTTAATTTAACAGAAAATGACAGTAGATGTTGAGGAGATTATCACCAGCATCTCAACAAAGTACCAACAGAGCAAAGATTATCAGATAACTGCAAACTCTTTGTTGAAAAATTAAGCCAATAAACACTGTCCAGAACCAACATAGTTTTCAAAACTTAAATACAAATAACACATATTCACCTATACAATGTTCTGTTCCCGTGTCTACAATATTGAGCTAATTTCTTATCCGTCATGGCTGCTAATAAATATGATTTCCTTACACTATATCTATTTTCTGAATAGAATTTCATTTTTTCAGCAGCTTACTGTACATTTGCATTCTTTTGTCAAGTTTTATTTAATTAAAGAACCATCACAAACATACATCATGCTTAAATGAAACATTCTAGGAACGTTGTTAAAGTTCTGGGAACTTTGTTAAATCCTACTATGAATGATTCCATTTCTACAATATGCCCCAATGATTATTGATCAGAAATACGTATATGATGTTAAAAAATGTAAAGCTTTCCATGTGGTATTTTTATTCAAAGAAAGATGTATGCAATAAAAAACATAATAAAATAGAATTTCTTGGAATCCAAGATAAGATCCTTTTGAACTGCTTAACGCTGAGACCATCTGGTGGCCATATTGGATTTTTAAAAATCAGCACCATTGTTATTTAAGACCAGCTAGACATGATAATCAGTCTATTGTTGAAAAGACCATATGATATGACCATTCATTCTGGATGAATAGTGATAACATGTTTTGGAAGATGACCACTATGGCAGCTGTATTAAAGGTCAGATCAGGAGTATCTTCATTCAGAACTACAAAAAGTCTTTCAGTGAAACCAAATGTCATTATGACCATGGTCAGCAATAACATTTTAAAGATAGCCAGAATGCTGACCATAAATGTCAGACTGGCATAATTTTCATTTAGGACATCATAAAATATCTTTTAGATAAAACCCCATGCAGTTACTTGTGGTAATAACAGGATTTTTAAAATGGCTGCCATGTCAATCATATTGGATGTCCAAGGGGCACTATTTTTATTTAAAACCTAAGTAGACCTTGGGATGCATGTGTCTTGATAGATTGGTAGCAATCCTCAAAGTAGGTTAATCCTAGAAGCACTAACTTGTGCAAATGTATATTGGAATCCTGATGATGAATGAAGCCATTATATAAACTCCTCTGGTTAAGAGCTAAGCATTAGTTGTCCTGAGAGGAATTTATTACATGCTAATGGGTTTTAAGTAACAAAGAAAATACAAACACTTCCCTTTCCAAGTCAATTTTCATGTAAAATTATTACAGAACAAATTCTGAATTTACAAAAATATTTTCTTTTTTTCTACATCTATTCAGCATTCTAAATACCTATCAACTTTGACAGCCAGTGAGCAGCTTACCCATAATTCATAATTTTATTATCAATTTTGACTTTTCAATTACTAAGTCCTAATAATTTAGTCACTTTAGACAATGGCAGCATAAATCCATTGAGAAGGAATTTCATGGTGGAAGGTAATGAAAAGTCAAGGTTTTAGAAACTGCAAATTAAAAAGTAATTATACAAAAGAATAAGGTTATTTTCAATATTAAACCAAGTTATGATGGAACTATTTAGTCGCAATCAGCTTCAGACTTAGGTCAGGCAATAAAGTTCACTATTGGGTGATTCTACACCATCTCAAAACATATTACATTAACAGAACAAGGCAAAGTCCACATTTTTTAGCAAGTTAGTTGCTCACTTTGCCTTGTAGCATGACTCATAATAGCCTCTGTTTTATGTGAAATTATGGTAGGTGATATCACAGTAATTTTACTGTAATGTTCGTCTTTTCCACATTTCTCTGGATCCATACCATTAATTGAGGATGATTACAAATATCAGTATCAGACTGGCCATTGTCAACTGTGGCTGTAAGAAATACCAGCCACATAAAGATGGTGGTTTAATGTAGGAGCCAGCAGTCTCACAATCAAAACGGGATAATGCTGTGAATTTAATTGCATTTGTTAAACACTTTTAGCATAAAACATAATTTGTACTTGTTACATTATGATTCTGAAGGATACCAGAGTGCAAACAGTTGACCATTTTCACTGATCAATTTTTAAATTTTAGTCAATCTCATTAAAATTATATCTCATCTATCCTACATGAAGATCTGACAGCGACCACAGACAGCATAGGGGTCATGTTCTGGTGATCTATATTATTAGCACAATCACTAATTTTATCAGCCAACCAGATGAGGTGCTATATCAGTGTATGGGAGACTGATCAGAATGAATGAATGTCAATGTATGCAAAACAATCTGATTCACTTTCAGATTTCTGAAAGCTGCATTTCCATCAGCTAATTTAAAGCTCACTAAAACATCACCCTCTAAGTAGTCGCTGAACGATCTTCACATAGGACAGTGGAGATCTGATTTTAATCATTGGAATTTTAGTCACAAATGTGACTATTTTACCATACTATTAATGAAGTTAATTTGACAAGATAATTAAATCATGATCTTTGTATAAATATTTTAATATCTACCTACAAAGTTTTGTGTGTGTGTATATATATATATATATATATATATATATATATATATATATATATATATATATATATATATATATATGCACACACACACACCTAATCTTTTCCTAGCAACACACAAAATACCTAATCGTTTCCTAGCAACACAAACTGAACACACATTACTAAGTAATGGAGGAACTGTATTTTTTATACCAGAAACTCTGAATAAAAAAAGTGAAAACATACATCTGTTTATTAATGCTGTCACCACCACCATCACCACCTGTAATGTTCTCCAGTAAATAATAATAATAATAATAATGAGGACTTTACATAGCACCTAATCTTTAGAAGCTCTAAGTGCTTTACAACATTAGACAATACCTATAAGACAAAAAACATATATAACGATATGATTACAAAAACAAACACCATGAAATTAGAAAACATTAAAAAAAACATAATGAGAATACTGACGGTAGGAAACATTATTAGGTCTTTAAGTTTGTTCTTGCAGTCGAAAAAAGTGAGTTTTGAAAGCACTCTGAATTGGATCACTGTGTCTTTGTGTCTAAGTTCAGTGGGCAATTCATTCCACGTTGCTGGGCCCTGGTATGCAAAAGAACGCTGTCCATATGACTTTGTTTTCATAGTGGGAATAATGAGTATACGACTGTCAGAAAAGGAGTGTAAGTATCTTGCTGGTGTATACACATGGGTGAGGTCGGATAGGTATGTTGGATTAGAGTCCAACAGTGAAACATAGCACAGAGAACAAATTTTGTGTTTGATTCTGGATCGAATGGATAGCAAGTGTAGGGAACAGAGCAGGGGGGAGGCATGCTCTGACTGTGGTACTCTAAGTATGATCCGAATTGCTGTGTTGAACTTTTTGAAGTTTCTGGAGTAGATATTGAGATGAACCAGACAGAACTGAGTTACAATAGCCCAGTCTTGAAAGTAAAATGAACACACAAGTGTTGTAGAGGCATCAACTGAAAGATATTTGCGAATTGAGCTGATGCGTCTCAGCTCAAGATATGCAGCCTTGCAAATGTTCATGACATGTTGGTGCAATGTGAAAGTACTGTCCAGAGTAACAACTAGGTTTTGTACTGAATGTGTGAATTTAATGTTGGTGTTGCTGATATTTATTGTCTGAAATAAAGGATGTGAATGAGAAAGTCTTTGTGTTGTGATCAGAATGGCCTCAGTTTTATCATCATTCATCTGCATCTTGTTGCATGTCATCCATGATTTCACATCAGAAATGCAACTCTCTACAGCTTGGATGGTAGCATCAACTTCAATTGGGTGGCTAGGTTTGTATATTTGGGTGTCATCAGCATACAATTGGTGAGACACTGGATGATGATCTATGACACATGAATGCTGGAATGCTTGAACTCCAGCACATTCAAGGTTTCTTCAGTATAATGATGCGTTATTACTTTGGCTGAAATGCAACATTCATTAGTAAAGTTATGCTGCAGAAAGCAAATTTAGAAGGTGTGTAATTAATGGCCATAACTCTTCAAATTGAAGAATTGAAATTAAACTCATTAAAAGACTGATCATTATAATAATGCATGCCAAATTTGGTTCAAATCCAACAAAGCTTTTAAAGCTGTGCTGCAAGAACCAGCATTAAGACAATCTGGGGCCACAACTCCAGTGTGTGCTAGAAATCAAACTCATGCAAGTACTCATCAATCTGAAGTCACATGCCAAATCTGATTGCAACTGAACAAATTTTGGTGAATTTATCTTAAAGAAACTAAAATCAGGAAGATGATTAATCAGGGAAACATAACTCTTCTAAATGACTAAACCCATATAAGACAAAGGTAAGGCTATAAGACAATCTTCATACAAAACTGCATAAGAATACGCTGAATGAGAATCCACTTATGCTGGTTAGAAGGAGCATCCCATTTTTGATGAAATGAAACTGTCAAGGGCTAAAATGGCAATTATGAGACAAACGCCATAAAAGGCACATCAAGGTCATGAAATAAGGTTTCCACCAAAACTGCATCAGAATTTGTTAAATGGTTCTTCAGCTATACTGGGTATAAGGATCGACTGTGGTCAAGATATAATACTGATGGGGAAAGGGCAGTAACTCCATCAAGTCTGGACGAGACAAGATGAAACCTTTAATAGATGCATTAACATGAATTGGCAATTTACCTAAAAAATGCCATCCATTTATGTGAAGGATTGCAGAAAATAAAACACCTGTTGTGATGACACAAAGCTAATTTTGAAGGGTTTAACCAATAAACAAGGATTTCATGAGATAAAAGGCATAAAAAGCACATGCAGGTCTAGAATGAAAGTTATTCTCTGAAATCCTTTTTTTCTTTGCGTCTCAATGACTGTGACCACTTGATCCCAAAATTAATATGCCTCTCTCTTACTTAAGTGAAAACCTTCCAAAATCTTTGCCATGGAGTGGGGTCTAGAACAAATGTAATTATACCATTTTCTTCTTTCAATCACAGTGAACATTTGACCCTATCATAAACAGACTCTTTTCTTACTAAGAGTGGAAGCCATCCACAAATGTTGGCCAATGTTTATCTTTTTACCTTTTCACCAAATCAATAGACTTCTTCCTAACCTGAACTGTGAGCCATCAAAATGGTTTGCTCCATGTCTGTGATAACAGAACTAATGTCAGTTATAGCATAAAAACCATTCTTCTTCTTTCTGTTTCAATTACCCTGACCTTGGACATTTAATGCCCAATCTATATAGGCTTCTTCATTAACCCATGTGCAAACTATCCACAAAGTTTAATGAATACTGTATTTGTACAACTAAAATTATTGCGTTCAAACAAAATTTGTAGCAGCTGGATGAATGTAATGATAGGCAAATGTCATAACATTATACACTCCATTTTAAGAGACATATAACAAGAATCACTATAAAAAAGGAAAAAATGTATTTGGACAGAGTTTATTTGGCAGATTATCAAAACTTTTAAAAGATGGTATTTGCTTCGTATCAAAAACTTTTTAAAAAATGCATCTTCAGAAAGTCAGATCTTTATTATGTTAGATTTAGCATTTTTGTTTTTGCAACAGAATCTAATAACTCTTGGTACTTTGTATGTTATGACGTAATACAGGGCTTGAAAGGTAGTCTGCAAACCTAAGGCTAATAAATTTCCTGTCAGACAAGTAGTTTTCATAATTTTATTAGTTCGGTAGCTAGTAAGATTTAAACTGTCACCAGTCAGCGATTATTTATGCTAATACATAGTGATGACATCCAAGTTCTTTTGGATGTGTGTGTGTGTGTGATTTGGATTTTTAACGTAGCTTTAACAATTTTTCAGTCATATCGCTACGATGTCTGCAGTGTGGCAGTTTATAGTGATGTCTAGCACTGGGGCATCATGCTGCAGACATGTAGCATGATGTCCCACCAGTCACATTATCCTGACACTAGGCCAACCAGTCCTAACACTAACATCTTAATGCTGAGCACCATGCGAGGTAGCTGTTAGTACCACTTTTGTACGTCTTTGGTATGACTTGGCCGGGGATCAAACCCACGACCTCCCACATCCGAGGCGGATGCTCTAACTACTAGGCCACCAGAGTGGTCCAAGTTCTTTTGGAGCTAATCACATAAATCCCCAAGATTCAGTTGCTATTTAGAGAGTTAGAACAAATGAGAATTTTACAAATCATATTTTTTTATAAAAATATTTACCAACTTTGTTAGATTCATAAGGTAAAGTTGTATGTCAGAGACTGTGTATCCAAGTTTCCTCTGACCTTTTCTACTCCATTTTAGCTATTTTGACATTTATGTTGGGCATGATGTCAAAGCGCTTTCCATGAAAATCTAGGATTCACAAAACCGCACATGGTTTTCAAAATCCATATTATGATAAAACAAAGTCTTTATAAAAAAGAATTAGCATCATGAAGACATATTTTGTTGAAAGGTTCATATCAGTTGTGAAAACCCACACAATGATTACACTTTATTAATGAGAAACCTTCCCACCCTGCTTTCACTGCTGCATAACAGGTATTGTCATAAATCGTCTATCTGTGGAGTTACGATATGTGAATGAGGTCTCTGCCCTTCTCTCTTTATAAGTTATTTTTTTTGTTTGTTGGGTTGATATAGCTCTAAAACTCTTTTTACCGAGTTATCTTGTTTTAGTTAATTTCTGGAGAATAGTTGTTTTTTCCAGTCAACTTGCAGTGAATATTTTCAAGTAACCTTTGTAGTTCAGAATTATAAATGATTGTGATATTTAAGAAATAAAAGTGTTGTTAATTTAGATACTTGTCTGACACTATTTAGTGAGAAGTACTGGTGAATATTCAGCAGAACTAGTAAATTTCTTAATCTACTATTCCTTCTGGCTACAAGGACATTTTTGTAAAGTCTATGTGCTAATAAACAGCTGCCAGAAGAAACAAATGATAAATATTATATGATAGGATTGAAAGATAAACAAAGTATGAAAGGATACATATGTATGACAGAATGTAAAAAATATGTAACAGTGCTTGTTCATACATCAGAATCAAAATGTGTTTTTACCTTTGACAATTTTAAGTAATGTAAATTTCACACTGGTGTAAACTGAAAACTGATTTATTTTTCTTCCCGTTTCCAATCATTGAAAATCATAAAAAATAAGTTTCAATTCACGGAAAATGGATTTTAACTTAACAGATTCTGTTTATTTTACAATAATTATTTTGTGTTTAAAAAAACTGAAAGTGGAAAATTATATCTGAACCCTTTTGTAATAAAAGTATGTAGCAATGGATCAAAATCAAAAACTGCATGTGTCCTCTACATGATAATTCTTACCATTCTGTATCTGTGCAACCTTCCTGGAGATTTCTCCAATGATCTGTCTCCGCCATTTCTCTGCTTTCTTTAAATCATCACATTCTGAGGCTAAAAAAGGTCGCCGCTCCTGTAGATAAATAGCGATTAACTCAAAGAACATATTTCTGAGCTCTTCACCTGCAAAAGCACTAACTGTCTGCACCTATAACAATGTTAGTTTGCTCTGCTTAATTATTCAACGAAATGGAAGTGTCAAAATTCTGATAGCTACTAGAAAAGTTTGCATTTGTAGATAATTTTATATAATCTAAAGACAAAAGTACATACCTTAGCTGTATCTCAGAACATCTTGATAAAATTGTGAGTTTACATAATGAATTATTTATATTTATCTTGTACTAGGGAAAAGCAGTGGGCTCTTAAGAGTTGGTAGCACAAATCTGACAGCCTTACAAAAAACTGGTACCTTTTGTATCTCAATAATTATTATTAACTATATAGTTCAACATAATTGATCCATTTCAATCTTTTAAACAGTTCCAAAATTATTTTTGTCACAAAGGTGAATTGGTGGGCTGATGTATTAGTCATTGACCAGATATGACTTAGTGACATCACAACTATAACCATCATCATGGTAACTTTCAAAGCCCAGACAATCAATGTTGATGTTTGAAATTAACTCGCTTTATCTTTAAAACTGCTGTGATGATTTAAATAAAATTCTGGTAAACATTCCAAGTCTCTTAGTCGAACCAAGCCTACCCTAATGGTCACATGGATATAGATAGATGCTTTCAGGATTTTATCTAATTGAGCATCTCCCCTCCTGTCAATGAAACAAGGAAATAGAAAATAATGGGTGAGGGGAGGAAACTGTCATATTCATTTTTTTTTTACCATCACTAAAATGTCCATCTCTCTCTCTACTGCACTCTCATCGGTCTCTGCTAAAATCAAAATCCTCATAAAATGTCCTGTTTAGTTGTATCAGCATCAATCTTTTCACTGTTTCCATACCCTGCTTTAGCTATACGTGCTGTAATAGTCAACATTTCTGAAACTTTACATCAGATTTTGTTTCTTCTTTGATGGTTTATCTGAACTGGCATCTCATATTGTTGAAATTATTGTCCTCCATTTTTTATATATGTGTTTTTATTTATATTTTCTAACAGGATGTGACTAATATATGAATGTTCTATTATGTGACCTAAACTCGAGTTCATGGATTTTCCATAAACAGTACAGAACTTAATGCATTATGAACTGTACTACACATAGGTAACACAAATTTAATTATGAATTGTACTACACACAGGTAACACAAATTTAACTTGTCAATATACAATTCTATTGCAAACCAGTGTGCCTTCATTTAATCAAAATTCCAATTTTTATTTTCTCAAAGTGTAAATCATTTACAGACAGGTACACCATGTACAGATGAATTTCACTTAAAGAAAAATCTTATATTTTTAAAAGCCCCAACACTACCTCCTCTTATCTTGTCAACATTATTGCCTCAGGCCCGGGGATGTTGAGATAAATCAGTAGTCCTATATACCATTTAATGCACAGCATGAATGCTACCTGACAAGACTGCCTTCATATAAAATGTGGCCAAGCCTTAGACTTAAGCATACCTGGATTGTAGAACTTTATGTATATGTAAATTGCCAAAAGTGTGCAAAAAATCGATATGCTACAAGATTGTGTTGTTGTTGTGGGGTTTAATGCCATTTTTCAGCACATGATAGGCTATGCATGGCAGCCAGTATTAATGGTGGAGGAAGTACCCAGGAAAACCCTGGAAAGAACCACCGACCCACGATAAGCTACTGGCAAGCTTTCTCACATACCCACATTAGCCGAAGCCTAGACTCGAACCCACGCAGACAAAGGTGAGATGGCATTGATCCATAACGGAAAGCGCTTTAGACCACTTGGCCACCACTACAAGATTTTTAATATTCTTTTGCGTTTACATTTTGATGTATATGTCTCATGTTACATGATAATAAAGTTATGTTGGTAAATATAACTTTCTTTTTGCATACTTTAAATGAAATCATGCTTTAAGTTTCTCTTTTACTTACTATTTCTTTATGCTCTAAATGGGCAGCTCTCCATCGAGCTAGTGTTGTCCTGAAATGATAGAACCATTAAGTTTTTACATTCTGAACTGACTTTGCATCAATAAAACAAATAGTATTTAGCTCCTCTGTGGTTGTACAAAAACAACTACAGAGAATGGTTCATTGCAAGTTAGCCCAACAGACATTCTCCCATACCAATCTGCCAGTGTTGCCCTGATTGACTAATCCCCATTCATTGAAAGGAGAGTTTTACCAAGATGCAACACTGCCTAAGGTGATGCTGCCTGCCCTTAAGACTTTTATGACTGATGCAAGGCAATGTAAAATTCTGACATCTTTTGTAAGGAATGAAATTAGTAAATTTAAAACAAAGATAATATTTCTGCTTAAAAAGGTTTTAGATACTACACTAAAAGTCAGGCATCTAACCCATGCACATGCCATAGCCTGAAGAAAAACATCTTTGTCAAATAAAAAGCATAACAAAACACCATAAAATATTGTGACTTTAGAAAGCTTATGAAAGATCAAACCAATAATTATTTTCCTATGTATACCAATAACACCTGGAGTTTTACTTACATTGCCTTCTCACTGTTCCTTGCCTGGAAAAAAATATAGAAAAGTGTTTTGATTATTTTACAAAATGTATTACTTATATGTGATTATCACACAAAATACTTTGGAAACTTATTCTCAATGTCTTAAAGCAGTTAAAATCTGGATACGAAGAAATAATTAAATGCTATATTTTGCTTGTGCTTCTCTTTGATGGTAAGAACATCAACAAGCAGGATGACTGTTGAGCTCAGGGAGCTGAGCAACTGTTTAATCCAGATATTGTTTTGAAATGAGAACACCTGTTAAGCTGGTCAAACAAAGAGTCAGTCCATTTATTCACAATCATATCTAAGCTGTCAATTTAAAATACAGTAGTGAAGTGAGTGTTTTTCATTGTGCATAGTGCAAAAGTCAGTAAAAATTTTTAAAGAGTCAGTATTTTGTGGGGTTTTTTTTTAATTTACAGGATGTATTTAAGTGAGCAGAATATAGTAATCTGTGAAGAACGTTAACTCTGGGAGAGAACATGTATGGCTATTTTATGATTTTATTCAATTGTACACCAAGTTAAATCTATAAATAATAATAACAGTTATGTCACATTCTATCTGTAATAATAAAAATAATAATAATAATAATAATAATACTAATAATAATAATAATAAATTAATGATAATGGCATTCAGTGCATGGTATATGCTCAAAAACTATAAAAGGTGAACCTAACTACAGACAGTTGTATATATCATACATGTCAACCCCTTGAGATGAAAACCTTAAGCCAGACCAATAAAAACCTTACAATGACCAAATAAAACTTACATGAAAAAAATGTATTCATACACATAAGATCAAGTTTTAGAACAAATGCCATAAACACTCACTTTACACAAATTTACATAATTACACTGGACAACAAATTTTTACAAAAGTCATGTTACTGAAATAAAATTAGTCAATTCTTATCAATTTTTATGTGCTGAACACGAATATGACAGTCAAATTGCAAAATTGGCTCTAGTTTTTTTGTAATCTGCAAGAAATTAATGTTTACATAACGAAATGCACTCCAATAGTAAAAGGTCAACTGTAATAGCCTACCTATAAAAAATCAAGTCATTGACTACATCTTAGATTTCTTCGCCTGTCTCTTGTACAGCTGTTCGGGAGCATCTCTGAGGAGTGTCCAGCAGTAGTCAGCCAGCATTGTAGTGGACCATTTTCCCTGGTATCTTTGTTCCATTGTTGCGATATCTTGATGAAAACGTTCGCCGTGTTCATCACTAACAATACCACAGTTGCTAGGAAAGAAATCCAAATGGGAATGAAGGAAGTGAATCTTTAGAGACATATTGCAGCCAAGTTTCTTATACTTCATCAACATGTCTTCTACTAGTTCCTTATAGTTTTCTGCCCTAACATTTCCGAGGAAGTTTGTAGAAACTAGGCGAAAAGCATTCCATGCTTGTTTCGCGTCACCTTCCAGCAAGTTGTTGAACCGGTCATCTTTGAAAAGCTCTCGAATCTGAGGACCCACAAAAACTCCCTCTTTAATCTTTGCTTCGCTGAGTCGAGGGAATTTTTCATGCAGGTATCGGAATGCTGGCAAAGTCCGGTCAATGGCTTTCACGAAGTTCTTCATCAAACCTAGTTTGATGTGAAGGGGTGGTAGCAAGATTTTCTGAGCCTCAACCAGAGCTGGGTGTTGGATATTCTTCTCTCCAATGGCTACATTCTGCCTGTGAGTCCATTCCTTCCTCATGTAGTGCATTTCCCTTGCTCGGCTATCCCACTCGCATAAGAAACACATGTATTTTGTATATCCTTGCTGCAGTCCCATTAAAAGGGCAACTACCTTCAAATCACCACAGAGGTGCCAGCTGTACTTGTTATACTCAATGGAATTCAGTAGCTGCCTTAAGTTATCGTATGTCTCTTTCATGTGGACAGCATACGCTACTGGAATAGATGGAAGAATGTTTCCATTGTGCAAAAGCACAGCCTTGAGACTCAGTTTCGAAGAGTCCACAAATAGTCTCCATTCTTGTGGGTCATGAGTGATTTTTAAAGCATTCATGAGGCCCTCAATATCGGAACAGAATATCAGATTACTTTCCTTTCTGAAGAAAGGCTCCAATTGCTGGTGGCGCTTTCGATATGCAGTAATTGTGACATCTTCTTCTAGAAGATTCCATTGTTGGAGTCTTGATCCTAGCAATTCTGCCTTGTTCTTTGATAAGTCCAAATCACGAATCAGGTCATTTAGTTCTTCCTGTGTTATTCTGTGTGGGGTTGATGATGCACCACAGTGAAAATCTGGATCACTGCATGCTGATGGACCAGGAGAAGAACAGGTCGACTCACCTTTGTCTTCGTCAGATGAATCAAGAGAATATTCTGCTGGAGGTTCTGGAATAGGAAGTCCCTCACCATGTGGAACTGGTCTCAATGCAGACGGAATGTTTGGGTAGACTATTCTCGACTTCTTTCGCTTCGTTATTCCGCCGGAAAGAGGAGGAACCAAGCAGAAGTAACAGTCATTTAGGTGGTTGCTTGGCTCTCTCCACACCATTGGGACTGCAAACGGCATTGATGACCTTTTGCAATTCAACCACTGTGAAAGCTGTGTTGTACATGTAGCACAGCATATATGCGGAGCCCAAGGCTTGTCTTGGTCACCAACCTTGCATCCGAAGTAAAGATGATATGCCTTCTTCACTTGAGAATTGATACTTTTCTTCTGGTTGGCAAATGTCACTTCCCCACAAATATAGCAAAAATTGTCCGCGGTATTAACACACTTTCGAGGCATTACTGTTCTTTATTGTACGTAAATGGATAAAATAATAAGTTTTATGTAACAGTAGCTTGAACTGTCTCGCACAACGTCTAAAATATTTTAAATGCTGAACCTATCTGATTGGGCTTTATATAGTACACTGCTTACGTCAGCTTCAGCAGCCGCCTGGCATTAGTATAATAGGCCTACACATGTCTAGTACACTGCTGACGTCAACTTACTTCAGCAGCCGCATGGCATTAGTATTGCATTGCATCAGAAAATGATGCAATCAACTGTGGATGATGTGAGCATGATGGTATTATGCAATGTTACATCATTATTCCGGATGTTGCTGCAGTCCTACTGGAGAAATTTACACAGTGAAACATAGAAAATGAGGTATATGAATATCTTCAAAACGAGAGCCAATACAAATTTTTCACGGTTATATTCGTGTTCGGCACACCAAAATACTACAGATTAGGGCCTTTTCAAGTCAGTAATGATTTCACTGTTGACCAGTGTTATTTACATCTCTGAAACTTTATTTTATTTTATTCTTTTGATTTTGAGTGTGCTGTAACACATACACACACACACACATTTTTTTATGCAACACATGCACCCTTTACACTTTTCAAAATGCAACCAGGGATTTTAGAGTCAATGCAGCAGGTGCCAGCGTTTATTTTACACTTTTACACTGCATTCAGGGACTTTCTACTATCTGTATCTATTTTTTATCATAGAAAATAATCTCTCACAGTTTGCATTGTTGTGAGGCCAGGTGAGAAGTCATGGAATAATTGCAGAATGGTAAGCGGACGCAACCAGTATCAACTGTCTAGCTGATAATATCCCCATGCTACTTGTGAATAACTAAAAAAGATCCTGGATCATGCTCTAATTAAAAAGCAAAATATATCCAGACTCCTGGGGTTAACAAAAACAAATCAATTTTTAAAAAATATTTAAAAACATGAATTTTTATAAGAAAAAACTACAAAATGGTTGTACAGCCATACACTGACAAAATTATTTAAATAAACGTACAAATTATGGGTATACCCTACAAGTTGACAGGTATGACACATACTGACATCATTTTAAAGGTATGAAAACATGTTATACAGCAAATGTATGTCAACTTTTGGATCAAAATCGGCACACATATAACAAACTTATAACTTTTCAAACACTAGATATGTAATTTTAAAAGGTCTAATCACATGCCTAAGCGGTATGAACTTCTGAAATGTTCATTTGGTGACTATTAGTGCCAACCTACATACTTATAAAATCAGATTAACCCCTTCATATTCTTGTAGGTATTGTAAGCTACCCTAGCTGACCAGGTCAATGGGCTGCCAGCAGGGCAAAAGTTAAAATTGTGCACATTTTGAACAATAAATTTTATGTCATCACTATTCATAAAATCAATAAATATATGCATGTCACAAGAACTACTTTTCTTCTATCATTTTATGCATAAATCTTTGTGTTTTTATTTTATTTTCATATTTAAAAATATGTTTGTTTGAGGTATGTAATGGACATAATTTGTGCAGTGGCGGTTCGTCCGAACGTTGAAATTTTGCATACATGTTTATTGTAAAGCTTGGAATTATGCATGGCATTTCCCATGTTAATATATTTAGCACCACTTTAAAGCAGAGAGAATGACCTACATTTTGATATCTTTACTGTGTAAATTGGTTTTGTTCTTGCTTCAAATTTTACACTTTGAAAACTTCAAAATGACAATTTTTCAGGTAAATCTCAATTTAAAAATACAAATTTGATATCATTTTAAAGCATGTTCATTATACTATATTTCTGTATGAACAGCAGAGTTTTCCATGACATCACACAAGATCACTGCGCTTTTTAAAGTATGCTGGGAATAAGCCATATGCAATGGCTGGCCTAACACTTATGCTAAACGACTCGTTGTAAATCCAAGATGCATTATGGCCTCAGATATTCCATCCATGAATTATCTATCACTAGTTTGTACGTAAATTGATTCGTTTTTAATGTTTATATTTTTTTTGTCTTTATATTTGTATTTTGAGTACTTGAAGTCATTAATTGGAGGTCCTATTCTACAGTTCCAGGAAAAACGTTTGAGTCCGATTTCTTCAGCTAAGTCATTTTTATACATGAAATACGCATGCAAAAATGGTCTCAGATGAAGCTTGGCATGTTATTTTACATATTTAAAGTAAATTTGTTGATATTTTTTTTTCTTCTTGTATGTGACCAAGCAAGTAATAATAAAATGCTTGAACTGGATAGCAATAAAATTGTGACTTTTGACCTTTCTGTTTGTAAACACAATTCACCAAAAGGAAAATGGGCTTTACCCTTCTTTATTTCTTTTCGCTTTGTTTCTTTAGTTTTTTAATTTTGAGCAAGGTCCAAAATTTGGGATAAGTGTTTAGTAACGATGAAAGAGCACTGTAAATCTAGCTAGCTACAGACTGGAATTTTAGTACGTTAAAACGAGACCTATCCCCAATTTCCAATTTTTATATATCTACATCATAGTACATGGCATTTCTAATTTTTTCAGTCTGTAACAACTCTGTACATTTTCAGGTCATCATCATTAAATGTAGCTAAAAGTACCTAATTCATTTTAAATACTTCGTGTGAAATGAATTCGGCCTCATTTAGGAAATCAAAGAACAAACAGTGCTCAACCATAAAACTGGACCATTTTTAAAAACAAAAAACTGTTTTTGGGCTGAACAAATAAACTACACGAATTTATTAAAATTCTTTTACTTCTTAATATGTTTCTTTTGCTTTGTTGCATTCATCAGTTCAAGTGCATCTGACTTAACTCTTTCTAACCTAATACATTTCAGGTTTATGAGTGGATTAAGAAACTGTCCTGAGACATCCTATCCTCATACTGCTTCACAGGGGTAGCTGTGTATTACGATGACCAATATTACATTGAACAAGTGTTGGAAGTACACCAACCTGATCTGGCACTCATACAGTTGTTATGCCAGATGAAAACCAAAACCGATCGTTTCAAATGGCCAGCCAGTGATGACACTGCCGAGGTTAAGTCGTGTTTGTGTTTGGTTGAAACATAAATGTACAACCAGTTTCAAGCAATGGCTGAACTTGGAAAGTTAAAAATATTGGACTTATTGACCAGCAAAATACAGCAGAATAAAATTCTCAAGCTAAAATGTTGTTAAAGCTGTTACTTTTCTGATTATTTTAAACAAAGCAGTCCTTTATGACACTTATAATTGTATCTACTGTTTGAAGTGTACATTATCTTCAAAACATTAGTCGTAATGAAAGATTTTGATACTTTGTCCATGGTTCTTGATTTGTAACCTATCTTTGCTTTATCATAATTATGTTTGCATTATTAGTATGTATGCATTTAGGCTATAATATGCTCCATTTTGATGCAAAGCCTATAAAAATCAGTTACTAACTGATGAAGCTGTAAACTTGTTAAAATTATTGTTTTTGCCATTTTTATCTATTTTCAGATATTGCTTCTGCTTTAAAACCTACTTTCACACTAATGTTGACACTCTTTGTATGCTGCATGAATTCTTCATATAATAGCTTGCATTCTGGTACAAGAATTATTAAAATCTGTTAATAAATTTTAAAAAATTGCGATCTTTTTAAAAAAAAATTGCATTTTTTTCTTTGGACATTCACATTTTGCTCATTTTCACGATTTCTATGATCTGGTATGGCAAAAGTTTAATACTCATTGGCCCAGAAAAAATTGGGCTTTGCTTTCAGGTTTTCTCACAGGAACATACTTTAATTTGCATTTAAATGTCATAGTCTTATTATAGCAAGTTTGCAGAGTCATGGAAAAGCTCAAATTCCAGCTTTTCCAGTAAGGCCACCCTCTGTAGTTTTACTGTTTTAGGGTGAACCTAATAAAAAGAATTTTTTGTGTATGGCTATAGTGCTTGCATTTCTTGAATAACAAGGAATTTGTCTCGCTTTGCAGTAAATGCCACTGTTGCATAGCCTCAAATTATTTATTTTTTACTCCTCTGAAGTTGATGGTAATTGCATTTTCAGTGGGGATTGCAAATTTCCCAAGTCCCTCAAAAACTAAGGTCATATCTTGAAAAGTAATTCACCAATTTACATGACATTTTCAACATTTTATTTTCATATTAAGGTCTTGAGGATGGTAACAACAGCTTAGTGCTTTTAATTGTATTTGCAGATATCCTAACAGTGCTTGGAATACCTAATTCTTGAGGATGTTTTGTCAAGTATTGTCTTGACCTTTAATTTATCACTCAATTGTACAAGGGTGCAATTGAATTAATGAAAAGTAACACAAATTTATATTCTTTGATTTGAGTGGATTATATTTTTGTTTTTGAATAAACCAGTGCAATGTGAATTATAATGAACAATCAGGGATGATTTACATGAATTATAATGAACAATCAGGGATGATTTACAGTCAAATTAATACAGAGTCGAAAAACATGGGGATATGTGTTTCCAGTCTTTTTAATTTATCTAAAGGCATTATAAGGATATCACACATTTATGTAGCTTAACCCTTTACCTCATACAACCGTCTTTGGACGCCTTTACAAAAGTCGCATAGAAGCGACTATTGACGCTTCTACAAAAGTCCCATAGAAGCGCCTTTTTACGTCTGCTGTAAACAACGGCCATTTTAAGCCGGTTTTCGTAGCGCCACCTTCGGGGAAAACCCCTTATTAGATACTACATTCATTTCTGTGAATGACAATTACGTCAGATCACGTGGTCACTGTTTATGTACTGGTCGATATCTGCTATTTAAAGTAACTGGGTCGTAATCTCCACTCTCCAAAATGGCGGTCGCGGATTTCATTCAGTACTTACGAAGTTTTCATGATTAGAATCACAACTATGAAAGATTCAATAACCTAGGTAAAGGCTCTGATATTGATATAGGCTGCAATTAGTTTTTATAAATTATCAAATTTAGGTGACTTAGTGATGTAGACACAGATGAAAAACTTGTAAATTTCGAGTATGAGAAATGGCAGCTCTACGGTTGGTCACACGGCCTCACTGATATGACGGTGAACGAATTCTCTCCAGATTTTAAAGCACATAACAAATTCTTCCGTGATAAATAATTACACAGCTGTAACAATCGGACTTTACTCTTAAATTGTTCCACATGTAATAGATGTGTACCAAAAATGTAAAATGGTTAAAATTGCTGTTAAACGTAACATACACTACATTGCTTAATAGTTCACAGGCAAGCTATGCGTATGCGGTCGACTAGGTAACCTGTGTTCTATGTACAGCGAGCTGCACTTTGTCACAATGCTCTATGAGGTAAAGGGTTAAGGTACTAAACAAATGTTTCCAATTTTTGACATGTTTGCAAATTTCCTTTTGTTAACAAGAAAACTGCTGTTCACCATATTCCTGGAACTCTGAATGCATGCTATCTTAAGGTTTCAATTTGTAATCAACACGTCGTAATATTTTTGGGTTTAAGGGGGTAAAAAATATAAATATATAATAATGATGCCCCGATAAATCTCAAAAATTAATAGTTCTCCTTAAAAGCAGAAATTTTAAAAGACACATAGCGCATAGCTACTATAATATAGTCTGATAATACAAATCCGTTTGTTTGTACTCCCTACCGTTTAAATAATGGAAACCTTTAATGTGAAAAAAGTGCAAGGAACTTAGTTGACTCAATTCATTCATTGAATTATAGTTTCTAAGCTGACTCTGAATAAAGTGGCCCTAACACCATCATCTTATGCACATTTCATGCTTAACGGAAGTTTTCAGTGCAATAGACAGCCATGCTCAGATCCATTTTAAGTTTACAGCAAAGGGGTGTATCACGACTACAGATGTACATACATAAGTCGTCTGCTTCCAATATTTACAATGTCAAATCAAGCAAAGAAAAATGATAACTACGGTTTTCATGTGGATTTAACAAGCGGTTTAATTTCTATGTTCATGTATGCAGAGGGATATAATTCCAAACTCTCCATGTTATGTAATTTACGCAATTATTAAGCATTTGCAGAACAGGATGAACTATGTCATTATGTTGTCTGATGGAAATAAACTAGCCTATAGTGTACACAATATGACGTCGTGTTAGTATGTAAAATCCGTTAAGCATGAAATGGTGCAGGGGATGCCATCATTAGTGCCATTCTGGTCAGTCAGGTTAGAAATTATAAGTCAATGATTCAATTGACTTAGTTCTGTGAACTTCTTATCACATTAAACGATCTCGTTTTTGAAATCGGTGGGGGGGGGTACAAACAAACGGGCATGTAGTCAGACTATAGTTTCATCTTTACCCTACATGACTCTAAATATATCACAATTCCTGTTCACAACAATTTCGTGAAAATTTCATTATTTTTCTGAACTTTTGGAAAGTTTCTGGACCTTTGTCCTGGTTTTAGTCTGAACTGCATACAACAGTGCAAACTGTAATATGATTTTTGGCACACAATACACGTTCATCCTCGAATACATGTTACTGACATAGTAAAGCTAGTTTGTTGCTTCTGAAATTATATGCGGTGTCAAGAAAATGTGTACGCTTGTAGTATAGGTTGTACTACTGTGTCATTGTTTTGTAAACACTGAATCACCAAGAAACGCAATCAGAAACCCACCATTCTGACTTGTTTGTTGTTAACGGCAAGCTTTGTACATAGGACGTCTGTTTCCGGTACTGTGTATGGCAAAAGAAAGTGATAACAATTATTCCAATATATACCAATAATGCTTGCAAATTTATCGTAAATTGTAATTATATTTTCAGAGTATTTATTATAATTCGACATTATATTGTACTTAATAATAACAATTCAATTTCACATAAGGAAACAAGTTTGTAAGCAAAGACTTGAATTATCCATGACTTATAACCTAGTTCCGGAATCAACGTTTGTCGATGGCATGTTTATATTAAGCATTGCACGTGTTTTATCTCCTTCTGGATGGTTTTAATGAAACGATAGTTTTTACCTTTATTTACGAATATTTAAAATTGATGTTCTGTTGTTATATAGGTCCACTCCACGTGCATAAATAAAAATGGTATTCTCTCTCTCTCTCTCTCTCTCTCTCTCTCTCTCTCTCTCTCTCTCTCTCTCTCTCTCTCTCTCTGTGTGTGCGTGTGAAAAACAAATACTTATAATGAACTTTGAGGCAAATTGTAATTATAAAAAAACCGAGAGACACAATGAACATAATGTACCGGAATTAGCTAAAATAAAGATGGAATAGGTTGACTTACATAAACTTGCCGGTTTCAAAAGTTGAAATTATCAGTTACAATAGTACAACTCAGAAAGTTACTAGAAATGCTGAAACACACTCAAAAACCGAAATACACATAATTGTTCCATTTGATGTGTTTTAAGTGGGTAGCAAGCTTAGAACCGTGCAAAATTGGAAATAATGTGGGGTTTCTTCTTTCTCATTTTCACTACACTTTCAGGTCCTTAATTTTAATGGTAAACAAACCAAGAAACCTTGGTACTTTCCTTAACCATTATGGTAAAAAAAAATCTGAGGTAACTTGGTAATGTCAGATCCTTATCATTATGGCAAAAAGTAACTTGGTTCTTTCAGATCCAAATCATTATGTCAGAAAGTAACTTGATACTGTCAGATCCTAATCATTATGATATCTTTATAAGAGCACTGTAGTTACTTGGGAAACTTTAAAACCTTGCATGTGGTGAGATAATTGTCAGATGGATGCATTAGCACTGGGTCATCCATCATAGTACTTTTGATTGGAAATGCAGCTTCATGGTTGTTCATGTCACAGTTGAACATCAATAGTAGATCATGGTGTTACTGTCTTATTATGTTAGTATAGTGATTGTTACATATAATCTGATTTTTTTTTCCGCATTGTTTACAAATATGAATTGCATTTACTTGTCTGGAAATAATTGGGTTTCAGGCTCAGATTGTAAGATTTTGATACTATATTTTCAGCTCCGTCGCTTAGCAAGGCAAAGAAGAGAGTACATATATAAAAAATCAATAGAAGATCGAGAACGCACCATATTAGAAAAGAAGCAGAAACTCAAGAGAACACTTGATGGTGAGATTGATGGAAATCAGATTTGAGTGTCTGTAGAACTAATATTAACAAAATTAAATTGTTAATGTATATTGTTGTTATACACATAAAGTATTTAACCCTTTACTGCATAATGACTCCTTTTGACACCAACCCCTTTATGGCATAATAACTTCTACTGACACCAACCCTTTACTGCATGATGACACCTTTTGATACCAACCCCATTACTGCATGATGAGGGGTCCTTGAGTGGTCTAAAGTGGATTTTCCAGTGTTCTTCCTCCACCAGTTATAATGGCCACCATGTATAGCCTATCTTCTGCTGAAGAATGGCATTAAACCCTAGAACAACAGCAACAACAACTGCATGATGATGTTTTTCGACACCAACCCAGTTACTGAATATTGATGTCTTTTGACAGCATCCCCTTTACTGAATAATGATGCTTTTAGCAGGGATGGTCCTGGCTTTTAAAAAGCTGTCGCCAAAAAAATCGCCAACCTCAATATTTTGTCGCCAATTTTCAAAAAGTGTCGCCAGAACAAGTAGTGTACATTTTTCCAAGGGTTAATTTAGTCTATTAATGTAACAGGCAATGAAAATTACAAAAGATGGGTTACTTAATTCTTTAATTACAACAAGCATTAACAAAATGTTACAAAGTGTTACATGAAGATCCGTCGCAATTTTAGGGCTGCCCACTTGTTGAATGCAGTTTCAAAGTCTAATTTTTCACATCTGTACGTGCTGATTCTCATGAAATTCTCGAGAGACGAGATGCAGAGTTTATTTCTGATGTCAGTTTTTATGAGGTTCATCTTACTGAATCTACGTTCACAGTCCACAGCACTGACAGGTGACACCAGTAGTCTATCAGCAGCCCCCCCCCCCCCCATGGCTAGCTTCACAAAGCTTGTAGTGAATTGCTTCCTAAATCCCAAGAATGATCACTGAATGCTGTATAAATTTTCTCGACAAACAAAATATGATCTCCATTCCCACGAATGAAACTTACACGAGTCAACACCTGGCAATATTGGACCGTATATATAAGCATAAATTCACACCCAATTTAGAGATTCTTTCACTCTTGTATTTTGAGAAATAAATAATTATTATTAATGATGCAAAACTGGTTGTTTTTTTTTTGTGCTATTTCTTGTTTCGGAGTTTAAGTCTCAGCAGCCGTAACACTGATTGATGGCCAAAGGAAAAGAACAATGAGTAAAATGCTGCACTGGCGACAGACATAATTGTGATTGAGATTTTTCCATTTGCTTTGTATTTATACACAGTAGTCGGTACTTCAAAGGTTATCGGTTTTCTATGAAGGTTCAGCAAAACTATTGTACTGGTATATGTAAAAAAAAAAAAAAAAAAAAAAAAAACAACAGAAGATTTAGCCATTCAATTAATTGTATCTGTTCTATTCACGTCTTCAGAAGTCGGTCAGTTGTAGGTATAGTGCGGTAGCATGATTGACTGTATCGCAGCATACAGTACTCAGCCCAGATGTCAGCATAAGCAGATTATGATGTAACAATGCACTGTAAAGATGGGGTTGTCAATACGAACAAAGGATTGTTTGTGTAACAGATTGATTCCAATGCATTGCTTAGTCAAGTTTGTGGCTTCCTTTCGTTCTCCCTTTTAATTTATCCAGTCCAAATCTATGATTGTATGTACAAATTAAATAACCAAAAAGTCTGTCGCCAAAAAAATCGCCAGATGGGATATTTTTGTCGCCAATAAGGAAAAAAAATCGCAATTTGCGACATTGGCGAACCCCAGGACGATCCCTGCTTTTAGTCACCATACCCATTACTGCATGATGACACCTTTTGACACCAGCCTCTTTACTGCACAATGTCTTTTGACACCAACCCCTTTACTGAATAATGATGCCTTTTCACACCAACCCCTTTACTGCATGATGACACCAACTTCATTAGGTGATGCTCTAGTTTTGTATTTTGCATAGGGTTTTAAATAAAAAGAATTTCCCAGCTTTCCTCACTGGCTATTTAAAAAAGACATTGTATATCTTAGGTATAGTTCAAAGAACCTTTAATTCGCTTTAGTTTGGTGTATGATTGATGGGTGTACTATGGGTTATAGAGTATACAGCTTGGCTTTGATCCAGACGTGCACCATTCAAAAAAGTGCTAGCTTCACTTGGTCATTTCCACTTCCTGAACTTCAGAGGTAACTTTTTTACATTTTATATATTTGGTAATTCATTCATTGCACTTTCAGAAGCTGGTATTGTCTAGTTTGGCAAAATTCATTTTCCCTATTTTATTAGCTGCTATGGATAGTGTACTTTAGACTAATTCAGGCTGATTTTATTAGCACAAGGGAGCAGTCATTAAGTTAGCAGTATGCATAGATCATACACAATTTCCCAAAGTACAATATCCAAAGAAATATCATCCACATTATATTAATGTAGCATAGAGGTATACCAACATTCTCTCCATTGTGCATGTTTTAAATGCAGAAAACTTCACCTCACCTAGTTCACTCTCTCAAAAGTACATAATAACTCGTGAGTGCCCCCATACTGTGTGATGATGCCTTTTTCACTAACCTCTTTACTGCATGATGATGTCTTTTGACACCACCCCCTGTACTGCATGATGACACCTATGGACACAACCCCTTCGCTGCATGATGACTATTACTACTCCCATTACTACCAAAATGCAGTCTGTCTACACATAACTATCAGTTATATGGCTGAAAGAATTAAATATAGAAAATAAATATGAAGCAGATCGTTAGTTTATTTGCAGGATTAAAGCAGCTGCACAGTGAAATTTACACTCAACAGTTGTATGTAACAGCCTGTCTGCCATTTGTAAACGTGCTCTGCAACATTTGTACGTAACAGCCTGTCTGCCATTTGTAAATGCGCTCTGCAACAGTTGTATGTAACAGCCTGTCTGCCATTTGTAATTGTGCTCTGCAACAGTTGTATGTAACAGCCTGTCTGCCATTTGTAAATGCACTCTGCAACAGTTGTATGTAACAGCCTGTCTGCCATTTGTAAACGCGCTCTGCAACAGTTGTATGTAACAGCCTGTCTGCCATTTGTAAATGCGCTCTGCATATTGCGGTTGTGATGTGAAGTCATTTGAATTTTAAATGGTACAGTTCAAAGATTTTTTTAATATACATGGGAATATGCCAATCTTTAAACTAGTCAAGTTTATTATCACCAAATAAAAGGTGGTATATTAGAGCAAACTTCAAACTAAATATAACTTACTGCTATGTGTTCACTTCTTAAGTTACTATCCAACATTTCAGCAAAAAGATAGGACCAAGAATCGCTAATTTCTCAAATTGTGGATTTTCTGTATTTGTATATCAGTTATAAGCAAATTGCAATACTAATCAGCATGGTAAAATGTACAAATTAAGGACTGAAATATACGTCTAATTTGACTATTTTGACAGAAAATTCATGTAAGCATAAACCTAAGCTACATGTAACATCATACTTTTTCATTGATAATGGATACAGAGATGAGATAAATTAACTTCATTTAATAACTTTACAATAATGATCATAGTACAGATATGTAAAATATAGTGAGATACGTAAAAATATAGTGAGATATATACTAAATATCATTTAAATTTCAGTTTCATGATTTTAACAGAAAATATGTCTGGTAGATTTATAGAATACATGTACAGTATATACAGTATAATAATATTTGTACAGTAATACAAACTAATACAAACAAGTAATTTTAAACAATCTAATTAGGAGAGCTTGAGAATTGAACAAGACACTAGAATTATTTGTGCAATCAAGAGATATCATTTTTGGCAGCTGGCATAACAATTTGGTCAGCAAATAAAAATTTTAGTGAAAGAGGACAATTTTAAGTAATGATTTTTTCGCTGTCACAGATGCAAAAGGGCACCTACTATTTTAGTAATCATTTAAATAGTTTGAGTTAAATTTGGCTGCATTTTATAACGTTATTGTTGTTGATTATTTCGTTATACATGTATATTTATTATGTCCTGTTTATTCAAGCTTTACTTCACAGAATTTATAGTAATTTTCACCTATGCAAAGCCTATTTAATGTGAAATACAAATTCTGGTACAATATTTAAGATATAAATATTTCTTTAAAGATGTCCAGTTTATACCCTTTTTGACATCCTTTTCAAAGATGTGACAAGTTAGTAAAAGTACCATAGTGACATGGGGCCCCGATTGGACGAGTGGTCTAAAGCGCTGTCCATTACAGATCACTGCCATCTCACCTCTGTCTGTGTGAGTTTGAGTCTCGGATTCGGCTAATGTGGATATGTGAGAAAGCTTGCCGGTAGCTTCTCGTGGGTCGGTGGTTCTTTCCAGGTTTTTCTGGGTTCTTCCTCCACCATTAATACTGGCCGCCATGTATAGCCTATCATGTGCTGAAAAATGGCGTTAAACCCTACAACAACAACAACAACAACAACCATAGTGACACAATTACCAACTGAATGCATTTCATATTGCTAGTAGTCAAATATGTTGCACAACTTTTTATCTGTCATGATTTCAGAGACATATATTTAAAGTGTCATTAAGATATTCTTCCTCTAAATGTTCATCTGGATTACTTAATAATGTTTATTTCATGTTTCAGTAATGATAATATTCAGCTTTTTTATCATTTTGTCATAATGCTTCATGATTCCCAAAAGGCAAAGCATCTTATATGCCAGATTAATATATCATAAGTACATGTGTTAATTTTCTTCTTAATCCACAAAATGACATTGTGAAAACAAAGATGAATGTACCATTGTTCCTTTAAATGCTTCTGGGTAGTGTTATGCAGACAATGATCTTTGGGGCTATTTCATGGTTTGTGAAGACATTTTCTAAAATTAATCTTTTATACAGCAGCTTATTTTTTTAATAATCCTTAAGACTTTGGCACTAAGAAGATATAAATAAAGGAGTGTTCCAACCATATTTGTCTCTAGTGCACCCCATTCTGACCTTTCTAGCACCACCACTCCAAATCATCCAGACCACTAAAAACCCTTCTTAAAACTGCTTTGTTATATTAATCTTCATAGATTAATGTTTTAGATAATATAAAATATTACAATGAGTTGAAACTTATTTGTTCTTGGACATCCATAACATTTTGACTGAACGTGTTTTCTTTCTCTAAACAAATACTTGTACCAGTATCCCTCTTTTGTTTGGATGACAAATACTTGTAGCAGTATGCCCTTTTTGTTGTTTGAAAAATTACCCCTTCATCCAGAAATGTGCTACTTATACAGAAGATGCCTCTCTTGTATAACCCTTTGAAATTTGATTTTCACACAATTTTATTTTTATATGCCTTGAGTGTAAGGATATTCTTTGCATTACCCATGTCATTATGTGTGTGTGTGTGTGTGTGTCTATATATATATATATATATATATATATATATATATATATATATATATATATATATATATATATTAGAGATGAAAAAGAAAGTCTGGTGTGGCACAACTGAGTACCTGGCAGTATAACTGAGTGGGCAGACTGGGCTCATTAGCCTTGGTAGACAGCCAGTCTAAAAGAAGGAAAGCTCTGACTCCAAACTCGGGCAGATGGAGCTCGTTAGCCTTGTCAGGCAGTATGTCTAGGAAAAGGAAACTTTGATTTCAAACCCATGAAATGCCCCAGCCATTGGATGATGGCTCCGCTGCCTTGTGGATATCTTCGGGAGAAGGAAAGGCAACTGGAATAAACCCAGACAGAAAATGGAGTGGAGTCCCATAGGCGGCAGGGTGTCAACTATGATCTCCTTCTGGCAGCTCCTGCATTCGAACTGGTGCCATATGTCATGCTCAGCATTCCTTTGGACCTCACCAGCAAGGACAAGAGGGGGATCCTGACATCTGGGCAGCCCAGGATCTCCATACTCCATGCCCAGGCTTGTGCCATGGAATGGCCACTCTAGCCTCGCTCCTGAGTGAGGAAACAACACATAAGTTGGCAGTCTGTGGGTTATAAGTCCCACCTGATTGACATAGGGAAGGAGCGTCATGGGTCAGCTGCGTCAGTGGGAGGGATCATCTTGTCTCACTGCCCAACTACTGCCTGCCTCAAGCTGGTTAGGCAATGGTCAGTAAGGTGTTGGCCCGTCAATGTCTGCCTGCTCCAGTGGGTGCCTGGAGCTCAGTGTGTTGCTCAGCATGACAAGCAGGCAGACAGAAACTCTGCACAGGACAAAAGAAACAAGAAACCAGCAAAGAAGACTCCAGCTCTTCGAATCGCAAGCTGAAACATGCTCACCATGTGCACAGGCATCTCTGATGACCTCAGGGAGGTGGACAACACCAGGAAGACAGCCATAATCGATAGAGACCTAACCAGACTAAATGTCAGCATAGCTGCCGTCCAGGAAACCAGGCTCGCCTCCAGCAGCTCCCTCAGAGAGGAAAACTAATTCTTCTGGAACAGTCAAGAACCTGATAAACCCCGCCAGCACAGAGTTGGCTTCAGAATCAAAAATACCCTCCTGACCTCGGTTGAGCCTCCCTCAGGGGCACACTGAGTGTCTCTTGTCTATCCACCATGCCACTGCTGCAGGTCCTGTCAACATCCTCAGTGTCTACGCCCCAACCCTCACGTCTTCAGAAGACCAAAAGGATTAGTTCTATGGGCAACTGGACAAACAGATCAAAGGATGCCCTAAAGATGAGCCACTATTCCTCCTCAGCGACTTTAATGCCAGAGTAGGTGCGGACCAAGAGTCATGGCCTACCTGCCTCAGACAACATGGCACTGGAAAGACCAACGAAAATATTCAAAGACTGCTGGAGCTGTGCACTACCATGACCTGTGAATTACAAGCACCTTCAAGTGTAAGCCACAACACAAAGTGTCATGGAAACACCCCCAGGTTACATTGCTGGGACCAGCTCAACTTGGTCATCACCAAGCACTCTTCCCAGAACAGCATCATCTCCACCAGAAACTACCACAGTGCAGATTACTACTCAAACCACGCCCTCACGAGCAGCAGGGTGCACCTACAGCCACACTAAACTACACCACTCCAAACTGAAAGGTCACCCTTACATCAAAACTGTGCAGATGTCTGTCCTCTCCAAGGTGGAGGAGTGTGTGTCTGCCCAAGACCAGACTCTTGAGGACCTGCCAGACCATGATGCCACAGCCAAGTGGAATGCCGTGAAGGGTGCCATCTACAACACAGCCATGTCCACATTTGGCAAGAAGGAACGGCCCAGTCAGGACCAGTGCAATGCACACATTTCAAGGATGGAACAAATAATCGAGAACAAACGAAAAGCCTTCATAGTTTACAAAAAATGCCCCAATGAACAGATGCTTGATGCCCTCAGAAGTGCCAGAAGCACCACCCAACACATCACTAGACAGTGTGCAAATGAGTACTGGCAGCAGCTGTGTGAAGGAATCCATCGCAGTGCCGAATCTGAAAACATCCAAGGCATGTACAGTGGCATCAAGATGGCCTTGACTCTACAATGGAAGTGGTCGACTTCCTGAAATCTCTGAAGGGAGAGAGGATCAGACTGTGAGGAAGATGAGTGTAGCACTACTAAGAGCTGTTCTCCCAAAAAACATCAGTCACTGATGTGGCCCTTAACAGCATACAGAAACTGCCCACCACGGATGAGCTTGACAAAGTGCCCACCTTAGAGGAGCTCAGCAAAGCCATCAACCCTCTGCCAAACAACAAAGTGATGGGTAGCAACATCATCCTGGCAGAAGCTATCAAACATGGGAAACCAACATTGCTTCAGCCGCTGCATGAGCTACTGGGAGGAAGGAGCAGTCCCCCCAAGACATGCATGATGCCACCATTGTGACCCTGTACAAAAACAAGGGCAGCCACAGTGACTGTAACAATTACAGAGGGATCTCGCTCCTGAGCATCATTGACAAAGTGTACAGGCTGCATCTGCTGGCAGACCATGTGTACCCAGAATCTGGCAGACTGGTCAACAACAGACATGATTTTCTTCCTCCATCAACTCCAAGAAAAGAGCAAAGAGCAAGGTCAACCACTCTACATGATGTTCATCAACCTCACCAAGGCCTTCAACCTGGTCAGCAGGAAGGGCCTATTTGAACTTTTCAAGAAGATCGGCTGCCCCCCAGAACTCTGAAGCATGATAATCTCTTTCCATGCCAATATGAAGGGAACAGTCCTGCATGATGGATCCTCCTCATACTCCTTCCACATCAACAGCATGAAGCAAGACTGTGCTGGTGCCGACCCTTTTCGGGATCTTCTTCTCCCTGCTCATGTCCTATGCCTTTGACTCAATCACTGATGGCATATATCTGCACACCAGGTCCAACGGGAGGCTGATCAACCTGGCATGACTGCACTCAAAGACCAAAGTGAGGTCGGTGCTCATCAGGGAGATGCTCTTTGCAGATGATGCTGCTCTTGTGACCCATACCAAGGGAGACCATTTCGCTGATGCCTGCAAGCAGTTTAGACTCACCATCAGCCTGAAAGAGACAAACATCAATGTGCAAGATGCCACCATTGCACCCTCCATCAAAATTGATATTGTTTCCCTGGAAGCCGTCAACAACTTTACTTGCCAGGTGTCAACCATCAGCAACACTCTCTTGCGCAGTGTGGAGCTGGACAGAAGGCTTGGAAAGGCAAACACCATCATGGCTAGGCTAACAAAGAGGGTGTGGGAAAATAATGCACTGACAGAGCACATCAAGATCCAAGACTACCAGGCCTGCATTCCCAGCACCCTCCTATATGGAAGTGAGACCTGGAGCGAGATCCTGCATTTGTGCAAATATCCCCAGCATGTACTCCTTGCTGAGCAAGTGCCACTTTGATGGCTGGGACATGTTTGACACATGAAGGATGGGAGGCTGCCAAAGGAAATACTATATGGACAGTTGGCCACTGGCACCAGAAGAGTCAGCAGCCCATCACTCCATTTCAAGGATGTGTGCAAGAGGGACATGAAGGCATTCAACATTTCACCCAACAGCTGGGAAGTGCCTGCCAGGGACCGATTCGCCTTGAGACTGACGGTCCATAAAGGCATAGCAGTCACTGATGTGTGGAGATTCAAGCTAGCAGCAGAGAAATGTGACAGAAAGAAGAGTGTGGCAGCAACCCCAGCAACTCAGACTTCCCAGTACATCTGCACCAACTGCATTAGGGACTGTCACTTACGCATATGCTTGCACAGCCACAGCAGATGATGCCAATACCCCAGAGACAGATGACACTCAAAGGGTGCTACTTACATGGTCTCCCAAAACTGAGCTGACGATGATGATTAGAGATGTCAAAATTTGGGGAAATTTCTACCAGGTACCCGTCAGTCCTAATGATTGGGTACCTGATCAAAGGGAAATGTATTAAATGTGAACCTGAATTGCATTTTTGTAGGTTCACACACACCAACCCAAGAGAGGTATAAGCATAATTTATTCCTAATATAAGTGGCAAAAAAGCAGAATCTGAGCAAAAAAAGAGCAATCAATATATTACATGCCATATTTACAGAAAACTATATGAAAAACATATTTATTTTATTTAACATACATTTATTTTTGCTGCTTACCTGGATCTGCAGTTAAAGTGTTTGTCACAAATCGGATAAATCAAATTAGATTAGTAGTTAATACAAGAGTATATACACACACAAAATTGATAAATTATTCATGCATAACACTCACTTGAACTAGTCTACATGTCTACAGTAACTTTTGCAAATAGTCATAAAGTCCACAAATGATGACTGTTGTAGCATCTTCAACCTGCCATGGTTCATCCCTTAATGACGGTCCGGTGCAACATGTTTTTAAGTTAACAAAATTCCTCTCTTCGAACATTTTCAGTCATATAACATCCAACAGTCACATCAATACAGCCCGGGTTTTATTTGTTTTGTTTTTTAATGATATCTGGCACCATTTATTTTTAATTTAGACTGGTCTGCTACGAATGTAGTATCAAAATAGAATGAATCTGTGACAGTTATTTTCACATACAAGACTCCCCTCTGTTTTCTGGGAACTATTCATGTAAAATTAATGCAAAATTTACCATTTACACATGTGGTCAATTTTTATTAGATTTTTTTATTTTTTTCAGTATTATTAAAGAACAAAGATTTCCATTATATAGTTGTCCATTTCCTAACATGGTATAAGAAGTGCATGTTGCAGCAACCAAGTTTTTATGTTGCCTTTGCCCAGACAAAAATATCTGTCTTGGTTTCCGCTAATCAAAAAGGTCAAGTAAATGAACATGTGAACAGTGGCCCTGGCTCGAATGCCTAATTCCCGCTCCAGGGCCACAAACTTGAGGCACAAATGGCATTAGTTAAACCAGACATTTATATTGAGCTTCCTTTTATTTGAATTGTAGTATGTGTTTAAATTTTATTTTGTCAAATATTTCTTAATCAGTATGTACTGTCGCTGTTGACGAAAGATATCGACTTAGTTAATGTCATCAGGATCTCAATAAAGCATGTTTAAGTCATAAGAAAATGGCACATGAACCATGGATAGGCATGAAGCTAGGACAGTCCAGCTTTAAATATCATCATTGATTCTTAAATAGGTTGCGCTAGAACGGAGATAAGTGTCCTCCCTTGTATTATTATATAGTACATATATGACATGTAAATTGTAAGCAGCAAGACGAGTCCCAGCAATGATGAATAAATGTGCACATGACATGAGCCTCAAACTGTAATCGTTATTTTGTGTCTTGATCTGAGCTTGGAATACTTTTTTTAAAAGGATACACAGTTGTTGATTTTACTACCCAGGTTATTATCAGTTGGAAGGGTACCCGAGTATCTGAGTACCCATTGGCATCTTTTATATACATATGCAGTGTGACCCCACTATAACACAGTAGTTTGGAGCCATGAACCAAACCTTGTTATAGACCGAACCTTGTTATAAACAACCAAGTCGGTTAGCTGAAGAAAATGATGTATGTACCCCCACCAGATGTGGGGGGGATAGGTAATAAATGCGGGCCATAAAATATGTGCTTCAGTTACCATCTTAAATCTATGCATATTAAGTTAGAAATACACCTGTAGTGAAAACAAAAAAGGCATATATAATATTTTACTTTATTTAGAGAACCATGAATTGTTACATGTATACTGTTTATATATACGTGTCTGATGTATAGCATGACTAGAGTATCAACACCGTGTACTCACCCGCGAATCTCATCACATACAATGAATCCACAATATAAGTAATTCCATTGAAAATATGCACACACAGAGATTTAAAATATTCAATAGTTTTGTCACAGGTCATATTGGTATGAATTCAGTGGAAAAACAGCATAATAACCTAACGAATGACACAGCACATTACTTTCAGTACGTCCCAAGTCGGTAAAAGTTCGTTTGCATTTTAAGCCACTGTTGGTAGCGTTTGTAAGCATAAACTTTTTCCCTGTAAAAAGAAAACGTTCACGGCACAGTTAACGTGTTCCAGTCATGTTGGAAAATGCAAAAATCCATCAGATTCTATTGCTTTTTTTTAAGGTTGGTACTGACTTTCTTTGAAGAAAAGTTCTTTGTTTAAATTGAAGATTGTAGTTGGCTTTCTTTGATGAAGGGTGCATGCATTATTGAAATCACCATTAAAGGATAGTCTATGTAAATATTTTAATTCTAGCAAGCGGCCAAAAATCCGACAAAAGATAGATTACGAGATAATGCATCATCGGTTGATCTTCATGACCAGAAATGTCAACAACAATGCACTGTTCAGATTGTTTGTCAATATGGACAAAGAATTTGTTTACGTAACAATAGATAAATTTATATCAAGTTTGCAGCTTCCATTCATGGGGCCTATGAATTTCTCCACTCGAAACCAGTAGTTGTATATACAAGTTTAAATAGCCAACAATGTCGCCAATTAAAAAAATTGCCAGATGGTTAATTTTGCTGCCAATAAAGGGAACAAAATTCATGTTTGCAACATTGGGCCCTACACAATCCCAGAATACACTTTTTATGTTATTTTTCATACTTTTAAGAAGAAAAACTAATTTTTCTTGTATGAGACGAATACATTTAAAATTTAAGGAGCCATACCACAATCATCTTGTATTATTCATACACGATCTCTTCCCCAAAATGATAATAACCATTTTACATTTTTTCGTACATTTAAGAAAGAATTTTTTTGTATATGAGAAAAATACATGTATATGAAATATCAGGAACCACACCACAACCCTGTTGTATCTGAATTCGTGTTATAATGGAGCATGCTATAGTGGAGTCACATTGTATGTATGTATGTGTGTGTGTGTGTGTGTATATATATATACTGTTGTTCTATCTTGAATACCAATATTTAAATATGTATTTCAGCAACTGTGCAAGTCAAGTTGTTGTGTTTTTGTCTTTGGACAATGGAAAACTGCCAGGTTTTGGTGCATTATTTTTTATCCCAAATTCAAAAGGGGACACACTTATTTTCTGATTTGTCCAACCCACGAATATTACAACCATTTGCAAACAGCAAACTACAGAGATATGTTTCCTATGATATTCTTTGAATCTGCTAGAATATTAAAACCAAATTCAGTTAAATCCTATTGCGAAAAATTCCTGCATTTTTACCTAGTTAGTTTATACCCAAAACTTATTTTTTTATTCCAATCTTTGATTTCAAATTGCTTTAGATCTGCCGATTTTATAAACCTCTATGTAATCATTAGTATTGATGACAGGATATTAAAACTTGGGTTGAGCTGCTTTCTCACACATACATTTGAGTACAAATGCATTTAAATGGTTAATACATAGAAAAATTTGTTACAAGACAGCAAGCTTGTCAAATACTGTACATGGAACAGAAAGATCGAATGGTTGTTGTTGTAGGGTTTAAAGCCATTTTTCAGCACACGATAGGCTATACTTGGCGGCCAGTATTAATGGTGGAGGAAGAACCTGGGAAAGCCCTGGAAAAAACACTGACCCACAAGAAGCTACTGGCAAGCTTTCTCACATGCCCACATTGGCTGAATCTGAGATTCGAACCCACGCAGACAGAGGTGAGATGGCAGTAATCCGTAACAGAGAGCGCTTTACACCACTCAGGGCCCCAAGATCAAATGGAATGGCATATTTAAAATGTGTTGGTTTAAGTAACAAATTTATTTTGTAGAGTTTTTATGAATAAGCAGTAGATTAAGAGAGGATTTTGAGGATTATTCAGTAAATTTAAGTTGGGATTTTCATTTAAACTTAAGGCATTTCGTCATAAATTCTGCTTGCTTCCATAATGCAAAATACAAAAATCCATGATTATATTTAGTAATCCCCACTTACGTAAAGTTTGCTTTAACAGGAAAATCTAATACATTTGAAAGCTGTTCTCAGTTTGTCTTGATAAAATTCTGATTTTAGGCTACAAAAGGTTGATTCGTCATTAGTGGTCACTACAGTATATTCATAATGTCTGGATCAAAATAATGCATATGTGAATAAATATGTATAAAAAAGATTATACTTGTGTTATCATTTGGCTTTTTATAAATTGTCATTCTTCAGTTTTCTTTAAAGTTTTTGTTAAAACTGAACACAGGCATTCATATTTGGGAGATATGGTATAAAATTGTCTTAATATTACCACTGCATTTTTTATTGTTACCATAGTAACCAAGCTATTCGTGTGAGTTTCAACAAATTAAATGTTCAGCCATTTGTTTATTTTTGAAATGTTTAAGACCATCTGAGTATATTCTAGAAAAATATAAGAACAGAATATACAGCTAAAACTTTATTGTTTTAAGTGTTCAGTCTTAACACTTCACCAAAAACAAAACACCTGTTGTGCGTAAATTTGGTGGAACTTTGACAATCCAAGCCAAATAATTAGAAAATCTCACTTTTTTAAATCATAAATTATCAAGAAAGTATTTAGCTTAATATAGATAAATATTTTTAAAAATAATTAATTTTGTCATGATTTTCACACATTGTAGATTGGATTTGGTTGCCATGGCAACCAGTTCATTTCCAGCATGCTGAACACTCATACAGTGTCCACAACTAATTTCACACCATAAAGAAAATTATTATTGCACAAGAATTAAACTCAAATATAATGCCAAATTATTGTAATAATGGATAAAACCTGCGCAAATCAGGAAGTTACACCTCCAGACTGATATGCAGTAAAAGGTTCAGTTGACTTTATTTTTGTTTTTAAGAGCTGAATAAATTCTTTCTTGATATATTGTCATTTTTTATCTTCACACTTTAACAGTGTGATATCATGCTATCATTTATCTGTCAATAACTCAATCTCTTACTGAAATTTTCCAATTCTGGTTAATTGAAAACTCTTGCTATTTCATGACTGTATAGGTCCAACCATTGTGTTATGTAACATATTTTACAAATTCAAGACAAAATATTTAAGTTAAGAAAGTGTTACACATGTATCCAGTTCATGTATTAGATAGGAGTTGGTGGTGGGTACAGACTCAAGGACTTGATGCTGCAATTACAAAGTTAAATAGATGCATATTAAATGAAAACTAGTTTAAACACAATTATTACATTTGATTGGTACTGTATAAGAAAATTGGTAATTGTGTACACTGCTCCCACATTTTAGTGTGCTTGTATAAATTGCAACACATTCATAACAATGGAAACATGTTGATCTCATTTTATCTTACAGAAAACAAGGAAAGTAGACCAATATTTTTTTTAACATGAATAAAAGCAATCATAATTAATAAATGAAACCTTGACAGATCACTTATATAACAGTAAAGGAAATGGCAGTATGCAAGCATTTGGAATCAGCATCATAAAATTCATAAGTTTTAATAAGAAATCACATTTTTAAATCATTACTATCATTCACAGATGTTATCAAGGATAACAGTGGAATTTAGTAGAATGAGTCATGTTATGTGCATGAAAAGTTATCATACATAGGGTTAATAATGGAGAACAAGATCCAAAGTCTGTTGTATACTTAAAATTCCAATGTTGGCACTTCCAGCTTTACTCTAGGATAAGCAGAAATTTCTCAAAAATTATAACCAGTATTTTCCTGATTTATTTTAAATTCTGGATCTGCTGTATCTACAATTCTTGATTGGTTTGACTTGGAGCTTGTAATCCATTGCCATTTTGTTGTATTCAAACAAGGACTACATCATTTCTTGTATAGTATGAGTGACCATATGGCAGTTAGAACATAAGTTTTGTACCCTTTCTTTCTTTTTCAACACCATTGGGACTAGCATGTGCTGTCAAGACACAATTACTTTAAACTATTGGAGTGTCTGATTGAATCCTGGTGCTTTGGTGCAGTTGAGGTTATTTTCACTTGTCCAAAATTGTTTTGCTGATATGTTGTAAAATGTTGCTATATTCATACATACTTCATGTTTTCAGGCTTCCTCCACTTCAAAGATAACATCATTTTAAACACCTGACTACGAAATAAAATAAAAAAGCACATTAGCCAGAGTTTAATCTCAAGTTGGGTTGTGTTTGTAAGGTCATTTGTGATTAGCTAACAGTAGAAACACAATCACAGACTCAAGCTCAAGTTTTGTGGTCTCCAGGCTTGGGTTTTGTCTTGTCAGATTTGATATATTAGTTGTAAGATAAACATTTAAAGCTTTTAAATTTATTTTTCAGAAAATAAAACAATTCCCTCAGATTTGAGAGATGATGCAATAAGTCTTCAGAAGACCTTAGACTGGGAAGATGAAGGGGCTGATGGTAAGTAGAGACACACACAAGTGACGTATGAAATGAATGGTAAGAATAGAAGTTTTCTTAAAATATCTCAACTTGGTTACATATTCAAGTTTAAAAACTCATTATTTACTAATAACAGCTAAAGTTGGAATAAACCTTAAATTTGGAAACAAGTTAACAGTACTCACTATCAGCTATGACAGTAATGAATAACCTTTAAATTGGACTTTAATAAAATTTAATGAAAGGGAAAATTTTGGAGTTGGTATATTTTGAAATATAAAAGCTTTATGTGAATGGCACAACAACAATACTGGAAAGTAAATTCAGTTTAAATGGCAAAATCAGATGATTGTTTTAGTAACATCTCTTTTATGCCAGCTATACTTTGTAGCAGAGATATTTTGTACAATTTGTTTGCTACTTATAAGATGCACATCTTTTGCATTATTTGTTTTGATACCAAGTGTTACAAGTATTTATTAGTTAAAAACTTTCTGTTCATGTGGAGTAACCCTTACATGACATCTCTTGTCTGTATTTTTCTTCCCTCATTGTGAAAATTTATATGGGTGTATAAATTGATTTTCCAATTCTTTTATGTAAGATAAGAAAACTATATTACTAGGAAATAATTAAAATTTAGGGTTTTCCAGAAAATGAAGTGTATGCATTGTGGGTCAGATGTCACTTTTCAGCACCTATCAAATTTGTATTGAATGTTTGATTTCAAACACTTCAATTAGTGTTGATTACTCTTAATCACTCATGTATGATTAAAAATAAGCACTTTTGGATGACCCAGTCCTCACTCAGATTTATTTAAAATAGCCCTTTGTATACCATTAGCCAACATTTAACTGAATTGTATTACATCTGAGGCATATTCCAGTCTCTGCTCATATTGTTTCTTATGCAAATGAGAATCATTGAGTTTGTGTGAGTTTGGTCAGTGTTATTGTCCTGGACTCAAAAAGAGTTTATATCTTACCATCTGATCAACCTAATTCAATTATGGTGTCCTAAGGAGAGGTACTTCACTCTAATGGCCTCAATACTAAATAACCTTCCTGTGCTACGGTGCCATCAAAACAAATTCAGACATAGGTATTGTATTTACTGTATTTTTACTATATCCACAATTCATTGTTTGCATAAACATTCTTGAAATTTTTTCAATGATATTAGTATTTTTTTTGGGTTTATACAGGCCTGACAACACATGTGGATGATGAGTACAAATGGGCAGGGGTGGAAGACCCAAAGATAATGATAACCACTTCCAGGGATCCCAGTTCAAAGCTTAAACAGTTTGCCAAGGTCAGGGTCAGATTAATGAATAATATACCCCACCCACTCCAACACATACATACACATACTGCAATTACTTAAAGACAAAAATCATCTTTATCTGTCTATTTCAACAGACAAACGGCAATAACTTTTGACCCTTACCTCCCCTTGCCCCACCAGATGTCGCTAGATTTTAGCTTCGCAGCTGTACTGGTAACATCATAGAGTTTATCCTCTGACAATCCAAGCCATTTTTTTGTTCCATCTGAACCATCCAAGAGTCCTTTTGGATCTGTTTTGTGGGTTCATCATTCTACTGCAGGTTGTATACATTATTTTTACAATTTCTATCATATATTTTTCATTTGATCACCTTTAGAGACCTAATCTTTTTAAGACCACATCACATCACACTGTTGTTGACCTCATGCTAAGTCATTATGAGTTAGCATGCTTTAACTATTTTCGCTTGCTCCATTAGTAGTGGAAATGGGTTTAGTGAGTTTTTAACATGCTGCATTATTAATTTATGCTGTCGTTTTCCCTTCTTGTGTCATTTCAGTAGATATTTCAACTAAATGTATGAAATGCATAGTCTAAGTTTGGAATGCAACACCTGACTTTTTTGGGGATTACTCCATTAGTAATGGGGTGTATATGCCAGACTTCCATATGTTCACTCACTGCTTGTCCACAAGGGAGAGCTAGTGACATTTTCAAAGGAGATGGAATTGAGTTTTGAATGCCACCTGGTATGTCTTCTCCAGAGCTGCAAGCAGACCCAGATTGGGACTCGACACACATTGAGTGCAACAAAACTCTTTCAAATCAGCCATTACTCAGGATGAGGACATTTATAGGGTGTTGGCTGTTTCGGAATGTCCTCCACCTCCACTCCGTACTACTACTCAAGACTATAGAGTTAAAGAATCGGTTGATCTTGATGAGGAGGAAAAGACACCATCTTTCTGGCTCCTTCCCCAGTCTGCTAGAATTAAGGCGATCAGTTACCGGCTTTCAGGTAGTATTTGTGACCCCGTAAACTCTAAGGCTTTCTTCTCTGAAAACCATGTTCCAGAGATGTTTTCATCTCGCTGGTATAAAATGTAGATACCGTCAACGCTGATCTCCTGGCTCTTGACAAGAATATAGTGGCTGTTATATGTCTGCTCCACTGTTTTATAAAGTGGACAAAATGTGTTCCATGGCCTCATTGGCATTTGTTAACACTTGTGGAGAAATCTGTCAATAGCCATGCTTGGATGTAACAGCCAGGATTGTTTTTGTCATTAACTGAGCAGCTGACCATAATATGGCCAATGCTTTGACAGCTTCAGCAAACTAAGACCTGATATACCATGTCACATGTCTGCTGCCCAGATCACTCAACCTCATTATACCTTCCCTTTATGGCCAACCCTGTTTGGGTCACCATTGTTTTTGTGGGAAGACTCAAAGAAGTTTGGAGGAAGGCAGCTCAGGAACTGCCTCTACAGCTCACTGCTCAACCCACGCAGGCATTTGGAAACACTTAGCCCTGCCATTGTGAAGGGGCATTGCATGGCTTAGGGAAAGGGATCTTATGCACCAATATTGATCCCAACCCTGTGCCAGGAGAAAACAGTCTAACCAATCTAAGAGGCAATCATACAGAAGCAGTGAGAAACCAAATTTCACTGATTTCATGCCTCCTTCCTGTAAACATGGTCACTCATCAAAAAGCAGGCAGTGCAGATTGTGCACAGGCCACAGTAGCAAAGATTTTATGCAAAGCTGTTTCTTATTCAGAAAATGAATGGCATGTTGAGGCCAGTCATTGACTTGAGTCACCTCAGTAAATTTATTCCCCACCAAAATTCAAGATGAAGACGGTGAGATCAATCTGTCTCTCTGTCCAAAGGGATGAATTTGCAGTCTTGATCTGACTGATACATACTTTCATGTTCCTCAGAATTTCTTGGAAGTGTGTGTGCTTACGATGACACCGTTTGTCAGTTTCAAATCCTACCCATTGACCTCAACATCAGCCATTGGGCTTTACTAAGGTTATGAATCTTGTTGTTACACTGTTCGAGTCGACTTTATCTACAACAACAATAGATTACCAGGACAACATCCAACAGAAACATATGGTAAGTTTTATTCTACACCAAGGCAGAAATGATCTTCTCTCACTTTTTAATCATATAGGTTTTCTAGTGAACTTGAAAAAGCCAGACCTTCGTCCATCTCAGCTTTTTGCCCATCTGGGTATGGAGTTCATCGCTTACCTGAATCTGGTACAACTTCCTCCTTTTTCATACTCAGGATCATCAAATGTGCTGAGTCAGCTTCCAACAAAACTTGATTTCATTGAGGATTAGGAGAACAGGTTATCATTCACATGGGGAAGCCAACCATCATTCCCTAGAAGGATATCCAAGGCAGAGGTCGAATGCTTGCAGTCCCTCCTAATATTACTTACTTTCTCTTAAAGTAATGTGATTGGGGATCATATTTGAAGGAGAAAGCAAAGTTTTAACACATTAATCCCTGGAGGTTTTTGTTGTTTTCGCCTGAAATTCGAGTAGGAAACACATTTTGAAAGCTATTTCTGAATGCATCCGAAAACACCAAAATCCCAGGTGATCTTTCAATCACATACTGCCTATTTGTGTTAGAAACATCGTTTTTCATTGGCTATTTGACTCGCACATGAGCAGAAGGGTAAAAGTTGAAGTTTTTTTTTTTTGTTTTGTGCTAAACGGACCCATTATTTTTGTATCGAGACCACTCTTTATTCCAAATGCCCATCTTGTCCTATTTTTTTGCAAAGGTTCATATGTCTGTTTGCAGTTCATACTGGTTTGCTTTATATCTGAGACCAAAAAGTCTAAAATCCAGACACAAAATCGGATTCTGACCAAGGGCCAGTTTTGGATAGAAATAAATCGATTCCAAACATTTAGGTTTTTCACTCTTTATTTTGTAGTGCAGCTAGAAATTCCAGATTATTTGCTATCATTGTAGAGCTACATCTGTCTACCTTTCTATAATACCACCCACTTTAGTGTATCATGCATGACCATGATGCTACAGAGCTCTGCAGGAGGCTACTACCTCCTGCCACATTAACTCGTAGCTAGGGATTAATGTGTTAAGTAAATTATGTTTCTCCAAGAATACTTAACTCAATCACATTACTTAAAAACCCTCCCAACCACTCTCCATCACGCGAGCATCCTTATTAGTTTGACAAAAGCTAGCGACGCCTGACAGTGACAAGGGGAGGTAGTTACCAAGAGTTATTGCAATTTGCCTATTGGGATAGACAGGAAAAGATGATTTTCATCTTTTAGTAGGGCTTGATTCATGAGGTAGCAGTCTGGTATTCCTAACATAAAGTGATTTTGTAAGTATTCTTGGAGGAGCATACTTTACTGAAAAATTTGCTCTCAATGTAATAAAACTAAAACGTTTTAACTTTGATCCTTTCAGTTTTACTTTTTATTATGGTCATAAGTAAATTGCCTAATTAAATTGTATGGCCATTCCAACAGTTTTTCAATTTTGTACTCCTCTTCTTTTCTTCTTTTTTTTCACTTGCATAAGAATGATGGGAAACATTAGTCACTTTACAGTTGCATTGGCAGCATCTACAATAGGCACTGATCTTTACAGATTGCCTGCTTCACACCACAAAGCTTTCTGTTGGTTCAGACAATACACTCAGTGAACCCTAGTGCCCAGTTGAGTGCCACAGTAGATATTGGATATGGATTCACTGCATGATAGTTTTCAGTTCAAAGGGAGTACTTAGTGATTGTTAATAAATAACTGTACCCAAATCAAGATGTTCTGCTAGCATGGTGCTAAGCCCATTTAGACAGTTTTGTCAGCTTCATCTCAGATTCAACAGGAAGTGTGAGTGTCACTTATTCACCTAGAGATGATGAAGTGTGTCTACACACAAGCTCAATTGTTTTTGCTAAATCTCAAGAATCACCCTACCAAGTATCAGTCAAGCAAGTCTTGGGTTTGTTGTCACTAGAGTTTTTTCTCCTCCTTCTCCATCAGCAGGTTCGTCCAGGGTTTCTTCACCTGTTAACATGCTAATCAACAAAGACCAGTCAGCATTCAACTGTTATCAATGTCAGGTCACATGGCTGATATGGAGAGTATTACAGAGATACAGCAATCATGGGAAGGGTGAATTTCTTGTCAGTAAGCACTTCAGATGGGGTCTTGGAAAGTGCAAGTATAGGTACTACTGTAGCTTTAGGCTATAGGTACATATACTCTCTAGTCTCCCCACAGTTACATCATCTAGAGAGCATACAGTCTGCTCCTAGTAACTGAAGTATTCACAGGATTCGGTCACAATCCCTATATCAAGGGGAGATTACTATATCAAAGTATCACCTATGTGGGTATTTAACTTTTAGGGCCTTAGTTAAAAAGTTTTAGCTTAGAAGGGCTTTTCTTGTGAGCTAGTAGTTCTCATGAGGTATTATGATTTGGTTCGTTTTATCAAAAAAACATTTTACTGGAAATTTATTAAGTTTTTGTAATTCTTTTGACAAAATTCCTTGTTAGCATAAGTAAATAGACACCACTTGTATGAAAAATGATGTGAGTGTTTGTGAGCATATTTATAGCTTTTTTTAATTGGTTTAACTTGAGACCTTTCTTGTCTGCATACATGCTTTACAAACACACAAAATATAGTTGATAGATTTGATTCACATGATCAGATGTCAGGTTATTATAATACTCAAAAATTGCTGAATTTCTTGAACTTAAAGTACAGCAGTTTCACAATTTTAAACAGCAGTTTTCATGTCTACCAAATTTTTTATGAAGAAAAAGTATTGAATTCAAGTATTTAATGAGTGTCATTCGTTATCGGTTACAATGCAATGCATTAATGTATAACATTTCATTGTTAATTTTTTCTTTTTAAGAACTTATTTTATTATCTAATTTCATTAATTAATATAAATTTAATTTTTTTAAGTACCAAATTACATTTTCATTGGTACATAACTTTCTGGATTGAGAAGGGGGTCTTGATATCTTTAGTTTGATTTCTAGCAGCAATAAATCTACAGAAATTGTTAACTTATGAAAAAAGTAACTTTACAGTTTTTTGAGAAATTAAATATATGAAGCTTTTTTCAAAATCCTGACCATTATGTAATAGTTAGGTCTATAAAAAAAGGCATGTTTAATTTATTTTAATAATCAATGCCAGTATCGTGCTTCTTCAGGAAATACGGCTGATATTCCCGAACAGTCAGAGGATAAATCGAGGTAACTATGAAGTCAAGCAGCTAGTTGATGCCTGCAGAGCCAATGATGTAACAGATCTCATTCTACTACATGAGCATAGGGGTGTTCCAGGTACATAGTGTATTCATTTATTTATATAATAGTATGGATATTACAGTGTTTCTCCTTTGAATACATTCCCCAATTACATTAACATTTGGAGATAAGCCTGCTTCTACCAGAATCAAGCACTACTAAAAAAATAAAAATGATAATTCTTCTTTTCTGTCTTTTTTATATAGACAATGGCAGTAGCACATGTCCATTTGCCACCACTAGGTGTTGCCAGTTTTTAGACTTCACTTCCATAGAAAACACAGAATGGAATAAGCCTCCCATTAAATCCATATGCAGTTTGTGCTCCAAGGACACCTGGTCTGTAGTACTGTAAAAAAAAATTGGCAAAAGGCAAGAAGAAACAAAAATCATGCAAGACCAGTATTCATCTGAATACAGAATCATTTGAGCCTTGTGGGGGATGCTACCATGCCCCACTCCACATGAGAAGGATGACTCATTCCACTACTATGACATTGTCAGATTTTTTTGGGGGGGTAGATGCATATATGTTTTAGTCACAAATGGATGTGCCAGCCAATTAGCAATATTGATGCAGGAGATTGTGACACAATTACTGACTTCAGGCCAAATTTTACCTGTTTCCATCTTGCTCTTTCACAGCTAGTTTTGGATACAATGGGGGATTCAGTGGATGGTCATTCTATGGGGGATTCAGTGGATGGTCATTCAATGGGTGGTCTGCATAATGTGCAGCACTAATATATGAGATCATCCATCCTGCAAATAAAATGCATTCTTTACAAGTTTTGAAAAATTGACATTTTGTATATAGATACTCATATTTGTCTTTTTTTTTCTTCTTTCTGTGTGTCCCACTTACCAAACAAGAGTTTGTGCATTTCAAAATTACATCAGACTCTCAATTTTTTAAATACTTTTTGGTATTTTTATTTTCAAACTTTCTTTTAAACTTGATGATGAAAATATTTCTTTTAATGTTTAAAAACAATTTTTTTCTATTCATGTCTTCTTTTATCACTCCTGTCCTAGGATGGGCAATCTGGATGCCAAACTAGAGACCATGAATTCAAAACTTGTGATGAAATCACCATGTTTTTTAAATTATTTTTTTGGTATTTTTATGTTCAGAACATTCTTTTAAACTTGATCCTCCCAATTATTTTTAATTTTAAAAAATTATACTTTTTTATTCCTGTCTTAGGATGTGCAATAAACCTGTTAGTATCATATTTTACCTGAAGTTACATTATATTGGAGGAATATTTCTACATTTATGCCTGCATTCTTTGAAAACATAATGCTTGTGCTAATGTGTTCCACTGTATCTTGCCAGTAGGTATTTTTGCTTTCAGGAGTATTGTTCTTAATGTCTTGCTCATGGTTCTTTATTACTTTTGTACTGCATGCAGTCCTTCAATTTTCTGTCAGCTTTTGAGAATTGTTATTATTCTTACATTTCTTACTGTCAGAAAATCTTGTAGATACTTGAGCCAGTGGTTCTTCTTACTCCTTAAAGCATATGTCATCAGAACTTGAGCCAGAGGTTCTTGTTACTCCTTAAAGCATGTGTCATCAGAACTTGAGCCAATGATCCTTGTTACTCCATAAAGCATATGTCATCAGAACTTGAGCCAATGGTTCTTGTTACTCCTTAAAGCATGTGTCATCAGAACTTGAGCCAATGGTTCTTGTTACTCCATAAAGCATATGTCATCAGAACTTGAACCAATGGTTCTTGTTACTTCTTAAAGCATGTGTCATCAGAACTTGAGCCAATGGTTCTTGTTACTCCTTAAAGCATGTTTCATCAAAACTTGAGCCAATGGTTCTTGTTACTCCTTAAAGCATGCGTCATCAGAACCTGAGCAAATGGTTCTTGTTACTCCTTAAAGCATGTGTCATTAGAACCTGAGCCAATGGTTCTTGTTACTCCTTAAAGCATGTGTCATCAGAACTTAAGCCAATGGTTCTTGTTACTCCTTAAAGCATAAACTTCATTATATTACCATTTGAGAAAAATAAAAATGCTTAGTTGTTTGGAAAAAGCCATATACATAATAAACTAGCTGACAGATTATGAAATGTGATTACACAGAATATAATCTTTGAAGGATTGAATGATAGAGATGGACACATACTTGACTTTTTCAGAATGATAGAGCATTGGACTTGTTATCCACAAGTCTTGTGTCAGATACCTGCCCAGGTCAGACTGGTAAATTTCCGTCAGTGTGTGCAAGGAAAGGCATGATATAGTAAATAATGTGTTGCAAGTGCTTTTAAAAGCAAACTAACTATTGGAATAATGTGGATTAACATTTTTTGCAAAGTACCAATATTCATGGCTTTTTAATGTTTGCATACATTTAAAGATACGCAAGAAATGATTACCCTGTACAGACATATTACTCACACGCACACACACACATATCTGAGGCATTTCCTCAGAGCTAAGTACCAATCAGAATACCATATTTTGTAATACTTCCAAAAAGTTTAGCATCTGTTTATTTTTTATTTTTACAATATTGCAGTTTTGCATCTTGAGCACCGGAATATTTTTTGTCATTAAATTTTAAGCATGCTTTTTTATCAACAAAAAAAGAAAATAACTATAACTTTTCTTTATTGGATGTCTGCCCATGTCTTTGTTGTTGCTACAGTGGACAGAGGTGCTAAGGAGAAAAAAGAACTAAGATGGCTGTGAATATCCATTTTAAATTGTGTATCTAGCAATGAAAACATTCAAGATTGCAAAGCTGCAGTGTAAAGTTGTTGATGGATGGTCATTTGTCTTTTGCTATCTTATTTTCTCATGCTCAGATAAAGAGACTTTTGACTTTAACTTTGAATATGTTTATATTTACAAATATCTTATGTTGATTTCAGATGGACTGGTTGTGAGTCATCTTCCATATGGCCCAACGGCATACTTCAACTTGTCAAATGTAGTGATGCGACATGACATACCAGATGTAGGAACCATGTCAGAAGCCTTTCCACACCTCATTTTCCACAACTTCTCCTCAAAACTGGGAAACAGGGTAATTTTTGGGCACATATGTCTAATTGTAGACTATTCTGGCAGACAGATAATAAAATTGTAATTAAAAATGCTTAGAACTAATGCTTTTTTGAGTAATTTAATTGTACTAAATTTGTACCCGTTACCATTTTACAGCCAGTAGGAGTACAGTAGGCAAATATAATTTCACTGCAGTTTAAAGGCCCTGCTCACTTTTAACTTACAAATTAAATTTCCACAATTTTTAAAAATTATTACTTACTTTTAATGTATGCAAAGTTGTTAGTGTCCTTCGTTGAGACAGAAGTAGTGATTTCTTTAAAATTTACATGAGGAATCAACAATTCCAAAACTGAATAAATGGAAACAGTATTTTCATTTCACTGATGCATGTTTTTATCATCGGTATTATTGGATGAAAGTGAAGAATATTGAGGTGAAGACTTATTTTTTATGACATATTAAACTTCTTTGACTTCTGTTTTGGTAAAATTTCATTATTCCAGAGACATTATGCTCAGCAGTGTGTTTTTACTTGCATATTTGATATGATCTTTCAGTATTGACTTTTGTTTCAACCTTTTTCCTTCAAGGTAAATTTCATAGTTAAGTGGGTGGGTAAATTGGTTATTGATTGGTTTGGTGGGTAATAGAGCTGAAACAAATACAAAATTTGCCTATTCCATAGTCATTGAAAGTGGGATTCAGATTGGGATTCAGTTAGTAAAGCTATTAAATCCATCCCCACTACGAAAACAAAGTCATATGGACAGCGTTCTTTTGCATACCAGGGCTCAGCAACATGGAATGAATTGCCCACTGAACTTAGACACAAAGACACAGTTATCACATTCAAAAGGGCTCTCAAAACTCACTTATTTCAACTGCAAGAACAAACTTAATGACCTAATAATGTTTCCTACCTGAAATATTCTCAGCTTGTTTTTTTTATTTTTTAATGTTTTTCTAATTTCATGTTGTTTGTTTTTGTAATAGTATTATTATGTTTCTTATCTTATAGGTGTTGTCTAATGTTGTAAAGCGCTTAAAGCTTCTAAAGATTAGGCGCTATATACAAAGTCCTCATTATTATTATTATTATTATTATTATTATAAACGGACCTTGTTTAATATTTAATGATGAGTGCCAGGGACATTTTGACTGATGTATATGTGGATTTAGGTCCTGCTTTTTAAAGAGACAGGATATAAGCATAATTCATTCAATATTATGGCTGTAATGTGAAGGATTAAATCAATAACTGTCAATGTACTTTTGTTTCTTTTCAGATCAAAAGTATTCTGAAATACCTGTTTCCAGTACCTAAGGAAGATACCAAGAGAGTTGTCACATTTGCTAATGATAATGACTTTATATCATTCAGGTAAAAACTTTTTTAAACCTACTTAGTAAATTCTCTTGTACCCAGATATCTGCTTATTTACATATGCTTACTTTTCCTTTAGATCATTTTGCATGATAGAACTGATGCAAAAATTATTTGTATCATTTTGAATAATCACAGAGAGTTATGGTTGTAGCAACTGTTTTTCTTTACACAAGTTAAAATTTATGTCACATTTATGATTTATGATAACACTCCCATGGCCTAAGTAGTTAGAGCATCTGCCTTTGATGTAAGAGGTCATGCGTTCGATTCCTGGCTGAGTCATACTAATGACTTATAAAAATGGCAATAACAGCTTCCTCACTAGGCATTCAGCATTACAAGGTTAGTGTTAGGACTGGTTGGCCTGGTGTCAGGATAATGTGACTGCGTGAAACATGATGATACATGTCTGCAGCATGATGCCCCAGTGCTAATCATCACTATAAACTGCCACACTGTAGACATTGTAGCGATATGACTGAAAAATTATTAAAGCTATATTAAAAATCAAATCACACAGACTCACATGTCACATTTGTGTCTCTTTTTTAATGTTTCTTAGAATATTGGTTGAGTTCAATCATAATTGCTTTTGCAGTCATTTTGTTGCTAGGTAAAGTTAAACTTTTGGTTTTGAATTTGATTTTAAAATTTTGACCACTTTTGACCCTTGTTTGGGGTATTACAGCACTGATTGTTCCTCGTAGATTTCCTTCATTTTGTGACCCCTAGATGGCAGTTGACCCCAAATCCCATCCCTACCTCAGGGATTTAGATACTGGGTCACAAACTGGAAACAGTCAAGATCCCCACCCAGTAGCCATATATATATTTACTGGGTGTGAAGAGTAATATTGATACATGCAACTGACATAGCGCCCAGGAAGATTGATTAATTGACACATTGCATCCTGAAGGGACTAAGCCCCCAAGTTTTAGCCTGGAAACTATTGAGACTGCACTATATAACTATACATATACTTACTGGGCATTAAAAGACAAATGCAAGCAACTGGCTGACATATGACCATGGAGCAGCCCTTGCTCTCAGGGACCAGCCCAAGAGGCTCAAAACTTTAGGATGGAGGGCAGAGCAGGGAAGCTTGGGGATATGTGTTTTATTTAAATGAAATTCTAATTATGTTTTAAATTCACTTATATTTGAGGTACTGGTATTCACAGATGTTACAAATAGTGGTTAGATCGTTCACCTCGAATGTGGGAGGTCACGGGTTCGAACCCCGGCCGAGTCATACCAAATACTTACAGAAATGGTACTAACGGCTGCCTCGCTTGGTGCTCAGCATTAAGAGGTTAGTGTTAGGACTAGTCGACCTGGTGTCAGGATAATGTGACTGGGTGGTACATCATGCTACATGTCTGCGGCATGATGCCCCATTGCCAGACATCACTATAAACTGCCACACTGCAGACATCGTAGCGATATGACTAAAAAATTGTTAAAGCTACATTAAAAATCTTAATCACACACACACACACACACACAAATGCTTGCTTCTATTTCGTCTATGTAAATGCCCATCTAGTACAAACAAAATTCTTTAAGCATACACACATTATCTGGTTGTATTTTTGTCACCTTTCACCTAGTTTTCACCAAGGCATTATGCCTTATTTTCAGCAGCCATTAAAATATGTTCTGTGAATCCAGATAATGGATCTTTCACAGCAGTTACCTATTTACCGTATATGTTGAGACACTGTATTTGTTCTGACAATTTTAAAGTAATTTGTGTACTGTTTGTTCTGGGACACATCAGTTGTTTGTTTTTTTTTGTCAAGTTGTACATTGTGGGACACTTCTTCAATTATTTGAAAATTACATGTTGGAAAATACGCTCCAAACAAAAACTTTATTTAAAAAAATGTAAAACTATGAACTTGAGATAAAACTCATTAATCCACTGCAGCATTTTTTCATCAACCCAACCGTTCTCCAATCCATTCTTTTGGTGCATGATTTTTTTATATAGCTTTCTCATGTTGTGAAAAATTAGCAGAAACTACAAGGACTAAAGTCAGATTTTTAAAAAATTTTCACCAGTTGTGCTGATTCTCATGCTTTTGACCCCCATCTTATTGACAGCCTCTCCAGGAATGAGATCATAGTACACTGGATTTCAACCACATTAATGTTCATATTTTTTGGCAAAATCATCTTCTTTTCTGGCCTTAACGAATTCATCAAATCATTTTATTTTCTGAAAATCTTTTGGGCGATGCTGGTTCATTGATGTCTGCACAAATCATTATATTGTGTCACTTTATAAATTGTTCCATTGTTTCAATTTATTTTCAAAATTCCTGTGAATAACGAAAAAAAAGAAAGGAACCAAAGTTAGCTTTCCTATGTTGGCCGACTTTGTATGTTCCCCCAAAATAAACAACAACAAAAATCAGCACACTTGAAAGATTCCAAAGTTAGCTTCCAAAATCTGCTTGCTTTGTAATACAAATGACCTTTGTCTTTGATATCCTGTTGGTATGTTCAGACAACAAGTTTGTTGCTCGCTGCCAGTTGTATTTATTCATCACCTGGGCTTCTATTTGTTTGGCATCTTTAGTCATCATTAATGCAAACGGACATCAATGTCTGAAGGTAAATAGTATACACAGATGTGATTAGCTTTAATAATATTATTTGTAACTCATGCTAGCGAAAAGATTGTCATTTGCACTAAAGTTAATGTATATTCAAAGAACATATTTATTTGCGAGATGCTGTCATATAGTTGACCTGAATGTAATACAGTCTTGGCTATTTTGCACATAACACTGTGACATGTGTGAATGGCAGATCCCTTCAAGCAGTCAGTTAATTATTTCCATCTCATTTGCAATTTTGTTGGAGCCACTGTTCAGTCCCATAACATATTCAGACCTTTGAGTACAACCAAGCACAATTTGTTTCTCCATGTTCACGTCAATAAACAATGTGTCATGTGTTTTCTGACATAAACATATGCTGTCCTCAGTTTTGATAACATCTCAGCTGCTGACCATACCGTCCAGCCATTCGGATCTCCATACCGTCTAGCCGCACTTAAGATTTGATGCCATATTGGCTACCAACTGTACCATCCAATCAACTGGTTCTTGATTCATACTATTCATTGACATATGGCTTCCATTACATATTATCCTGTGTTTTATCAAGTAGAGCTATAAATCATTCACATTGCCAGGGATCAGATTTATAGATCCATCCATCTGCCAAACATTACAGTTACAGCACAGCCATGTGCACTGCCATCCATACACCTGACACATACTGGTTAATTTGATTTTGACAAACCATCCATATCAACTTGAGAACTCTGTCCTTTAGATGTGGCAAATCATTGTTATAGACGAAGGCCTTTGGGAATGTACTATCTGGATATTGATCTTGATTTTCTCCAGGGCAGCCTGCACACTGAGTGTCGGGATGATGATAGTTCCTACTCAGATCCCTCAACTGATTATAGCTATAAGGCAGCAGTAGAGGATTTTGTGAGGTGTTGTCGAAGTCAGAATGTCTACCACAGACACACATCCCCTTCCAGACCAGCATACAAGGCAAGGCCTAATTTGGTTATAACAATGTAGAGTTTAGTCCTTCCTTCCGTATTTTCCTACAGTCAAGTGAAAAAAATGCTGGATCTATCTGCCAAGATCAGCGACCCATGCAATTCCAAAGCCTTCTTTACTCTGAGAGTCAGCTTCCAGCATTCTTTGCAATCTCACTGGTAAAAGACCCATTTTGACAACATTTTCCCAGATCTCCAGGCATTAGACACTACAATGCAATCATTCTAGCTTCGTCTGCTTCTATGGTGGATAAATACTTTCTGCACACCACTTTGAAGCTTGTTTGCAATATAGTGGTCACATCTTCATTATTGGACTAGGTGTCTATGGCAGTTTTTTTCTGACATGCATTCAAGGTCAGCAATGTACATCCGCCTTGACCCCTATGAGCCTCACTTTGGAATGTCTTTGCTGTGCGGTGGCAAGATAGAGGCATTTTGGATTGCTGACAGTCCAAGAACTGACCTTCAATTGTTCTGCACAGCAACCATTGTTTTAAACATCATCTCTGATCAATCACTGCTCATCCCTAAAGCCAGCTGTGATCCCAATCATATGCATGAAGACAGTCTGCTACTCAGTATATGAGACAGTTGTATCATGGGGATAGGAAACCAAGTTTCTCAATCTAGTGATAGATTTATCCAGAAAGATCTTGGTGGGACCAGAACGTCTCAAATACCCTCAAACCCTGATGTTCCATCCAATCCTGGACCATCTTCTCCTTCACACTTAGTCCTTGTCCAGAGAGCCTTCCAGCAGAAACAATTCAACCCTTCAGCCTTTGAATGAATTGCATGAGCAAGAAGGCCCTCCACTTGAAAGATTTGTGAAGAGAAGTGGCACCTTTTCTAGGACTGGCACAAAGTCAGAACATCATCACTTTTGGGTGCCTCATCCCCGTAAGCTGCTGATCTTTTCTTTGCCTGTTCAAGGAGAAAGGGTTGGCTCCAGGTACTATTAAGGTTATGTTCCATTATTATGGTAGGGAGGATCTTGATCATAACAAAGACATATCTGACTGTTGTCCAACTTTAGCTTCATAATTGTTCATCATCCTGACTTTAGTTTTTACAAGATAACTTCACCAACACATTTTTCAGTTTTAACTTAACATCGTTGTCCTAAATGGTATCTTTCCAGGGTTCTGACATGGCTAAGTTGTCAAGTTGACAGGACCTTCCTTTCATACAAAGCCTTGTTCAGGATAGTGCTTGCTTCGGCTTGCAGAGTCAGTGAACTACATTCCGTCTCAGTTGAATGGGACTACCTTCAGTTTCAGTCAGATAGCTTGGTCGTCATTAGGGCACAACCCAGTTTCATCACTAGAAATTGTTTGCTGTTGATGGGCATTCAAAACATCATATGGCTTCTCTCCAGAATTGACACATCCCAGGAGGCTGTTAAAAAGGCCTTGGTATGTTTTGCTCAGACTTCATCTGAAGCAGTCTGAGCCCCTATGTGAAGTTCAAAGACACCTCTTTCTCACAGTTGAATCTGGGAAAGAGGACATAACCCTTCAAGCCCTCTTACTGTGGTTTAAGTGGGTAATATGCACTGCATACTCTTGACATATCACTATAACAGAGTTGCCTCATGATGATCTCAGCTCGCAAGATAAGAGTAATTTATGAGAGCCTTGCCTTGTCCTTTATATCTCCATCATGGCCATAGGTTGGTGTGCAGTCAACCTTCTAGAGTTTTGTTTACTACAATTGGCTGCACAGTGATAAACACTCTATCTGGAAGTCCCAGTCACGTAAGTGGCTACCAGACCCAATTGATACAATCACAACCTCAGGATGAGCACTGAGAGTAGTCTTCAGTGAATTTGCCATAAAAATTGTATGTGGTACAAAGATCTCATTATTTCTGCTTTCCACATGTAAGCCACATCACCTCCATTGATGGCAATTAGGAGAATCGGTTAACCTTCAATCCAGTATTCTCCCCTCAGAGTTTACCTGAGATGAACATTAGATGCTCAACATCCCGCCACCTATTACCTAATTTCCAGTCATTAATGTGATTAGGAACATATTCGAAGGACATAACAAATATTTTAGCAAATTATGTTTCACCTAGAATGCTTAATTGATCAGACACATTGTTTTAATAACCTCTCATTATCCCTGCAATGCATGCATCTGATTACATGATGTTCTACTCAACATAAACTGGTGCCATATGTAGACAGCAGGGGAAGGTAATGGGCAAGAGTTATTGTCCTTTGTTTACATGTCATAGACAGATTTGATCTTTGGGAGGGCTAGATTTGGGAGTTAGTTGTGCTTATATTCCTAATATTCATTTGATCTGGTAAGTGTTTTAATAGAAACAGAATTCACAATACCATATATACTCCCAAGTACAACTGCTGTCACATAATGCAGTGTCATATCTGGGTCAGCAGATTTTACAGATAAATGAGTAGAACAAACAATGTAGATTTTTATCTGCCAGTGCATTATGCAATTGCTGATCAGAGTCCATGTTGTTTGCTGTTGAACTTGACTTACAAGCATTTTAGTACGGTATAAGTTTCACCTAAAACCCACCCAAACTGTGTACTTTTTAAAAACATTCACTGCCATGGAATGTCCTTTGTGTTACACATTCATTTCAAGTACAACTTGCAGCAATATTATTGAACAGGTTTTTAATTAACCCTTGGTGAGTATATTTCATTGGAAATTGTAATTTCTCTTCAGACACCACACATTCAAGAAAACAGAAAATGGAAGAGACATAGAAATGAAGGAGGTTGGACCAAGATTTGAAATGAAATGTATGTACAAGCTTTTAATGTTTAAAGTCATTCTTTAATCAGTTGTCTCAAAACGATTTCTACTTTGACTAATACACAAGCAGAACATGTCAGCTCAAAAACATCTTAATTAATGGTGCTCAAGTCCCCAAAAGATCAGGTAATGTCATATAATAGCCAATGTTTAGTCTAGGACACTTGTAGAGATAGAATCAAGTAATGTCATAGAATAGCCAGTGTTTAGTCTAGGACACTCGTAGAGGTAATGCCATAGAATAGCCCGTGTTTAGTCTAGGACACTTGTAGAGATAGAATCAGGTAATGTCATAGAATAGCCATTGTTTAGTCTAGGACACTTGTAGAGATAGAAAGGTTATTTTCCCTTTGACTAAAATGTTGATATAATGAAAATTTGGCAGAGCATATAATGTTCTTTTTCACAACACGATCACTTATCCCTGAGTTCATTAAGTGGGGGGGTACACTCGCTGTAAGGCAATGCATATCATGTTCTGATATCCATCTGTTCATCCGATCCATTTTGGTCTTCATACTAACTTTAGTTCAAGAACCCATATGTCAGCCAAACTTTGTAGATAGCTTTCATTTGGGATAGGAAAGAAATCTGCCAATTTTGTGGTCTGAGGTCCACAGTCAAGATCAATTTGGCTTTGAGAAGAAAAATGTGGTTTCAGCACAAAAACTTTAGTCTTAAACTATGCACATTGACCATACTTTTTGTGATGGCTTGTATTTTTTGATGAGGAAGAAAGTTAGATTTGGGGAATAAAAGGTTCACTGTTAAAGCTAATTTGACTACTTTGACTCGGTACCTTGACCAGATTTTGCAGATGGTTTGTATCTTACATAAGATAGAAAAATATGGGTTTCGGGATGAAGAAAAGGTCAGATGTCAAGGGTATAGTGACTTAAATAGTGGTTTCTACAAAATAACTTTCATTTTAGACTATATTCTTTCTTTAAACTGCTTTGTCGGTGGATTCAGCAAGCAAACTTACCACCACTGACAGCTAATTTCATTGTGGACTGGGTTTAAAAATGAGTAGCTAGCCTACTTGGCCAGTGGGATTTTTTAGGTATATCGAGTAAATTTCAAATACAAATTGGATATTTTATGATAATAAATGAAATAGTGGAAACCAAGTATTAAAAAAAATAATTGTGAATTGTTTCTGGTGACCAGTTGTGAATCTGGGTGAGATGAGAAAATAAATAACTTGCAGGTAGTCTGCATCATACAGACACTTGTATAGTATTTGCATGCCCTCATTATTTTTTTGTACCCCCTACCAATTTTAAAAATGAAATACATCAAGGATATTATTTTTAAAAGCATAAATCTATGTCATTTCATTCATCAATTTATAATTTCTAACCTGATAATCACCATGGAGTCCCTAAAACTGTCAGTGTATTGGCATTTCAAACCAAACAGAAGCTCTCGTTGTAAACAAGCAGACTGCCTACTGTCCTTTTTTATTTTATTCAGTTGAATATTTTAAACAGTTCATTTCATTAAAAAAAAAGAATGTCATATACATCCAGTATTTACAATGTCTAGTTTTAATATTCTAAAAAAAATGAACAAATAAAAATGAGGAACACATGTATACATGTTCAAGGAGATGCAGATCCCAAAATGACTGAATTATTGACATTATTGCAGGCAGTAAACATCACATCTATTGCTTGAAAACATAGACTTATATATGTAGATGTGGTGACCATGTTACTAAAGAAACTACTGTTTGATTCATATGACCTCCACCCTGAAGTTTTAGCATCTTAGGTAGTTTCTTAGGTTGGCCCAAGAGCAAATGTCAGTTGGGTATGCACATTTTTCCTTTTATGTGCAGCAAGTACACAAATGGTTTTAAGGTGAACATCTCAATAGTTTTCAGTCTATGTCTCTTGACTGAGGTGCTTGAGGATAAAGATAGATATATATCCTGAAATTTGAATGGTTCTTGCCAGACATTTTTTCCTCACAAAAATACATGCCTCAAATATGGTTGTGAAATTTAATATAACACATTTAAACAAGATGAATGAGAAGAAAATATTGATATGCCTAATTAATGTGCCATTTCTGTTATGAATTTGCTGCTGCTTTCATGTTAGTATTTTCCTTTGATGATCAGTATTATCCTTTGATGATTAAGTGATTTCCTCTCATACTAATCAGGTATAAAACAAATTTTTCTTTGATAAAATTATGCTTTAGAATTTCATCCAAGAAAATAAGTTTATTTCTCTCTACTGTTTTCAGAAATTAATGATGACAAGTTGACTTGGTATCTTGAAATATGGTATACCTAATTAACATGTATTTCTTGTAGACTCAGATGTTTTTCTCATTTTGTATTTTGCAGCATACCAGATTATACTTGGAACTATAGAGACAGCAGACAGTGCTGATGTGGAATGGGTGTACAGGCCATACATGAATACAACCAAGAAGAGACGATTCCTCACAGATGACTGAGTAGTTCAGATGAAAGAAGGAGGGCTTTCATTCAGAATAAATTGTGTTTTTCTAAAACAGAATTTGTTTATTTCTCATCCCAAATTCCATTTTGGAGGAAATAATTTTATTGGAAAGTCTTATGATAGTCAATTCTTTCAAAAATCTACTGTGAATTGGCCTATAAAGACTGTTTTGCGTGGATCTTTTTTTTTGCAGTAACTATAGGGCAAAAGATATGTAAATAATTTTCAAGTATCCACAGTAAGAAAAGGTAATGATAATTCAGTGGTTTGACTGTTGGACTTGTGAGCAGAAAGGAAGGGGGCTGGTTCAAATCCTGCCATGATATCAGCCCAGTTTTGTTGTCTTTTGAAGAAACTGCCTTTTAGATTAAGAAACAAAGATGAAGATATTGAACAAAATCTTGAGACAAGATCAGCTAACAGGAGTGAAGTGATATGCAAGTACATGCTTGAATTTAACTTGCATATAAACATTCTGAAGATATTAATTGGGTCCTCATATCAAGACATGGGAATCCAATCATAATCACCTTTTCCATTCTTCCATCTCTCTGTCCATTCATGCTTCTTGCAGCCAGCTTATCTCTCTATCCATTTCACGTCTTAGATGTCATGTGGTAGTTGAGTATCCCATGTTGACGTGCCTTTGAAAGGTTTCCTCTTTTCAGGTTTATTGCCCCTTTTCTATCAGTATTGCATCTGTCCATCCTTGTAATCAGAATAATTCAGGAGCTATTCAACACATTTTGGTGCAATTTTGTGTGTACATTGTCTCATAGGCCATGATGTGGTAGATTTATGGCCTTTGAAAAATAATCTAATAGCTTTACATGGAATGTGTTTGTGACCAGCATAGCTCAGCACCAATTATACTTAATTGGATGTATTTTGGTGAATTGCCTATAATAATTAGATGTGCCTTTTAAAGGTTTTATCTTTTTATGACCCTTTTTGCAAGTTATTGACCTTTTTGTATCAATATTACATCTCCACTACAACAGATCCTTGATACCAGCTTATGTGATGGTGGAAGCAGATTGTCTTTTAGATATGCCTTTTATTCATTTTGTCTTGTAAACTCCATTGTTTCTTTTTAGAGATATGGCTCAGGACAATTTAATTTCATACCTTCACTTGGTTTGTTTCTTGGAACAAGTATTGTTCTGTGACTATTACACATAATTTTTTACATTTTTGGTGGGTAAATTTGCTAGCACATGTAGGTGTGCCTTTTAATGGTTTTATCTTCTCAGGTCTAATGTAATAAGCAAAATCCATTCAACATGTTCTGATTCGGTGTGAACATTGTCTCAAGACCAAGATGTGCTTTGGTGGGGTTGTCTCATCAATGTATCTTTAGTATAGTTATAGCTCTTGACAGTTAGCTAGGATCTTGTTGTAAGTGACTCAGCTCCAAAACAATTCAGTGTGTCTTGATTGTGTCTGGTGAGTATGTTGGCTGAAAACCTAGAATATGGCCGATTGTGTTGTTGTTATCTACTCCATTTTTGATCAAGTAATGACCCCATAATTGTTCATCATCCTGACTAGTTTTTACGAGATAACGTCATCAAAACTTTTTTCAGTTTTAAGCATATTTGGCATTTGTTGTCAGAGACCTTAAGTTTGATTACCAGATTTACAAGACATCATTTATCTGAGTTATGTCCCCTGATGCCCCATCTTCCTGACTTTGGTTATTGCAGTATAATCTACTAAGCTTTGTTGGACTTCCATCGAATTTGGCATGAAGCTTTATATGCATGAGACCTTGAATGAATTTTAATTTCAACTGTTCAATTTATTTAGAAGAGTTATAGCCCCTAATTGCCAGTCCTACTAACTTTACTAAGTTATTATATTTGTATTGATGAAACCTTGAAAGAGTTGGATTTCCTGCTTTCCACATTATCATTTACAAGACTTCTAGCCCCAAATGCCTGTCTTTTTCAATCTCTTGCAATATCACTTCTTTTATTCCAGCTCTGTCAGGCAAACTGTAACGAGTACCCAGTGGTGCTAATTCTGTTTCTGAATTACATGGCTTTCTCAAGTAACCATAACATCTCAAGATAATATGTGATTTATATCTTTCATTTCCGAGGTTTTATCATTTGTTCAAGAAATGGCAATGGTGTGTGGTTTTCATACATGGTCAAAGTCCTACATTTTCTTGTGATTCACTAGTTTTCTCCACCACAAAGAACACACAGCAACAACATCAGAACTATCAAGGGTGCTAGATATATGTTACCATTATGAATTCAAAATATTTGGAAATTATTAAAACTTTTCTCACCACGTCAATATGATTGCTAATGAAAATGATCATTTTTCTTGAGTATCTTGCCCAAAAAAATGTAATATCAATTCAGTGCTTGTTGAAAGTGTACCAGGTAAAATAGGTTACATTATATCTTTGCTTCAAAATGGAGAATGTTTTGCTGTACATGTACAAAATATACTGCTATTGGTGATAAATGTGCACAATACCCAAATAACACCATTGACCAGCCTAAAAAGATACAGCTACTTTAATTTCTGTAAACTCTGCGAAAGTTTACAAACTGTGGCAGATATTGCATTTTTTAATCTGTTTGAATATAATCTAGTATTAACAAAATCAACCAATTCCATTAAGTCTCAATCATTGTGGATGAAACATATCTCTTACCATGACCATGACACAGATTATAATAATGTATACAACTGCTGAGCAAGTTCAGATATCAAGATTGTTTCCATGTAAAGATTGTCTGTGACAACAGAATATATTACCCCATTTCATCATGTAAAGATTATGACAACAAATGTATTGCCCCCTTTGGTCATTTAAAGACTGTGACAACAAAATATATTACCCCATTTCATCATGTAAAGATTATGACAACAAATGTATTGCCCCCTTTGGTCATTTAAAGACTGTGACAACAGAATATATTACCCCATTTCATCATGTAAAGATTATGACAACAAATGTTATGCCCCCTTGGGTCATTTAAAGACTGTGACAACAGAATATATTACCCCATTTCATCATGTAAAGATTATGACAACAAATGTATTGCCCCCTTTGGTCATTTAAAGACTGTGACAACAGAATATATTACCCCATTTCATCATGTAAAGATTATGACAACAAATGTATTGCCCCCTTTGGTCATTTAAAGACTGTGACAACAGAATATATTACCCCATTTCATCATGTAAAGATTATGACAACAAATGTATTGCCCCCTTTGGTCATTTAAAGACTGTGACAACAGAATATATTACCCCATTTCATCATGTAAAGATTATGACAACAAATGTATTGCCCCCTTTGGTCATTTAAAGACTGTGACAACAGAATATATTACCCCATTTCATCATGTAAAGATTATGACAACAGAATTTATTGCCTCATTTGGTCTTTTAAAGACTGTGACAACAGAATATATTACCCCATTTCATCATGTAAAGATTATGACAACAAATGTATTGCCCCCTTTGGTCATTTAAAGACTGTGACAACAGAATATATTACCCCATTTCATCATGTAAAGATTATGACAACAAATGTATTGCCCCCTTTGGTCATTTAAAGACTGTGACAACAGAATATATTACCCCATTTCATCATGTAAAGATTATGACAACAAATGTATTGCCCCCTTTGGTCATTTAAAGACTGTGACAACAGAATATATTACCCCATTTCATCATGTAAAGATTATGACAACAAATCTATTGCCCCCTTTGGTCTTTTAAAGACTGTGACAACAGAATATATTACCCCATTTCATCATGTAAAGATTATGACAACAGAATTTATTGCCTCATTTGGTCTTTTAAATACTGTGACAACAGAATATATTACCCCATTTCATCATGTAAAGATTATGACAACAAATGTATTGCCCCCTTTGGTCATTTAAAGACTGTGACAACAGAATATATTACCCCATTTCATCATGTAAAGATTATGACAACAAATGTATTGCCCCCTTTGGTCATTTAAAGACTGTGACAACAGAATATATTACCCCATTTCATCATGTAAAGATTATGACAACAAATGTATTGCCCCCTTTGGTCTTTTAAAGACTGTGACAACAGAATATATTACCCCATTTCATCATGTAAAGATTATGACAACAAATGTATTGCCCCCTTTGGTCTTTTAAAGACTGTGACAACAGAATATATTACCCCATTTCATCATGTAAAGATTATGACAACAAATGTATTGCCCCCTTTGGTCATTTAAAGACTGTGACAACAGAATATATTACCCCATTTCATCATGTAAAGATTATGACAACAAATGTATTGCCCCCTTTGGTCTTTTAAAGACTGTGACAACAGAATATATTACCCCATTTCATCATGTAAAGATTATGACAACAAATGTATTGCCCCCTTTGGTCATTTAAAGACTGTGACAACAGAATATATTACCCCATTTCATCATGTAAAGATTATGACAACAAATGTATTGCCCCCTTTGGTCATTTAAAGACTGTGACAACAGAATATATTACCCCATTTCATCATGTAAAGATTATGACAACAAATGTATTGCCCCCTTTGGTCATTTAAAGACTGTGACAACAGAATATATTACCCCATTTCATCATGTAAAGATTATGACAACAAATGTATTGCCCCCTTTGGTCATTTAAAGACTGTGACAACAGAATATATTACCCCATTTCATCATGTAAAGATTATGACAACAAATGTATTGCCCCCTTTGGTCTTTTAAAGACTGTGACAACAGAATATATTACCCCATTTCATCATGTAAAGATTATGACAACAAATGTATTGCCCCCTTTGGTCTTTTAAAGACTGTGACAACAGAATATATTACCCCATTTCATCATGTAAAGATTATGACAACAAATGTATTGCCCCCTTTGGTCATTTAAAGACTGTGACAACAGAATATATTACCCCATTTCATCATGTAAAGATTATGACAACAAATGTATTGCCCCCTTTGGTCATTTAAAGACTGTGACAACAGAATATATTACCCCATTTCATCATGTAAAGATTATGACAACAGAATTTATTGCCTCATTTCATAATGAAAACTTAGGACAACTGCAATTATTTTGAGGATTTCTTCAAATATACAAATAAATGCTTTTGACCAGTTCAGGAATTAAATCACTGAATACTTGAATGTTACTATAGGTCTGAAGACCAGTCTTATTACAACTCCAAAATGAGGTTGTTATAGGGGAAATAAGCTATTTAATAAAGCTGAGATGACAAGAATTTTGTGTCAGATGTTGACAGTGTTGTGTAGGGAACTTTGTGATCACATGTTGTGAAGCATAGTTCATCCCATTAATGACACCTTCTGAATCCGTTAATCCACATGATAATTATGGTAATCAAAGCAGTTTCAGTCTTATAGCCCGTATGTGCAATCGGTTGTTTTTAGTACAGGTAAAGCATTGCTCAGTTTACTTCAAACTTTATTTTTTTTACCAACCAAGTTAGATCTGTGATATATTTTTTGGTTCTCCTACCCTCCTGGATGTAGATAGACCCAATGTACTGACAACTAAGGGAGGCAATGTTTTTTCACGGGGATGCATCCTTTGATTGTGTTACAGCTGAGAAGGTTATTTGGTTTGTTTAGGAGGGTGGTTTAAGTAAAAAAAAAAAATATATTGTTTTTTTAAAAGGATTTTGCTCTTTTTTACTTTGTGTTGTATGCGTTGGTGGTGGAGTATACCTAAACTTACTTAACATGATATAGCCAGGGATGTGCCATCAAACTCTAGACTGACTGACTGACTAACAAATGGACAGACTGAATGACTGAGCATATATTTTGCGACATCAAGATCCAATAAGGAAGTTTAACCAGCAAGATGATAAAAATTATTTTTCATGGAAGAATACCTATTATTTGAGCTGAACACTATCCCATCTCAATCGGTCATGGGAGTATTCATAGTAATAATATTCAGGAGTAAATACGCTGTAGTATCCAAATCATAATTTATGGTTGAATGCTTTAGAGTTTCCTTGGTTACAATAGGTACATTTGAGTTCAATATTAGTTAATATATAACTATGCATATCTGAGCCATCTCTTTGACCCTTGAGGGTGTTGTAAGGTAACTATTAATAGATCTCCGGTTTCATTACAATGCATACAGCTAAGATTTCATCAGTTAATGCAGCTAAATTAGGTTTGTGTGGTATTTTGTGTTTGAGGAATTAAATATTGATATTAGCTTGACTTCTTGGCCAGTCTTGCCAGCTTGGTCAGTCTTGCCAGTTGGTCAGTCTTGCCACTTGGTCAGTCTTGTCAGATTGGTCAGTCTTGCCAGCTAAGCCACAGATCTTGGATCATGAGGAGTACTCGGCTAATATTTACAGTCCTGTACAATACCATTGTGACAAAGGTAATATTTACAGTCCTGTACTTTACAATACCATTTAGACAAAAGCTAATATTTACAGTCCTGTACAATACCATTGAGACAAAGGTAATATTTATGGTTATGTACATTACCATTGAGACAGAGGTAATATTTACAGTCCTGTACAATACCATTTAGACAAAGGTAGTATTTACAGCACTGTACAAATACCATTGAGACAATGGTAGTATTTAGTCCTGTACAATACCATTGAGACAATGGTAATATTTACAGTCTTGTACAATACCATTTAGACAAAGGGAATATTTACAGCCCTGTAAAATACCATTGAGACAATGGTAATATTTAGTCCTGTATAATACCATTGAGACAATGGTAATATTTACAGCCCTGTACAATTCATATACCATTTAGACCAAGGTAATATTTACAGCCCTGTACAATACTATTTAGACAAAGGTAATATTTGGTCTTGTACTCTACCATTTAGACAAAGGTAATATTTAGTCCTGTACAATATCATTGAGACAATGGTAATATGTACAGTCCTATACAATACCATTCAGACAAAGGTAATATTTACATCCCTGTACAAATACCATATAGACAAAGGTAATATTTAGTCCTGTACAATACCATTGAGACAATGGTAATATTTACAGCCATGTACAATACCATTCAGACAAAGGTAGTACATGTATTTACAGTCCTGTACAATACCATTAAGACAAAGGTAATATTTACAGTCCTGTACAATACCATTCAGACAAAGGTAATATTTAGTCCAGTACAATACCATTGAGACAATGGTAATATTTACCGTCCTGTACAATACCATTTAGACAAAGGTAATATTTACAGTTCTGTACAATACCATTGAGACAGTGGTTATATTAACAGTCCTGTACACTACCATTGAGACAAAGGTAATATTTACAGCCCTGTACAAATACCATTGAGACAATGGTAATATTTAGTCCTGTACAATACCATTCAGACAAGGGTAATATTTACAGCTCTGTACAATACCATTCAGACAATGGTAATATTTACAGTCCTGTACAACACCATTTAGACAAAGGTAATATTTAGTCTTGTACAATACCATTCAGACAATGGCAATATTTACAGTCCTGTACAATACCATTTAGACAAAGGTAATATTTAGCCTTGTACTCTACCATTGAGACAATGGTAATATTTACAGTTCTGTACAATGCCATTGAGACAATTGTAATATTTACAGTCATGTACAATACTATTTAGACAAAGGTAATATTTACAGTCCTGTACAATACTATTTAGACAAAGGTAATATTTACAGTCCTGTACATTACCATTTAGACAAAGGTAATATTAAATCTTGTACTCTACCACTGAGACAATGGTAATATTTACAGTCATGTACAATACCATTTAGACAAATGTAATATTTACAGTCCTGTACAATACAATTGTTGTTGTTGTTGTTGTGGGGTTTAACGCCATTTTTCAGCACGATAGGCTATACATGGCGGCCAGTATTAATGGTGGAGGAAGAACCCGGAAAGAACCACCGACCCACGAGAAGCTACTGGCAGGCTTTCTCACATGCCCACATTGGCTGAATCTTAGACTCGAACCACCGCAGACAGAGGTGAGATGGCAGTGATCCGTAACGAAGAGCGCTTTAGACCACTCGGCCACTCGGGGCCCCACAATACAATTGAGACAAAGGTAATATTTACAGCCCTGTACAATACCATTGACACAAAGGTAATATTTACAGTCCTGTACAGTACCATTTAGACAAAGGTAATATTTAGTCTTGAACTCTACCATTTAAACAATGGTAATATTTAGTCTTGTAGTATACCATTTAAACAAATATTTACACTCCTGCAATTTCTTCTTGTTTTTCTTTACCCTGATGTTAATAAAATACAGTATGTACATAAATCCAACATATCTCAAGATCAGTAATAACATAACTGTCAGATTTGTCTTATTCTATAAAATGTCTCTGAAACATTGTGACTAAATGTTTTAAAATTTAATGTGTCATAGTAGGCTTCCTGACACTCGTGTGCATGATGAATGGGGTTCTTGTAGTCTTACTGTTGAAACATTGAATTTGTCTGCACCATAAATTTAATATTTTAAATCAGTGGGGTTTCTGGTTGTAAGATTTCTTTCAGTAGCCTCAATGACACTTCAGATTTTTAAATTCAGAAGTGCATGTTTGTTGAATTGCTGAAATTAAAATGGCTAGATGTATACTAATTCTGAAACGATTAATATTGAATCTGTTTCAAGATGGAATACACTTGTTTAGATGTTGATCTTTCAAATTAGTCTCATTATCTTTCAAATTGGCAACTATTAAACCTAAATATTTGCATCTCAGATGCTGTCATTATTTTGGAATAAACTTCCACATGCCTAAGAGAGAAAGCCTGCATGCTGAGACCACAATCAAAGCGTTGCTATAAAACATGAGACCTTGATCCCAGGTCAAAATTTTGAGTGAGCATGTCACTGAATGAATTCATCCTTGCTTCATAATGACATCCAGTGTATGAAAAGAATCCATTAATCGGTTTAGAAACTGTAAGCAAATGAATTTTTTTATTATGAAAACCCGAATGCAAATTTTCTGATTGTGACCTTGATCCCAAGGTTATGGGGCAAGATAGCTTTTCATTGAATGAATTAGCTTGGCTTCATAATGATTTGTGCCAAGTATGAATTTATTATGGGGTTTAGGAAACATACAAAATTAAAACTTGAAGCAAAACCGTAAACTGCTGTTTTTCTGAAAAAGTGAAGTGTCTTACTTCCCATTAATGTAGATGCAACAGAAATGAAATTAGAAATGAATATTCAAAAGTATCTGATAACTCTGGGATCCTTCATAAACTTACGTTGAAATTAAGAAATGATTCTGCTCATGGAAATGTCATCACTTGTATTAGTGTAAACTGGATAATCAACATTTCCACTACTTTGTAAAATAGACTGGTGGTTTTGTGTTTAGCATTACAAAATGTAACTTTGTTTTACTACAACAAACAAATTAAAACAAAAAATAAAGTATTTGTAAAATTAATATAATTGCCAAAGACTTCTTGGTTTTTATGTTTTTACCTCCTTTTTAGCAGAATCCCAGCTGTATGACATTTGTATAATTCGAAACCTGGCTGTAACAATTGAGCTTGCAACTTAATATTCCAGCTGCAGTATTAGGTCTTGACAATAGGAATATGTCACATGACCAAAATTGCAGCTCTTCCGGCAGCTAGGGGTATATAAACCTCTCATCGACAGGACACGGTGATTAGTCAGTCAAATGAATCAACTAAATCAATTCACTCTGATGAGTTACAAAGATAATGAAACTGATCAGGGACCGGGGGTGACTGCACCACCCCAGCAGATGGGAGGGAACACTTCCACATCCCATCAGTCATCATTTTATAATAAGTAATTATTCAAAAGGTAACCCTCTGCAGGAATCGGATCCGGTAGGTCCCAAATCCACTGAGAACCAGATGAGTCTTTATGGAAGTGCATCATAACTTCTATCCAGCTCTTTCGTGAATACTACTCATTGGAAGAGGTGCAGTAATGACCAAAAAGATAAAACTGGTAAACCTGGTCAGAGAATGCCCTGAAGCCAAGCATTTGTTGCACTCTAACCATTTGATCCCTCTATACAAAGAAGGCAGGAAACAATTTTCCTATTTTGTAAAATCACAAAAGGTAGGTAACTATCTTTAAGAGTGTAGCCAAAGAGAATAATAGCTCAAGGACTAGAAATTAACCTGCGCCCAAGATTTAAAAATTGCATTGAATTTGTCAGCTCATGGAATGATATCATTTCTGAGACCCCAAAGAAATTAGCCAGCCGTTCCTTTACCCATAGCATATTAAAAGTACAGGATTACAAGATTGTTAATTGCAGTTTCTGCATGAAAATGGATAAATCTAAAATATTTATAAGTACATTTAGTAACCTCAAATATAAACTAAAATTATGAGGATACTGTAATACACGAAATGTGATCTACTTAGTGGCCATGTGGCAAACAATACGTAAATGAAACTAAAAATGACAATAACGGAACACTTTAGGGATATCCATAACCCAAAGAATTCCCCATGTCTAAACATCAAAAACTGTTCATTATTAGATATAAAATTCATAAAGTAATCCAGAGCTCTCCAGTAGCACCATAAATGAAAAGATAGAGAACTTGATTGGATACACCAGTTACATACTCTACATCAACATCAATATTTAAATGGGAGTCCAGGCATGTTCAACTTAAATTGGGCAATCAGTCCAATATTGCTTGCATTACTTGGAGCACTTCTGTTTTATCTGCAGAAAGCAACTGTGACCCAAAGGTTATTAGCACACAAGACTCACAACTAGAAAGAGGTTCATTTTCTGCCAAGACCAAGCAAAGTCGGCTGTTGTGAAGGGTGCCCAGGCACAGTGCTGGATTACCAAATAGGCAGAGTAGGCAACAGCATATGGGCCCCATGCCTTTTAGGGGCCCTGCGACAATGTTTGTTTAATAATATTTAATCATTTTTGTTTTGTGTAATAAAATTGGTTAATTAAAATTGTTGGTTAGTAAAATTAAAAATGCATTAGGAGAAAATTTGCAAGAGGGGCCCCAAGATCTCAACAGCCCTTAGCCCTTAGCCTCCACAGGGTTTAATCCAGCACTGCCCAGGCAAGGTACTTTAATCCAATTACCACAGTATGATCTAATTTTACATGTGTTTGTGTGCCATTAAACACCCAAACAAATTAAAAATCTTACCTGCATCCAGTGTTAATTTCCTAATCATCAGTGAAATAAAGGTGTGTTATTTCAAAAAATTTATTTAAGAAGAACATGTCTGTAGTCTAGTAAAATTAAAACCAAAATGCTATTGTATTGTCTCATTCCTCACACATGGTTTAAGTGATTAGAGCATCCACCTTGGATGCAGGAGGTTGCAGGTTCGAACCCCAGCATAGTCATACCAAAGACTTATAATAATGGTACTAACAGCTGCCTCACTTGGCCCTCAGCATTAAGAGGTTAGTTTTAGGACTGGTCCACATGGTGTCGGGATAATGTCATTGAGTGGGACATCATGCTACATGGTTTGACCATGATGCCCCAGTGCTAGACACACTGCAGACATTGTAGCGATATGACTGAATAATTGTTAAAACTACATTAAAATCCAAATCAAATTACACACACCTTGTATGAATTATTTTTAGGTGCACAAATAATCAAAAGAAAATTTGTATGGTCATTTCCCAGAGTAAATACATTTCCTTTGGTAAATAAAATTATATTAAAAAACTCTCTACAACAGTGTTTAGAGAAAAGAAAAAAGTATAATTGTTATGGATTGATATATGAAACATTAGAGTGTGCTGAACATTACAGACAATATGGAATTGAAACTTGGCAGCATATGAACTGTGTCCCAGTCTCACAGTATAACTCTAGACTAAGCTGTAACATGTGAATTGTGTCTTAGTTTTAAAGTATAATTGTAGACAAAGAGAATTTACTGTTTGTACCATGTGAACTGGGCTGGAGTCTTAAAATATTATAATAAATAAATATGGAGAATATGACGCTTTGTAGGATATGAACCATGTCCCAGTTGTAATGTATAATTATGAACAATATGGAATTCACTCTTTGTAACATGTGACAGTATGATTGGATTCCTTGTAGGATATGTACCTTGTCCCAGTTTTAATGTATAATTATGAACAATATGGAATTCACTCTTTGTAACATGTGACAGTATGATTGGATTCCTTGTAGGATATGTACCTTGTCCCAGTTTTAATGTATAATTATGAACAATATGGAATTCACTCTTTGTAACATGTGACAGTATGATTGGATTCCTTGTGGGATGTATACTGTGTCCCAGTTTTAATGTATAATTATGAGCAATATGGAATTCACTCTTTGTAACATGTGACAGTATGATTGGATTCCTTGTAGGATATGTACCGTGTCCCAGTTTTAATGTATAATTATGAACAATATGGAATTCACTGTTTGTAACATGTGACAGGATGATTGGATTCCTTGTAGAATATGTACTGTGTCCCAGTTTAATGTATAATTATGAGCAATATGGAATTCACTCTTTGTAACATGTGACAGTATGATTGGATTCCTTGTAGCATATGAACTGTGTCCCAGTTTTAATGTATAATTATGAACAATATAGAATTCACTCTTTGTAACATGTGACAGTATGATTGGATTCCTTGTAGGATATGTACCGTGTCCCGGTTTTAATGTATAATTATGAGCAATATGGAATTCACTCTTTGTAGCATGTGACAGTATGATTGGATTCCTTGTAGGATATATACTGTGTCCCAGTTTTAATGTATAATTATGAACAATATGGAATTCGCTCTTTGTAACATGTGACAGTATGATTGGATTCCTTGTAGGATATGTACTGTGTCCCAGTTTTAATGTATAATTATGAACAATATGGAATTCACTCTTTGTAACATGTGACAGTATGATTGGATTCCTTGTAGGATATATACTGTGTCCCAGTTTTAATGTATAATTATGAGCAATATGGAATTCACTCTTTGTAACATGTGACAGTATGATTGGATTGTTTGTAGCATATGAACCGTATCCCAATTTTAATGTGTAATTATGAGCAATATGGAATTCACTCTTTGTAACATGTTACGGGATGATTGGATTCCTTGTAGGATATATACCCTGTCCCAGTTTTAATGTATAATTATGAGCAATATGGAAATCACTCTTTTTAACATGTGACAGTATGATTGGATTCCTTGTAGCATATAAACTGTGTCCCAGTTTTAATGTATAATTATGAACAATATGGAATTCACTCTTTGTAACATGTGACAGTATGATTGGATTCCTTGTAGGGTATATACTGTGTCCCAGTTTTAATGTATAATTATGAGCAATATGGAATTCACTCTTTGTAACATGTGACAGTATGATTGGATTCCTTGTAGCAAATGAACTGTGTCCCAGTTTTAATGTATAATTATGAACAATATAGAATTCACTCTTTGTAACAGGTGACAGTATGATTGGATTCCTTGTAGGATATGTACCGTGTCCCAGTTTTAATGTATAATTATGAGCAATATGGAATTCACTCTTTGTAGCATGTGACAGGATGATTGGATTCCTTGTAGAATATGTACTGTGTCCCAGTTTTAATGTATAATTATGAGCAATATGGAATTCACTCTTTGCAACATGTGACAGTATGATTGGATTCCTTGTAGCAAATGAACTGTGTCCCAGTTTTAATGTATAATTATGAACAATATAGAATTCACTCTTTGTAGCATGTGACAGTATGATTGGATTCCTTGTAGGATATATACTATGTCCCAGTTTTAATGTATAATTATGAGCAATATGGAATTCACCCTTTGTAACATGTGACAGTATGATTGGATTCCTTGTAGGATATGTACCGTGTCCCAGTTTTAATGTATAATTATGAGCAATATGGAATTCACTCTTTGTAACATGTGACAGTATGATTGGATTCCTTGTAGGATATGTACCATGTCCCAGTTTTAATGTATAATTATGAACAATATGGAATTCACTCTTTGTAACATGTGACAGTATGATTGGATTCCTTGTAGGATATATACTGTGTCCCAGTTTTAATGTATAATTATGAACAATATGGAATTCACTCTTTGTAACATGTGACAGTATGACTGGATTCCTTGTAGCAAATGAACTGTGTCCCAGTTTTAATGTATAATTATGAACAATATAGAATTCACTCTTTGTAACATGTGACAGTATGATTGGATTCCTTGTAGGATATGTACCGTGTCCCAGTTTTAATGTATAATTATGAACAATATGGAATTCACTCTTTGTAGCATGTGACAGTATGATTGGATTCCTTGTAGGATATATACTATGTCCCAGTTTTAATGTATAATTATGAGCAATATGGAATTCACACTTTGTAACATGTGACAGTATGATTGGCTTCCTTGTAGGATATGTACTGTGTCCCAGTTTTAATGTATAATTATGAACAATATGGAATTCACTCTTTGTAACATGTGACAGTATGATTGGATTCCTTGTAGGATATATACTGTGTCCCAGTTTTAATGTATAATTATGAGCAATATGGAATTCACTCTTTGTAACATGTGACAGTATGATTGGATTGTTTGTAGCATATGAACCGTGTCCCAATTTTAATGTGTAATTATGAGCAATATGGAATTCACTCTTTGTAACGTGTTACAGGATGATTGGATTCCTTGTAGGATATATACCTTGTCCCAGTTTTAATGTATAATTATGAGCAATATGGAATTCACTCTTTGTAACACGTGACAGTATGATTGGATTCCTTGTAGCATATGAACTGTGTCCCAGTTTTAATGTATAATTATGAACAATATGGAATTCACTCTTTGTAACATGTGACAGTATGATTGGATTGTTTGTAGCATATGAACCGTGTCCCAATTTTAATGTGTAATTATGAGCAATATGGAATTCACTCTTTGTAACATGTTACAGGATGATTGGATTCCTTGTAGGATATATACCCTGTCCCAGTTTTAATGTATAATTATAAGCAATATGGAATTCACTCTTTGTAACATGTGACAGTATGATTGGATTCCTTGTAGCATATGAACTGTGTGTAATTATGAGCAATATGGAATTCACTCTTTGTAACATGTTACAGGATGATTGGATTCCTTGTAGCATATAAACTGTATCCAAGTCTTAATGCATTGTTGTAGATAGAGTAATATGGATTTGACTCTTTGTATCAAGTGAACTGTATTCAAATCTAAAAGTATAATTACAGAATTGACTCTTTGGATCATTTAAACTGCGTCCAAGTCTTACTTTATAAATACTTATAGACAATATGGAATTCATTCTTTATAACATGTGAGCTGTGTCCAAGTCTTAATTCATAATTAGTACTAAAAGTGAGAAATTCTAACAGCAAAACAATGCATATTTTAAACTGTTAGATTTGAGAAAAAAGAGGAAAGAAAACAAACAAAATTGCACTGTAACAATATTTAATCACACTGTGTTGTAAACAGTAATAAAGAAAATTACAAAAAACAATTTAACATACATTACAAGAAAATTATTGCAATTGGTCATAAATAAAAACAATGATAAAACTAAGCAAAAACACTATTAGTGCAGCATAAAATATGGAGTCTGTGTAAAATTTGCCTCATCTTATCTAATTATTTAAACTATCCAAAACTGAAACTGTTACAGCAATAGTCTGCACAAAATGTGTGGACCCCATTTCAAGGATGTTTGATGGTGTGGTTACATCACTGTTCAGGTTGTAATATTGTCAGAGTGTTTCACTGTAATCAAGTCCAAGTACAATGGTTCTTCCCTCTGTGTACTTTGGCCCCTCATACAATGCATGTATGATCAGTCCACTAAACTGACTTGGGTTAGTCATTGTTACTTATTATTTTTCAATTTTTTAGTTCATGACTAATAAAAGCCAATCAGAATATGGTCTGACCTCACTACATACCATATCTTTGTGGGGTTTTCTTATCTACATACCATATCTTTGTGGGGTTTTCTTACCTACATACCATATTCTTTTGGAGTTTTCTTACAGTTTACCAAAATACTACTTAAAACATACCACTTTAAAATGCACCCTTGAAGGACATTATTATGACTGACAGGTCTACATTGCTTAATCTTTATAATGCTGATTGATGGGAGTTACATGTGACCTATACTGGAGGTTACCTTGTCTAACTTTCCCTCAGTTTCTATTGCAAGGCAGGCATGATCAAAGATCATTTATTACTGATTTCCTGTATTGTCATCTCAATACAGTTAAGTAACATGGGGAAAAAAAAGAGAGGCAGATGCTATATAAGTGACTGGAAAAGCACAAGTTTCCCATGCCAAAACGACATACTTTCAGATAATGTTCAGTCACCCATCATCTGCCATCTTTCATAACCATGCAAATGCCCTTCATTGGTCAATTTTTTACAATGTACAAACACCCTTCAACTGACCCATTAACATATGCCAAAGAGAAGGGAATATGAAGGATGACTGAAGTGCTGAATACTATGACGATTAATGACTGCAGCAATGAGTTTATATTTTGAAGGGTCTAAAGATGAAACCCATTAAAATTATATGGATTGGATGGGTACATGAATGACTGACTGGAATGGTAAACGTACACAGGTCACAGAAGGGTTTATATGGATTGGAAGGGTACAAGGGTGATTGAAGGGTTTATATGGATTGGAAGGGTACAAGGGTGATTAATGGGTTTATATGGATTGGAACGGTACAAGGGTGATTGAAGGGTTTATATGGATTGGAAGGGTACAAGGGTGATTGAAGGGTTTATATGGATTGGAAGGGTACAAGGGTGACTGAAGGGTTTATATGGATTGGAAGGGTACAAGAGTGACTGAAGGGTTTATATGGATTGGAAGGGTACAAGGGTGATTAAAGGGTTTATATGGATTGGAAGGGTACAAGGGTGATTGATGGGTTTATATGGATTGTAAGGGTACAAGGGTGATTGATGGGTTTATATGGATTGGAAGGGTACAAGAGTGACTGAAGGGTTTATATGGATTGGAAGGGTACAAGGGTGATTAATGGGTTTATGTGGATTGGAAGGGTACAAAAGTGACTGAAGGGTTTATATGGATTGGAAGGGTACAAGAGTGACTGAAGGGTTTATATGGATTGGAAGGGTACAAGAGTGACTGAAGAGTTTATATGGATTGGAAGGGTACAAGGGTGATTAATGGGTTTATATGGATTGGAAGGGTACAAGGGTGACTGAAGGGTTTATATGGATTGGAAGGGTACAAGAGTGACTGAAGGATTTATATGGATTGCAAGGGTACAAGAGTGACTGAAGGGTTTATATGGATTGGAAGGGTACAAGGGTGATTGAAGGGTTTATATGGATTGGAAGGGTACAAGAGTGACTGAAGGGTTTATATGGATTGGAAGGGTACAAGGGTGATTGAAGGGTTTATATGGATTGGAAGGGTACAAGAGTGACTGAAGGGTTTATATGGATTGGAAGGGTACAAGGGTGATTGATGGGTTTATATGGATTGGAAGGGTACAAGGGTGATTAATGGGTTTATATGGATTGGAAGGGTACAAGGGTGATTGAAGGGTTTATGTGGATTGGTTGTTGTTGTTGTTGTTGGGTTTAACGCCATTTTTCAGCACGCGATTGGCTATACATGGCGGCCAGTATTAATGGTGGAGGAAGAACCCGGGAAAACCTGGGAAAGAACCACCGACCCACGAGAAGCTACTGGCAAGCTTTCTCACATACCCACATTAGCCGAATCCGAGACTCAAACCCACGCAGACAGCGGTGAGATGGCAGTGATCCGTAACGAAGAACGCTTTAGACCACTCGGCCACTCGGGGCCCCTATGTGGATTGGAAGGGTACAAGAGTGACTGAAGGGTTTATGTGGATTGGAAGGGTACAAGGGTGATTAATGGGTTTATATGGATTGGAAGGGTACAAGGGTGATTGATGGGTTTATGTGGATTGGAAGGGTACAAGGGTGATTGATGGGTTTATGTGGATTGGAAGGGTACAAGGGTGATTGAAGGGTTTATATGGATTGGAAGGGTACAAGGGTGAGTAAAGGGTTTATATGAATTGGAAGGGTACAAGGGTGACTGAAGGGTTTATATCAAGAATAAAGTGTATGTTACTCAAACTACTATATAATATATACATTTGAACATTCTGTATCAAAAGGTGGGCATTACTTATATTGGTGGACAATAGTATCAACAATTCCAGATGAATCCATATAAAATGTTAATTGACCAGTGGATCAAGAGTCACATGATACAGAGATATATGTAACTAAAAGCCTGCCTCAAAAATTTATCATATCCTAGTATTTTGTACCCCAGAAAATGATGTCCTGCTTATACCCCAAAAATGCATCATATCCTGTTGTTCCCTCAAAAATGCATCATATCCTGTTGTTCCTAATCCCCCCACCCTCAAAAAATGAATCAAATCCTGTTGTTTCTAATACACACCCCCAAAACAAAAAAAAAGTATCAAATCCTGGTTTGGGGTTTGTTTCTTTTTTTAACCCTGAGCCAGATATTACTCCCTAGGAAAGTATCTCAAGATTCCAAATAAATATTGCTATGGTTGCCAAGAAACGCATTTATAATATAAATGTAAATTTAAATTCTACAGGGACAACAGTTGCTACATTTTGTTCATAAATCATTGAGCATAAAAAGAAAGTGATGGAAAGTATTTTTTAAATATGATAATGTAATATTGCCTCTAATATATTCATGTATAAAATTACAGTGGGATGAAAAGTCTCATAGTCATACTTAAGTAAAAATTCGCCCCAAACTATAATGATGTCCTAGTTTTTGAACTCTGCCTAAGCTATGCACTCCTTAGCCAAGTTACAACATGTTCATTAATGCAGCAAATAACTTAGTGATTTAATGAAATGAAAGGAAACCTCTTACAGCTATGAGTAAGAACTTGACTTCAAACTTCAATCTGAAACAAAATCCCAGTGTATACATTTTACGAGCCTAATAGAGTTATAATATGATATAGTTTAGGTTGGTTAAAAGACTGAGAGGCTGATATTTAGCAATATTCTTACCAAACACTACAAAAGAATCGATAAATGAGGGTGAAATAAAAGATTGCCCCAAACTTGCAAAGTGGGATGTGGATACTTTCACTGTGGTCACTACATAAGCTCTCATATTCTTCAAATATTCAAGGTAACTAACGCTTTTTCCACCCAAATGAAGGTGGGCACATGGTGTCTAAAATCGTTTACACTACTGACGTTTGATGTGGGTTGTTGTCATAGGAGTCATATTTTTCAGTTCGGTCTCTGTCAAACCCTAAGGCTATTTCCATCTCTGAATAAAATAGTTTAAATAACAAATATATATATATATATATATATATATATATATATATATATATATATATATATATATTAAATAACAAATAGAAAAAACAGCAAATAATGTAATAAAATCAAAGGTCTAAAAAAGTAAAAAGAAATAAAGTATGACAATATAAAGAAATATTTAACACTTGTAAGACAGACTTTAATTACATTACTATACAAGGCAAGATTTCATTAACATAATGCCACTGATATATATATATATACAATTCAAGCTATTTCTTGTTATAAATGCATTTTGTTCTTGTTGACAATAAGCCTTGGCTTCATGATACTACAAATATCAAAAACTGAATGACATCTTAACCCATCCTGTTACATTTTCCCTTGCAATTATTTGACCATTAACTATGCAAATCTGTTCGCAGGTGCACTACCTAATTTGCACAAATTTGTACAAAAAGTAACTAATTTAGCATGGCGTATTTGTTTACTTCATATACAATAATGTTCTTTCTAATGGGTAATTTGTTGTAAAATCTGAATGCATTATTTCATCATAAAAGAGATGACAATTGCCATAGCACCCGAATCCTGTCTGAAATTTCTGAAATTCATGATAAAATTATGTCTTTAAAAAAATTATTATATACTAAGTCTTCTTTTTGTATTCCAAAATAGTTTCTCACCATTCTGGATCACTGCCATCTCACCTCTGTCTGAGTGGGTTCAAGTCTCGGGCTTGGCTAACATGAGTAAGTGAGAAAGGCTGCAGTAGCTTCTTGTGGGTCGGTGATTATTCCTGGGGATTACTAGGGTTCTTCTACCACCAGTAATACTGGCTGCCATGTATAGCCCATCTTGTGCTGAATATGTCGCTAAACCCTACAACAACAACAACAACAACCACCAAAATAATCATGCTTTTATTATTCTCAATTTATGATTAGGAAAACAATATTTTTTATTTTCTGGCATAGACTGGCCAAGTTTTATTAAAGTCGAACACTTAAATCTTAAGGTTTTTTTTGCCTTATATTATGTGTTTTGTTTTAATATACTGAAATGATCATTATCATTTACAAAATACAGAACAATTATCTTTAAATATTATACAGCATTTTCCCTATCATAAGACAATGAGGCCAGACTAATTAATTTTTTCAGAAAAGTTGGCATGAATTCCTTAGAAGAAAAAGGTATCCTAGTAAACATTTGTCTAGCATCGGTTTATAATGAAGCATGGGCATATCAAGCATGGGCTTATCATCAAGAATGGGCTTATCATCAGGTATGGGCTTATAATCAAGCATGGGCTTGTAATCAGATAAATACTGTAACTAAAGTTGGTAGCAAAGAGCTTTGTTACTATGGAAGCAGTTTTAAAAAATGGATAATATTACATTATAATCAAGCAATGGGCTTGTCATCAAGCATGGGCTTGTAATTAGATAAATATTGTAGCTCAAGTTGATAGCAATGAGCTTTGTTACTATGGAAGTAGTTTTTAAAAAATGGATAATATTATAAAGGTACTGATGTCAATTTCATCACTTCCCAAATACAAATCTTTCTGTTGTTTTAATATTAATATATAAAAGATCTTTATCAAAATGGGCCAGTACACATAATAAAACACAAATACTCAACAAAGGAGAAAATATATAGTGGACTTTAGAAAATACATAATACAAATCAACTGCTCTCCTGAAAATTTCAGGATGATTCAGTTTTTGAAAGTAATACAGGTACTTAACATTAACTTGCACAATTAAATAACTATTAAAAACATGACCTTTTCTTTTAGACTTGAAAATGGTCCAAAAGTTGGATTTGGCCCGAATATCTTTCACAACACCCAGTTTGGCCATGATGTTGACAGGAGTCAAACACGTAAATGATCTTAATATAATTAGATTGTAACATCTGAAATTCATTTTTGACAAATAGACATTTTTACAAAATAAAAAAAACATTGAATTATTTTGTATGAGACCTGAAAACATTCTGTTAATATATTTGAAACAAGATTACTATGGAATTTCTGTATATTCCTTACTGACATAAACTATTGAATTACTAGTATGGTGAAAAAATATGGTAGTTACAACCAAAACAAAATACAATGCACCTCTATATTACAATTTATTGTCTTGTACAAACAAGGCAGACATATTTTTATGACAGATGTCAAAAGTTTACCAACAAAACCAAAATTAAATACACTAAAGAGTACAATCCATGGGTATCCACTCATTCAGATCTGTTGTTCATTCCTGAAATATAAAGACTGTATGATTTACCTAAAGACATCAAATGTAAAATAGGAATTCCATAGAAGGCCATGTATGTATGTTGTAGCATTTTATGTCATATCCGCACAATATTAACTATTTCATTTTGCCTTGTTAGCATAATCCAAAAGCCTTAAAAACCCATACAATCATGAAAGGTAGGTTGTTGTTGTTGTTGTTCTAGGGTTTAATGCCATTTTTCAGCACAAGATAGGCTATACATGGCGGCCAGTATAACTGGTGGAAGAAGAACCCTGGAAAACCCAGGGAAGAACCACTGACCCACAAGAAGCTACTGGCAGGTTTTCCCACATACCCATGCTAGCCGCGCCTTGGACTCGAACCCACGCAGACAGGTTAGATGGCAGTGATCCGGAACGGTGAGCGCTTTAGACCACTCGGCCCCCCCCTGAAAAGTAGGTAAATATATGACTGCACCCATCAAAGTTTCATGACAACATTATCAAAGAAACTGAGCAAAATGCAAAAATGTAACATAATCATAGAAGTGTGGAAAGTAGATCACTGCAACCTACTTTTGGTCATGGTGAGTAGTGCCCTCCAAGATGAAGATCCAGTACAATGTACAGTGTCTAAGAAACTGACATTAATTAAAATAAAACCAATGACAGAAGCAGGAAAAGAATGTAACTCTGACCTGAAAAAATTGTCACTGTAACCTACTTTTGTCTGTAAGTAATGCCATCGAAGACAAACACACCCATCAAGTTTCATTGCTTCAAAACAAAAGTGTCAGTGAAACTGTGCAACAACAAATATACATCATCACTGGATCATGAAGAGTGACTTGCTCTGTGGCTTACCCTTTCTCCTAGTGAGTAGTATCTTCCAGAAGGCACACATTCATTACATCTCAAAATTGTACGTAAACAGTGTCAGAGAAACCGAGTTAAGTGCAAAAGTTTAAATGTTAATGCCGATATCAATAACAAAGATGATAATGCCATCAGAAAAATTATCCCTGTCTCATTTATGCTTCAGAAGTCAAAAAAAAAAAATTGTTACTGAAATAAAATGAACTTTACGTTATTCCATCTGATGTCAGCAGTTTTGGACAAAGTTGCCCTCTTATAATTTATGACATTATGAACATGAATAAACAATGCATATATTATAAAAATATCTTTCCGTGTCAAAAGTTAAAGCCTAGACAAGGAAATGGGTCACAACATTTACTCTCGATCTGACCTTAACCTTAAGGCAGGAGGTATGACTGTAGTATCCAACATATGGCCTAGTAATAATGTATATCTGTATAAAGTTTCATGAACATGTCTTCATTGGTTTAAAGTCAATACCTTGATAAGTAAACAGGTCAAAAAGGTCCGTTTTCTCTTGCTGTGACCTTGATCGTTAGGTAGGCATCATTACTTTGGTATATAACACATAAAGTCATGATGTACATGTACATCTATGTAAAGCTTCATTAAAATATCTGCAATGTTTCTTCTGAACAAAGAAACTAGTTACAGAGTGACATTTTTCCTAGCTCTGACCATGACCTTTGGGCAAAGAATCTGGCCATGACATGCAATACATTGTAATCTTTTATACTGGGGTAAAATTTCATCCAAAATTTCTCCAGGTTTGAAAAGTTGGTGTCAGACAAGCAAAACTATTAAAGGACAGATGGACTACACAATAGCAAAGTATATAAAAATTAATCATACAGAAATCTGTGTTCTAAAAATGAATATTTTTTGGGACTATTTTTAGATATTGGTTCTAAAAAGCCATACTTTGTATAATAACATAAGCAATGTTACCATATTAACACCCCAACCCACCCCCATCTGAGTTTACATGATTACTAATAAACATAGGAATAAAAGACATTTCTTAGAACAACTGCAGGATGCCCACAAACAATAGGTATCTCCTGCACTCACATAAAACTGACAATGGAATTTCATACAACATTGTTTCAGATACATTGATTTTGAAAATACTTGCAGTGCTTACCTTGATGGCTGTAAAAATTTACAGGCAATAAAATGTTAAACACTATCAGCCTCAAAATGATAAACAATAAATTGTCAAAGTCCTCTGTTAAGGTGAAAGAGTTTGCCCATGTGATAAAACCAGCTTACATAGACCTTTCTCACCCATCTGAGACATCTACCTGATTCGCTAACCTTACTCTTATCTTAGTATGGTTATTTCAGTTATAGTGTTCATGCCCTAGCCATAGCACTTGTGGGAACTAGTCTTCTAAAGTTAAAAGTTATCCCTTATACGGTAATTTTTCCGAATATTAACAGTTTTTCTTATAAACAAAACTAATTTGATGTTATTTCAAAGGACATCCACTGATTAAATGTGAAAGTATCACAATACTACCATGTTTTTTATTATTTTCTCATGCACAGAACTTGTGTACTTTGGATCAACCAGCCACACCACTGCCCTCATTTATATATTCATAATAATGCACTGTGTTTACAAAACAATAGCACATGACTTAGAATGCATGTGGCACAATACAGACATGTAAAAATTACACAAATTTAGGATGAAAGAGCAGTAGATATTATCTATTCATATAATTATTAACCAGTAGATTTTTATAAAGCATATTAAAAAGGAATGAAATATAGAAGAAAACAAATAGAAAAAAATAGTACCAGATGAATACTGTACATGTTCAATATGCTAAACAATACTTTGAAAAACTAAAGGGATATTTCAATTTGAAAGAAGGAAATTTGAGTGAGAAATATAATTTATGTTGGGGCTTGCACTGAGACAAGAGGTTACATTATTTGTCACCATGCTCATGGGTGGCAAATAATGTAACCCCTTGACTGGAATTTCCTTGTCTCGGTGCAAACCATAACACAGCTTATACTGATCCACATGAGTGAACCTAGCAACACTATTGATGATATCAAGAACCTATGAAAAATATCTAGAAGTTTTTAAGAAATATTAGTTTTAAGTGTACAAAAAATTCTTTGTTGAAAACTACACTTTTTATGCTCTGAGAAATAAATTAAAATTATTCTTTATTTCTATAGCTATATCATCACTGATGCTCCAGCATCCCCCCCCCCCACTCCTTATGGTTAGATATGATAAAAATAATCTAGCATATATGTTTGAATGTGATGCAAAAATCTCCACTTTTGAAATCAGAATTTGAGGACAGGAACACAGCAACAAATTCTTACCCTCAAGTGGAGTTTTTCAATCCTTAGTTGGTGCCTTTGATGGATTTTCTATTATAGACCAATCCACACTCATAAAAAGTTTGGCACATTTCTTATTTTGAAAATATTCTCTGTATTTCAGAAAATGTACACGACTGAGATATACTGTACAAAACAATTAAACAGAGATCATGGGAGCTTACATCCCAAAAATCTTGTTCTATCAATTATCTGGTTGAAATGCATTACAAAAAGTTACTATATTTATATGTGCAAAACACTGACTTGAGTATGAACAGAACAGATTATCAAGAACTTACCACAGTCACATGTATTGAATGCTCACTCAAGTGAGAACTGCAATTATCAAGAACTTACCATATTCACATGTATTTAATGCTCACTCAAGTGTGAACAGCACTGATTATCAAGAAGTTACCCTATTTACATGTCTATAATGCTTACTGAGATGTGAACAGCACTGATACAATATGATCACTTGTGAAATGGAAATTTAACATTTTGAAAGTTTTTATTTTACATAGCTAATGGTAAAAAAATAATCCCCCCCCCAACTAAAACTGTATAGCTTGGTGTGCATTGTATTGTGCTACTCTTAGCAGAATATCTATCCCTAATTAACAGTAATTACAACAAATGTTTAAAAATGTATTTTGACTTTTACTGCTAGGCAGATATTATATTCAGTTTTTAGTTTCTTTTAAAAACTGCTCTCAGTGGAGCAAAATTGCACAAGGAGTTGCATACATTGTTTACCTGTGCCCTTAAATTGTTCTATCGCTGAAATCCAAGTTGCTGAGACATTTTGAAATGATGCCTCTTATCAGCTTTAACTGAAATCAGACCAAACTGTACCCAATGGAGAAAAAAGCAGAATGAATTTTGGCAGAATTCTGGAGTAATAGGTTATTCAAGTTTTGATTTACGAAACGTTGATTTAAGTGATGCATATAAACATTTTTTAAAATCTGCATCATGCTTACATCACCAGCACATATGCAATATTGATTAGAAAATAAAAATATAAACCTACAGCCTGGCATTCTACAAAAAAAACATCAGAATTCAAATCACATGTAGTTTTCTTAAGACTGAGGCACCTGAAAATAGCTGGTCTCCCAAAAAGGTATTCATAACGTACAAAATAATATTCTACAGCTTTGGTTTATATCTTCCCAAAAGACAATTATTAAATGACTGAATAGTTTGCATCCAAACAACAACAAAATAAATTAAATTTTGTATTTATCACCTGATCACTTATATAGATTATATACAATATAAGAAAATAGGATTTAGACAACTGAATAGCAGGGCTCATTGAAAATTGTAACAGAACTTAAAGAAGCACTGGCAAAGGTAGTACTTGATTCAAGATGTACCAACTGATGTGCTCCAGGATCACTAGCATAACACATTTTTTGTATTCTGAATTCCTCAGTTACCATTAAAATATCCTTTCTTCAATGTTATTTCCTCTATGGAGATTTTTCAGTCAGCTGACTTTCAAATATGCCCAACAGTCGCTTGATTTCTTTTCTGGATTGGATTAAGGAAAACTCTGCAACATGTATAAAAATGTGAATATATTCTGATCACTTCCTCCTGTTGACTAATATCATTGACTCCAAATTTATTTGTTCCCTAATAATTACACATGACCAAGCATAAGTATATTGATACTGAAATCTACCTTGTGCATTTATTGTTGATACACAACTGGATAAAGATTTATTTAACTATCTCTTGTGGTCAAAATGTCACTGAGTTATATATGGTTACATGTTTTAGTCCCAAAAATAAACTCTGTCCTGTTATTACTGTAAATTTAAAGTGAGGTGTGAGGCACACATTCTAATTATCTCCACTAAGAACATAAATTTCAAAATGAGAGAAGTCCTTAAATATATTGATTTATATAAAACTGATGAAAGTAAACTTGAATGTGCTGTCAATTGATATAAATTCTTGAGTTAGATAAAAATACTCAGTTACGAAAATTATCCATATGTAACAGAATAATTCATAAAAAAGAATCAAAGATAATATTAATAAAATAATAATAATAAAACAAAACTTTAACACTATATCCATTAACAATATTTAGAGAAAGATGTCGATGTAACCATGATATGTGTCAAGTTTATTACAGTAGTTCCCAAATAGCATACAATCGCTATCCTAAATCATGTTACAATTAGAAAGTAGTTATCTCCTAAATAAATAATACAATCTTCCCTCCTTATTGATGATGCATGCAGGCTATACAACTGTTCCAAAATAGACATGAGACCAGTTTACAGTGAAGTAAACCATATGCCAAGCTAGGTTTTGTCACTTATACAATCTGGTCATAATATCTTACAAGACACCCTCTTTATGTCAAGCCAGATTTTATTACATATTACATATAAAGTATAAAAAACTTTAACAATGAGCTCCAAATATAAAGAAAGATTTAACATTGACCTTAAACAAGGGTGTAGGCAGACACACAGATATAAAGAAGAACATACAAACATGCATATGAATGCCAGCATGCCTATAATGCCACAATGACAGTGACAGCTGTGTCAAGCATCACCTAAACTGTGTGTTTTAACTGCATTTTATTAAAAAAAACTATTACACATTATTGGCTATACCATGCTGAAGAAATGGGAACTAAATGCCTTTCACAAAGACATATTATGGCAACTAGCCCAGGTAAGCAGGTATCGAACCCATAACACTTTGAATTTAAGTCCAACTAAGCTACCGGGCTTGACAAAAATAAGACGTTATATGTGAAATTACACGACACAGCCACCAGGTTCAGGTGGACTTGACAAAAGCAGGGCATGTTATATGTGAAATTACACTACACAGCCACCAGGTTCAGGCTGACTTGACAAAAGCAGGGCATGTTATATGTGAAATTACACTACACAGCCACCAGGTTCAGGCAGACGTGACAAAAGCAGGGCATGTTATATGTGAAATTACACTACACAGCCACCAGGTTCAGGCAGACTTGACAAAAGCAGGGCATGTTATATGTGGAATTACACTACACAGCCACCAGGTTCAGGCAGGCTTGACAAAAGCAGGGCATGTTATATGTGAAATTACACTACAGCTGGTTCATCTTAGCCGAGAGCTAAAATGACTGCAATAAGCAGCTTTAATAAAACCGAATTAAGCTAATCTGACAAGGTCAACTACCATAACCTATGTCATGTGTATTCTGTAGTATAGTGAGAGGCATGGTAGTGAGGGACCACTGTCATATCCCTGGGAGTTCAAATAAGTAAGGTATAGGCATGATTGTGAAAATAAACACTACATAAGGTCAGACACTGGATTCCTTGACATAATATGCCCATCTTCTTAAGGTAAACACATGACAATTTGGAGAAAAGTATCAATATTGTACCAAACGCTTTGTTTAGCAACAGCTGCATTTAAAAAGGATACACTTGATCTGCAAGCTTGTAGACTGGATCCATAGATTTACTCAGCTCTTCACATTTGGCCATCATGGCATACATTGACTGAAATAGAAGTAAAATATTGTAGACTGACTCCATAGATTTTCTCAGCTATTCGCATTTGGCAATTGTGGTGTACATTGACTGAAACAAGAAAAATGTATTGTATTGTAGACTGGTTCCATACATTTACTCAGACTAAAATAAAAGTAAAATACTTTACTGAATTTCTTGGTACAGCCTGCACCCAACTTTAAATGCACACACCTGAATCTGCCATCACATGGTGGAGCAAAGTCTGTACTGTTCTGTGAAAAAATAAGAATGAATAGCAAAGACACTCAACTGGTGGTACATAATGCGACTCCAAAATCTGGACCCACGCTGTTTGCAGTTGGTATTGTAATAAATATGCATTGTCTGAAGTGTGAAAATGTGAACCCTATCTACTTTACATCTCTCTCAGTATATGTAATTTCATCAGAAATATAATGTGTTGCATACAGTACATGATTATATCAATGAAACTGATATCAGAGTTTTAATTGTGTTTAGATCCTGTGTGTATATGAAAGCCTAGTTCCTTGGCAACATGGGTTAAATGTCATACATGGCTCTTGCATGTTTTCTATGGTTAAATATTACATCAACGAACAATGTAAAGAAGATATCGACAATGTCTACTTTAACTGATGAGTAGGTACTGATCTCGTGAAAGGCTTACAACCTAGACACCATGGAAATTTGATGGGACATGAACTATGGTGTCATATTTTTATTTAGAACATGCAAATCCTCTTGTAAAATTTGGCATCAATATCGATGATAACAAAAATGAAAAGAGTCACATGGTGTTTCACTACATAAAAGATTAACAAGTATGTCACTTAATCGTCAGGCTGCAATGTGTACCAAAATTTTTAAATGTGTATCATATATACTCACATATAAATCAAGTCCAACTGTAAACTGCAAAGACCCAGATCTGCTGGCTCATAATGTGCAATAGATCTGGGTCTGTGCAGTTTGTTAGGAGACGCTGATCTGCAGGTGCATTAAGCTAAAGCAGATCAGAATCTTTGTTGTTTGCAGTTTGACACAACTTATTATCAAGTATATATGGTTTATTGTATACACCAAGCAAAATGATGCCATTTTATCAAACAATTCCAAACTCTACCTTTCACAAACTCACCTGTGATACAACTCTACCTTTCACCCACTTACCTGTGATACAGTGTACATCAATTTATATCTAAAATACTGACAATATCTATTCTGTACCTGACCCAACCTTTAAGAATAGAATTAAGAAAACGTCCCACCAAACAGTACAATCAAGCAAGACGTGGACAATCTATCATTTAATTTGAATTGGTATTTACTGTGAGACTGACAGCCACATGTATGTTCGTTTACATGGTTACTGAGTTTGTAAACATTTACAGGCATTAAACTAAATTAAGACGTTTACACAAGAAAATGTTCTGACTTTACTCAATATGCATTTGAAAGACTATCATGCAAAGAAATAACTTTTACTGAATACCTCAAAAGTAGAGTCTTTCACACTTTTGATGCTGAAATTACTAGCAAAGTTTATGCCATTATGGTTCATAGGGAAATCAAGAAAGGGAAGTAACCCCAGTCTGACATACCCATTCATTGGTTTTTTATCAATTTGTTCTCAATAGCTTCAATAAAGATTGGGATCAGCATTGTAGGATTCTTATTTAAATCTATCACATGTGTTGAAGCACATATCAAAACAATTAACCAGTGCTGGATAAAAGTGCAGCTACATTCAAAATGCTCACACAGCAGAAAATATTCCAGTGTGTAATTATGTACAGTTTTGTGAACACAAATCAAGGGAAACACTAATTTCATGTCTGAAGAGCATTCCCCACTCCACAGAGATGAAGTCTACAAAGTTTCAGCAGAATCCTTCAAGAAACTTTGGTACTGCAGCATTTTAAAAGAAATTCAACAGAAACATCTATCTATCTCTCCTTCAAAACAATTATTCGTCAACATTAGTTTGGAAAACTGATAAAATATTTCAGGCACAATATACACAGCATCCTATATACTTTTAATGGATAAAAGTGATCGTGTTCTATAGCTGAAATACTCTAGAAATTTATCCTATCATATGAAAAACTGCAACAATAAAAAATATAAAGATTTCAAATCCAACACAAATTTCAATCTCTCTCTGTGAATGTATTCCACTTCAGACATAATTTTGTGAAAAGATGAGTCAAGATCAGTTATTTTCATCTGTTGTTTGTTGTTGTTTATCAGGAAAACTGGCAATGTATATATTACAGCTTGCAGGATGTTTTCATGTTTTAAAAAAATCAGACTTCTGATCCTGTATAGTAACAGAATAATCACCAATAAAAATTGGAAATTTTAACATCTTATTATAAACTATAAACTCAAGTGCAAAATAAAATTAAAACTGATACCCCTTATCTCTTTCTCCTTTTAAAAGATTGTGTTTATATATTATTAAGAAGGGTGTATAAAGGTAGTAAAGCAAATGTTGTGTTATATCTATGACATACATGATGATCTTTTGATATCAATACCATTCGTAGGTCATGGGTCACATGCATTGTTTTGTGCAAAAACTTAATCTTTTGTATATTGAGACTATATTTATATTGAGACTATATTTATATTGAGACTATATTTATATTGAGACTATATTCTTGTGCAGGAGGAATCACTCGGGTTTGATGTTTTGTCCATAAAGACCAAGAAAAGATTTTTAAAGCAGAATACAAGTCTCCTTATTATAAATATAATAACACATATTGATAGAACACAGATGGCTTGTATTTCTAAACTTTTTGCTGTTTTTTGTGTGGATGAAACATTATATTTTTTGAAGGAACCTAAATACAGTGGTCCCAGATGGGGGCTGAAGATTAATCACTAAACACAGTGGTCCCAGATGGGGGCTGAAGATTAATCACTAAACACAGTGGTCCCAAATGGGGGCTGAAGATTAATCACTAAATACAGTGGTCCCTGATGGGGGCTGAAGATTGAT